>CM065590.1:433779574-433968336 GCA_033119425.1 Bufotes viridis
CTGTCCCCGCCCTTCTCAATATAGGGATGCCTTCTAGGATCCTAAATCGCAAATCTTTCTTTCTGAATGTCCCGCCTCTTTAAAGTGGCGGGATACCGGTAAATTCATCTTAGCCTTACGGATAGAATACCGATGTTGGTTTAATCGGGTCTTGATGTCCCAGTAGTCTCGCCCACGTACCAGAGGTTGCATGGGCAGGATAATTGGTACACCACATGTGTCGTATCACATGTAAGATATTGTTTGATCCTAATCGTACGGTCCCGAAGCAGGATTGATAAATGTATCACCTCGTATCATTAAATTACAGTTAACACAATTATGACATCGAAGTTAGGATTCTGCGTATGTCCGCGGGAGGCCACGCCGTCCATGTTTGTTCCTGGCCCTGGTAACAAAGTTCTCTGACGAGACTATTCCTTGGATCTCGTGAGACTACGCCAGTTTGGCGCATGCCCAGTACATTGACATCCACGCTCAGCGGACCTGCTATTGACTCATGCTCCAAGTATGTTTTTAACTAACCTTTTTTTCACCTATTAGGTGCAATCAGGTGTATTTGATTAATTAATTTCACATGATTATGGATTTATATACGAATATTACACTGTATCCATAATCACTTAGCACGAGTTTCATCATGATGTTTATATAATGTGACACAATCATGTAATTGAATTTTGTATACCACGGTTTATTGTTTATACAATATTTTTACATAATTATACTAATCACTGTTCTAATGGAAACATTATTGAAGGCACTATATATTTTGGCATTTGAACACGTGTGAATATGGCTTGACAAAGGCTCCATAGTGAGAGCTGAAACGTTGCTACTGCTTTTGGGTTAATAAACCACATTTTTTTTCACGATATCCGGAGTGCTGCCTGCCGTTTCTTCACTCTATATACGCCTTTGGTCAGAGGCAATTTTGGGAGGAATTGCACCCACCTTCTTAGTGTGCTGCTCACCATTTTTTCTGTTTACTAGATAGATAGATAGATAGATAGATAGATAGATAGACAGATAGATAGATATGAGATAGATAGATAGATAGATAGATAGATAGATATGAGATAGATAGATATGAGATAGATAGATAGATAGATAGATAGATAGATAGATATGAAATAGATAGATAGATAGATAGATAGATAGATAGATAGATAGATATGAAATAGATAGATATGAGATAGATAGATAGATAGATAGATAGATATGAGATAGATAGATAGATAGATAGATAGATAGATAGATAGATAGATAGATAGATTATGTAGCTGGATAAATAGACAGTAGTGATTATAGATATGAACCAGCTATGTCAATACTCCGTGTCACTTTTTTAAAGACCTGAACAAATCATTTTTGAACCAGCTAAATGATACCAGCTGTAGTAGACAATCATCAATCTGGGCAACTGTCAGGAACTTGTTGTATACAACTTGTAGCGTATCAGATGAACCAGCTATGTCAATACTCGGTGCCACTGTTAAACTGAACAAAGCATTTTTGAACCAGCTAAATGATACCAGCTGTAGTAGAAAATCATTATTGTGTGTTACTTTTGAACAGATGTCTAAATTTGTACACTGATGGACATTAAGAGAAGCACTAGCTAATAGCGCTGGCCAGGCATAAGCTGTCATATCCTTGTATTATCTAATATAAAGTTTATATATATCTAATATTAATTCCATATAAAGCAAATATCAAACAGTATACATTTTATTCCAAGCGATATAAAAGGGGCGGGGAGAGCCTGTATAAAAGGGGGCGTGGTACCTGTCACTTTTAGTTTGACGAGACATGTATACCCTTACTACTCGTGTGAATGGGGCATAAGGGTCCCTTATCACCGCCAGTTAGTTAGCTACTTGTTAGGTAGTTAGCGCCCAGCCCACCGCACCGCAGTCACTGATTTTGGCAGAGATTTTTTCATCCACATTGATCGATGCGAATGAAAAAATCTGTGCCGTTCATTTTTTTTTTTTTTTCAGGCCAGAGGCTGAACGGAAAAAAAAATCTCATTACCCGTATGCTCAATATAACGGAGAATCGCAGAAACTCCTAATGCTGGCCATACAGTGTAATGATTGCGGAGACCCTAAAATGCCAGGGCAGTACAAACACCTCACATGTGACCCCATTTTAGAAAGAAGACACCCCAAGGTATTCCGTGAGGGGTATGGTAAGTTCATGCAAAATTTTATTTTTTGTCACAAGTTAGTGGAATATGAGATTTTGTAAAAAATAATATATATCAATTTTCGCTAACTTGTGCCAAAAATTTTTTTTTTCTGTGAACTCGCCATGCCCCTCACAGAATGCCTTGGAGTGTCTTCTTTCCAAAATGGGGTCACATGTGGGGTATTTATACTGCCCTGGCATTTTAGGGGTCCTAAAGCGTGAGAATCCAAATGCGTAAAAATGCCCTGTGAAATCCTAAAGGTACTCATGGGAATTTTGGCCCCTTTGCGCGTCTTGGCTGCAAAAAAGTGCCACACATGTGGTATCGGTACTCAGGAGAAGTAGGGCAATGTGTTTTGGGGTGTATTTTTATATATACCCATACTTTGTGTGAAAAATATCGCTGTAAACGACAACTTTTTAAAAAAATTTATACAAAGTTGTCAATTTACAGAGATATTTCTCTCACCCAACATGGGTATATGTAAAAATACACCCGAAAACACATTGCCCTACTTCTCCTGATTACGGCGATACCACATGTGTGACACTTTTTAGCAGCCTGGGTGCGCAAAGGGGCCCATATTCCAACGAGTACCTTTAGGTTTTACATGGCTGCTCACAATTTAGCCCCGCCCAAAATGCCAGAACAGTAAACACACCCCACAAGTGAACCCATTTCGGAAAGTAGACACCCCAAGGTATTCACTGAGGGGCATAGTGAGTCCGTCTGAGATTTTTTATTTTTTTTTGCCAGAAGTTAGCAGAAATGGAAACTTTATTTATTTATTTTTTTTCCTCAGAAAGTGTCATTTTCCGCTAACTTGTGAAAAAAAATGAAATTATACATGAACTCCCCATGCCCCTCCACAAATACTTTGGGGTGTCTTCTTTCTAAAATGGTGTCATTTGGGGGGTATTTATACTATCCTGGCATTCTAGCACCTGAAGAAACATGACAGGTGCTCAGAAAGTCAGAGCTGCTTCAAAATGCGGAAATTCACTTTTTTGCACCATAGTTTGTAAACGCTATAACTTTTACCCAAACCAATAAATATACACTTATTGGATTTTTTTTATCAAAGACATGTAGAACAATAAATTTAGAGAAAAATTTATATAGAAATGTAGATTTTTTTGAAAAATTTTACAACAGAAAGTGAAAAATGTCATTTTTTTTTGCAAAAATGTCGTTAAATTTTTATTAATAGCAAAAAAAGTAAAAATGTCAGCAACAATGAAATACCATCAAATGAAAGCTCTATTAGTGAGAAGAAAAGGAGGTAAAATTCATTTGGGTGGTAAGTTGTATGGCCGAGCAATAAACGGTGAAAGTAGTGTAGTGCGGAATTGTAAAAAGTGGCCTGGTCATTAAGGGTGTTTAAGCTTCACTCCAGATTTATCATTGGGACATTTTTAAAAAGTCGCAAAAAAGTCCCAATTTCACTCCAGTGAGGACCATGCTTATCTTATGCGACTTTTTAATAGAACATGCGACTTTTTTGTAAATATGTGCGACTTTTGTAAAGCCGTTTACTGAAGGATGAACTGCTGCCATTTATCACAGTATTAAAGGACCATTAATAAATCTGACTGAGCCAAAAGTGACTTTGGGCTTATGTGAAATTGGAGTAAGATGGAAGTGTAATGATAAATCTGGCCCTATGTGTTTGGTGTTGTCCTAACGCTCCCTGACCGTACATAACAGGAGAGGAGAAAGGAGGATCAAGCACGTTGAGTTTCAACATGCTTCGTCATTTTGTTCTAACTTGTAGCGACTTACTTCCCTATCCCCATTGAGAACACATATGTACTCGGCCAAGCCCAGCATGCATGTGTATGTGGCTTGGCTGTTGGCCAAATGAGCATCCTGCACCCATGGGTGTTTTTCCAGAGCATAGTTTTTTTTTTTTACTGATATTTGACTTTAAAAGGGGCGTGTTAGGTTAGGTGAGCAGAGTCTAGGTTATCTGACAACCACTTTTCCCTCTTTCACAAGATATGCCCTAAAAGTCTGATACATGTGGGTCATAGCACTGGGATCAGCATCTATGTGTACAACATGGCGCGGTTTGCATGCGTGGCCCTCTCTATTCACTTCTATTAGAGCTTCATGGACAACCACGCACAGTTGCGTGGTGATGCCTGCTGTAGCATGCGCAGAGTTGGCAGTGCATGCGTAGCTCTCTCCGTCCACTTCTGTTAGAGTTCAGGGGACCGTCAAGTGCAGTTGCTGGCTGTCCCTGCAACTTTAATAAAAGTGAGAGAGCCGAGCATGCGCAGCCACCTCTCCACACGCTGCAGCTGGCAGCGTTCTCGAGATAGATGCGGGTCCCAAAGGTGGGATCCACATGTATTGGACTTTTATAGCACATCCAATGGATATGTCAAGATCTGAAAAACAAGCACTTTCTTGACGCAATTTTTTCACCAATTTAGTGATATGAGGGCTTGTTTTGTTTGAGACAGGTTGTAGTTTTCAAGAGTACCCCTTAGGCCCCTTTCACACGGGCGAGTTTTCGCGCTGGTGCAATGCGTGAGGAGGACGCATTGCACCTGCACTGAATCCGGACCCATTCATTTCTATGGGGCTGTGCACATGAGCGGTGATGTGATGTGTGAAAATTGCAGCATGCTCTATATTCTGCGTTTTTCACGCAACGCAGACCCCATAGAAGTAAATGGGGCTGCGGGAAAATCACAAGCATCCGCAAGCAAGTGCGGATGCAGTGCGATTTTCCCGCATGGTTGCTTAGCAACGGGACCAGATCTTTATTATTTTCCCTTATAACATGGTTATAAGGGAAAATATTAGCATTCCTAATAAAGAATGCTTAGTAAAATGAAGATGAAGGGGTTAAAAATAATAAAACTTAACTTACCTTAGCCACTTGATTGCGTAGTTGCGATCTGCCTTCTGTCTTCAAGCTACAGCTAACAGCTAAAGGATCTGTGATGACGTCACATCACATGGTCCAATCACATGGTCCATCACCATGGTAAGATGGACCATGTGATTGGACCATGTGATGTGACGTCATCACAGGTCCTTAAGCTGTTAGTTAAAGCATGAAGAGAGATGACAGATTGCAACTACGCGATCAAGTGGCTAAGGTAAGTTTTATTATTTTTAACCCCTTCATCTTCATTTTACTATGCATTCTTTATTAATAATGCTAATATTTTCTTATAACCATGTTATAAGGGAAAATAATAAATTCTCCAGAATACGCTACCCGAAACCGGACTTCAGTGATGAAGTCTGGCTTCGGGTCTGGGTACCAAACATGGCGATTTTTCACACGCGCGTGCAAAGCGCATTACAAACGCTTGCACCTGCGCGTAAAAATCGCGCATATTCCCGCAACGCACCCGCCTCTTATCCGGGAGTCAAACATGACGCCCGTGTGAAAGAGGCCTTAGGGGTAGGTATAATTCATTTATTAGCTTTTATTATTATTTAGGGGCTGAGGGGAGAAGCAGCCCCTTGTTTTCAGTTTTATTTTTATATTTTTGGGGGATTATGGCAGTGCCAAACATATATCTCCAGAAAATCACAGGGCAGCACTCCTAGCTTCAAGTAGTTCAGGTGCCAGCGTTATCCCCTTGGTCCTGGGGTCCAAACACAATCCAAATAAATATAACGCAGCACTCCTTGGATAAAAAAGTTTAAAAAAATTGATATTTATTTAACACATGTTGATACAGCCTGTATCAACGTGTTGAATAAATATCACATTTTTGGTTTCACTTTTTTATCCAAGGAGTGCTGCGTTATATTTATTTGGATTATATATATATATATATATATATATATATCTGCAAAAAAAAGGGGGGTCAGTCAGCACATCCCAATGTGCAGGTGCAAGCTGCCATGGCTAGAAACACAAAGAAAAAAAGGACAATGCAACAGCACTCTGCAGACACAAATTATTTGGGCCCTTCTGCCAAACGTCAAGGCGATCTCTATCAGACGGGAACCTAACACTAAACACTACTTGTTATGTGCCAAAATAGCCACCATAAAATTCAGGGAGTGCAGGTTCCACATGCATGCTGGGTTCACTCTGCTTGTCCTATTCTTGTCCATTTTGCAGACAAGAATAGGCATCTCTATCATGGGCCGCCCGGTCCGCTCCACAAATTGCGGAACGTACATGGACGCCATACGTGTTTTGCAGATCCGCAATTTGCGAACCGCGAAACACACAACGGTGTGTGTGTGAATTATTTTTATTTGTTCTTTATTATTATGTATTGTTTGTGAAACTTTATTCAACTTAATTCTACTCCTTCCGTTTTCCTCAGAGTCAGTGACAGGCGACCTATTAGGCCATGCCTCTGGCAGTATAGGCAGATACTGGTGGCAGATCTGGTAGCCTTCGTTAGGCTCGTGGCTGCCATGGTAACACATCAGCACTTTCAGCATCCTCTTCTGGCAAACACCTTAAATGCTGGGATCAGCAAGAACCCAGTTGTCAGTCACCTCCAGGCCCCAATGGGGATTGTAAGGCACAGCTTCTGAGCCTGTGCGACATCACCATGACCAACATTTATTGTATGCTGCCTTCAGTTAAGTTGCTTCATGACGTACATCTATGTCAAAGTGCGGGAAGGGGTTAAACAAGTTAAATTCTGTTTATTTGTACAGTGCCCAATGAGATCAATGGAAGCTGTATAAGTGCATATGCGGTGAACCACTCCCTAGTGGTGGCTCCACAAAGAGTTAAGAAGAATAACTTCTTACACTTGGTGTCATCTTATCACCACTTGTCTCTTCTTTTCCTCTAGGAATCACAGAGGTTGCTCAGTCCTGCCCATACCTCCATGAAATCACTCTTAAAAAATGTCGCAATCTGACTGACGCTGGTGTCCTGGCTCTTTCACTAAATTGCCCCCTATTGCAAATCGTTAACTTGAGCGGCTGCTCCAGAGTCGGTGACGTGTCACTGCAGGCACTGGGGCAGAACTGTCCTCTGCTGCACAGTGTGGACTTCTCTGCTACAAAGGTGAGAGCTACATAGACCCATTAACAAATGCTCCGTTTGCTTTGGCACCAACTAAGGAGGTGACGGTATTATTGCCTGTGACTATGATGTCATTATTGCCCCCTGCAGGTGACCGATGATGGCGTCATTGCTCTAGTGTCTGGCAAATGTTCATCGAATTTAAAGGTACAGTCAGAAAATGACCTGCGTTGTTTCGATTCTGCAACATGGAAGTATGAAGCATTTGTTTTATCTCAGACTGCAATACCAGACACAAATTAAAGGGGTTGTGTCACTTCAGCAAATAGCATTTATTATGTAGAGAAAGTTTAATACAAGGCATTTACTAATGTATTGTTGTTATCTATATTGCCTCCTTTGCTGGTTGGATTCATATTTCCATCACATTATACACTGTTCGTATCCAGTTATAGACCACCCTGCAATCCATCAGTGGTGGTTGTGCTTGCACACTATAGGAAAAGTTTGTGCTTTTTCTTCTATAGTGTGCTAGCACGGCCACAGCTGCTGGATTGCCAGGTGGTCATGGAAACGAGTAGTGTATAATGTGACAGAAAAGTGAATCTAGCCAGTAAGGGAGGCAATATGGACAATCCAATGTATTAACGTTCTCTACATGATAAATGCTATTTGCTGAAGTGACAAAACCCCTTTTAGGCTCCATTCACACGTCCGCAATTCTGTTCCGGATTTTGCGGAACGGAATTTCGGACCCGTTCATTTCTATGGGGACACACTATGTCCCGCCTGGATCCGGAATTGCGGATCCACACTTCCGGGTCCGCACTTCCGTTCCGCAAAAAAATAGAACATGCCCTATTCTTGTCCGCAATTGCAGACAAGAAAAGGCATTTTCTATGAGAGTGCCAGCTATGTGCTGTCCGCAAAATGCAGAACACACATTGCCGGTGTCCGTGTTTTTGCGGATCCTTAGATCCGCAAAACACACACGGATGTGTGAATGGACCCTTAGGCCTCTTTCACACAAGCGTGACGAATTAGGTCCGGATGCTTTCCAGGTGCGTTCAGTGAAACTCGCACCATTTTGCAAGCAAGTTCAGTCAGTTTTGTCTGCAATTGCATTCAGTTGTTCAGTTTTTTCCACGTGGTTGCAATGCGTTTTAATACGTTTTTCACGCGCGTGATAAAAAAAACTGAAGGTTTACAAACATCTCCTAGCAACCATCAGTGAAAAACGCATTGCATCAGCACTTTCATTTCATGCTCCAATGCTCTTCCTTGCCCTGAGCTGTATCGCACAGGACAAGCGCTTTTTATTTACATTTTAACACTGCTAGTTTTACAGGCTAGGGCAGCGCTAAAGACCACCCATTAGCGGCGGTGACATCTCTAGGAACACTGCTAGGTGGAAACCTCTGCCTAGCAGAGCCTGGTACATCACCGGATCTGCAGAAAAAGCCCTTAAAAAAAAAGCTGTATAGTGCAGGTCAAGAGAGAGCATCAGAACATGAAATGCTCCGATGCTCAACTCGTATGGGCTACCTGGGATGGAACCGGAAAAGAGTGGCACCGTTTTCTAGAAACAGGGTATCCACTTCTTCAGGGTATCCAGCAGCTCCTCTGGCCAGCTTAATCGCCAAATCTCTCAGTGACCCTTTATTGTTACCCTGCCGCAGAACCTCAAATAAAGGGTGCACCACCTTGATTGTGTGATCATTGACCAGCACCACTAGCACTTTTTTATATTTTGCCAGCTCAATCACTTTTCATTTTCCGGTAGTGTATGGTCATGATCATTTTCAGGCCCTTTGCTTGCTGTCAGTGATCAAAACATTTTTTTTCCTTCCATTATACCCTGCAGGAAATTCACATAGATCGTTGCCTACATGTGACGGATGACGCAGTGGAGGCCATTCTCACTTGCTGTCCCAATATCTACATTCTGCTCTTTCACGGATGTCCACAAATCACAGGTCAGCCAATATTACACATGTTCTGTTTGATGATGGCGTTGTCATGAGAGAAGATGGAGTAAGGAGACCTGCAGATCTCCAGAAATTTCTGTGTTCGTAAAATCTTGTATTCCCCATAAAATAACAGTAGGAATCAGTTTTTATAGTGTGTCACTCCTCCGTTATTTCTCCTAGAATTGCATGAATAAAGTGAAAACTGGGAGTTACTATTGTTAAAGGAGGGTGTCCTTTCACTGGGTCCCAGCACTGATTGTATTGGACACACCCTGTTGATATGGGAGAATGGTAAAGCCTTGTTGTCAATTTATTCATTTCCAGAGAAATATCAGAGGTTCTGATTTTGCCAGGGCAATCCTATAGTGTAGGATTATGCAAACCATGGCCAGATGTAGGTGTTGTTGTGGGGGCGTCTCCAGGGTGGTATAATAATCCTTTACTGAAATAGATGAGATATGCTAAGGCCCTAAACTAATATCACTTCGCTGTACAGTGGGCAAACTAAGAGATAAAATAACAAACTGTATTGGTATGTGTTAGAAACTCTGGTGCTGTGTATATTTCAATTTAGTAATCAATTTAGTAATAAAACTTAAGTAACTCGTACAGTAAACACTGCTGCAGCTCATCGGCCTACTAAGTGAGGTCAAAGGGGTTGTCCGGGTTCAGAGCTGAACCGGGACATATCCCCTTCTTCACCCATGGAGCCCGTCTGAGATGTACTCCCTTGCCCAGGGCTTTTTCATTAAATCCGGTGATATCCTGGGTACCTGCTAGGCGAAGGCCTCCGCCTAGCACTAATGGGCAGGCTTTAGCACTACCTTAGCCTGTAAAATGGTTAGGGCAGCGCTAAATCCCGCCCGTCACCGGCAACACGGCTAGGTGGAAGCCTCCTCCTAGCAGTGTAAAAATGTGTAAAAAGCCCTTGCCCTGCGCTATACTGAAATACATGGGAAGGTAGCTGATCTAGCTTGCAGAAATACATGGGGATAGCAAGGTACATCATCTACCTCACTATTCTCAAGTATTTTTGTGTATAAATATGTGACTCTTCAGATACTGCGTTATAACATGCCTGAGGAAGAGACCCGAGTAATCTCGAAAGCTTGCAGTTCTGTCATCCTCTTTTCCATCAACCACTAAGGAATCTCATTTTTATATATTCTGTTTCCTGGCTAAGGCCCCATTCACACGTCCGCAATTCTGCTTAAGGGGTGCGGACCCATTTATTCTCTGTGGGGCCGGACGTGAAGCGGAGAGTACACTATGTGTTCTCCGCTTCTGCATTTGCGGAGCGCGGCCCCGAACTTCCGGGCTTCAGCCCCGAACTTCCGGTCCGCGGCTCCGCAAAAGATAGAACATGTCCTGATCCGCAACACACCACGGACGTATGAATGGAGCCTAACACGGTACAAAGATATCTTTAACTTCAACAAAGTGAGGTTGAGCTGGTAAATTTATCTCATGCTCCTAATAATCAACAGAGGCTGCCTTCTTGTGAGTTATAGCTCCCGGCGTCTGCTGGAGCCGATGATAAATCATCGGGCCTAAAGTATTCCCAGATGCTGATCGCTTTATGTGTTATCAGTCATACAGGGACTGAGCGCAGATGTAGTTCTTGCTGCTGTAATTCTCCGGCTATATCGCACATATATATATATATTTGTGTAATTACACTCAACACCCAGATTTATCACATGTTCCTAGTGTTCATTAACAGACATTGCTTGTGAGTTCTAGTAGTCAGCGACTGCTGGAGCCAGGGATGACTTATCGGCCTCAACCAATGCTTAGATACTGTTCACTTTGTGTCGGTATTCACTGTATTACAGCATTAGTATTTGCTTGATTCGTTTTCAGGTAAGTAGTTCTCCTGCCACGTTTGCGCTACTGTTACTTTTTTATTATTTTTAAGCCCTACACTCAACACACGGGATCCTGATTATTACAGCTGCTTGAAACAGACAGTTCTCGGTCTCTAGGCCAAAAATAGATCACAGCGTTCCCTTCCCAGGTTTATTGTATCACCCAGCGTCTGTGAGTTCTCACACATTTTATCAGTATCACCCCTTTAGCTGCTAATGCTACACAACATCTGTGGACATGGGAGACTAAGCTGCACCTCTCCTACGTCTAGCACTGTTCGTCCTCATACATGTGACCGTCTCAGCCCTTAGCTCCGACCTAGAGACCCTAGGCCTTTTTAGTCATTTTTATAAAGGCGTCTGGTTGGAAAAATCCAAACATTTTATAGTAGCATCATGCCAGCATTGATGAAAGCTGTGGTCAATGAGTGCATCCACTGTGGAAGTGCTCATCTCTCTATATTCAAATGCTGCAGCGGCACACAGGAGTGATATCTCCCTGCCTCGCCGTTCCCTCTGCCCAGTGCCTGCAGCCGATCAGAGGCCAATGCAGGAGGCTGCCTGATTCCGGCACTATATAGTATACAGCATGCACTGACAGCGGCATAGAGGTAAGTATTTAAGGGGGCACTGACTGCATCCTGACAGCGGCATAGAGGTAAGTATTTGAGGTGTTTGTTTTTTTTGCAGCATGCTATTGGGCCTTTATGGGGGAGGGGTCATTATTATAACTAGGGGGAACTATGGGCACATTGTTTTTACTGGGAGTACGAAAAAGGAGCATTTTTGTACTGGCGCCATAAGGGGACATTGATTTTACTGGGGCTACTAAAAGGGGGTATTTTTTTGTACTGGCTCACATTTATAAGGGAACATTTTTGTACTTGCACACATAAGGGGGCATTTATTGTATTGGCATACCTTATAATATAAGGGACTTTTTATTTTTTTTAACTGGCACACATAATAAGGGGGCATTTTTGTACTGGGGCACATTATATGGAGGGATTTTTGTACTGGGGTACATTATATGGAGGGATTTTTGTACTGGGGCACTGTACAAACAGCACAAGGATGAAGACATCTCAGGCCGCAGGCTGGAGGAGGTCTGTGGCCTGCATGCGGCATTGAACATGACTTGGATATTTAGTTTTCTTTCCTTGGCCACTTGAAGAACTTACTACTGGGGACATTATAGGGGTCATTACTAAGGGCACTATAGAGGTCATCATGGGGCATTTTTAATACTGTGAAGACTATACGGGTTATTATTTCTGGGACCACAGCATGGGGAATTATTATTATGGGGATTATTTTTATGGGGAGCACTATAGGGGTCATTATTACTACTGGGAGCACAATTACTAGTGGACCTGCTATAGTGGGGTACTTTTCTTTCCACAGTATAATATTAGCGGGGAAAAGGGGAGCACAACAGGCACAGTATTGGCAGGGGCACCAAGATGTTGGTTGTGTTGAGAAGATGGGAATGATGATGGAAAAGATGATGGCAAACTCTTTAACATCGCATAGCTGAAAGAAGTCATGCTGGGTCAAATGAGGAAAGAAACAGTCTACATCAGAGGAGACATTAATGTGTGTAATAGGTATTTAGTGCTGGGTTCCCCTGTATGTTTGGTAGTGCTGAAAGACCAGGCAGCATGCTGAAGATAAGGCTGGCTTAGTGCTGTGGCCCACATCTCCCCTCCTAAGCCACCTGCTCCAGACCGGACAGAATGTGACAGCTGCTGCTGACCACCACAGAAGACGATTTTCTGGGCAGGTATTTTGTGTTGCACCATGGAATTGATGGCCATGCCTACTTGCCTTGCCCCGCCTTCTGTCAGTTTGGACCCGCCTACAACATGGGCCACTTTAACTTCCCAGTCCTTTGTGGTTGTTATGAGGTATGAGGGATGTGGATTATGGTTTTCCATGGCAGCCATGTTTCCTGAATTTACCTCATGTCAACCCCAGGCCTATAAGGTCTCTCCCTACATTCAAAACCAGACCACAGCCATAAACTCCTTAGTTCCTGGCCTCTGACCTAGAGGTGACAACGGTCTGTGGCCTCCAGGACATTTTATATAAACGGACTCAGGTAGTGAACCACTTGAAAGAGGTTTATTACTTTATGATAGGAGCAAGCTGAGTGCATCCCGGAGGGAGGGGGGAGAGCAGCTCTTCCTGTCACCAGAAGAATCCAAAAATCATATTCTGGTCATAACTCGAATATACCGCTCAATAGAGGTTATTGACCTATGCCACTGTAACAGTCAAGAAATGTTGGTTCGGCTCATATCAAGAACCACCCACTTGTTATAACCCTAGCTCAGGAAATCGGTTCTCCTGATTGGGGCCACGTGGACACCCCGTGTTTGGTACCTCTGTGACCCCAACCCTGAGAGCTGAAAAATGAGCCCACAATCATCGGGCGGACGTTCTCCTGCGCCGAGTTATGGGCACAATTCAATTTCAGACCAGATTTCAGTGGGACTGACAGGTCATAAACCTCACAGCCCACCCATGTGTCCCGCCTTACAGGTGGGCTTACAGACTGCCTGGACCAGTCCTCATAAATTGGACAGAGCAGATTGTACTGTGTTCCCCATTTTGAGGCCAATCTGATTGAATGAGGATCGGTGTTTCTGTCTTGCCTCAGGACCTGATAGCTGCAGTCTCGGTGTGAGTAACGTAAGCGTCAGTCTTCATTTATCCCAACTGTTCTCTGTTTATATCTGTATGCTTCTGTTTTTTCGGTAATATCTTTATTTTTATTAAAACCTCTTTTCTTAACCTAGCACGGGCAATATTTTTAAGGCAATTAGAGTTCTTAATTTTCAGCTACCTGTTTGCATTAAATGCGAATCTTTCTCTGAAGGTGACTGTTGATGTCTGATTGTAAGTCTGTGACCATAGCTTCTGTGTGAAGTGTGGATAGTGGGGTATCCATCCTCTGTGTATGTGCTGGGACTCTGTGTGCGGTCTCAGTACCGGTTATATCATAGACCGAGGTGTGTGGGGTAATTGATCCCACGGACAAGGGGAGGACAGCAGCCTCTTAGAGGAGAGGTCTGTGCCCGGGTGGTAAGTTTCCCTTGAAGGTCCTGTGTGTGTGGCAGGAGGGATTCTGTGTCCGCCAAGTCCCACCAAGTCTGATCTGGCAGATCGGGTTGGTTAGATCAGATTGGTGGTGGTTGTTTGCTGTGTGAATGAGTGTGTGGGCTGGTAGGTGGGAGAGGAGTTCTTTCAAGCCTAGGCCCCTGTAAAGTTCCTTCATTTCAAAAAAGGAACCGGTAACAATTTGATCTCCCGTGCAATCTGGTAGATTGTAAGAAGCAGGGTGATCAAATTGGATAGTGTGTAGTGTCAGAACTTGTCCCGATTGATTGCTGGCATCTGATCCTGGTCTGATCAGGTGCTGCGGTCTGGGAGCTCGGGGCGAGTTCGTGACAGTTGTATTAGTAGAAATAGCTCAGAGCAACTGGATTTGTATTTTCTCTTGAAGAGGTTTCGTTCATCATCCGACTGGCTTTCTCAATTCTTCAAGAGAAAATACAACAATTCAATTTGACTGATATATATCATGACCTGGAGGAGTGGGAACCTTCACAGATTGAATGGGAGTGGAAAATATGCTGCTGTGTGTACTTCTTCCTGGTGCAGACAACAGCAGGAACTCAATTTGAATACCAGTCATTTTCTATTCTAATGTGTAATGGTACCAGTTGTGGTGACAGGAAATGCAGCTGAGCTGGGATTTACTATTATACACTCAATGACAAAAAAATGCACCCAGATAGAAATGTTTGATTGCTGCGAAGCTCAGCATGCAGTTATGTCTCTGGCAGATATGTAAATAATTACAGGTCTCGTCTGATTAGACGCTGGGTCTTGACAAAAGGGTAGAAAAGCGCTTTCCCCGCTGTCCTATAAAAAGGCTCTCAGAGGCTACTTTTGGGTAGTGTACATCTTGGTGAGAGATCGCTGACTGCTAGACATGCCTCTACGATGCACTTGAAGTGAAGACCTTTTGCCCAGTTGAAAAACTTTGATAGAGGGCGCATCATTAGACTGAGAGAAGCAAGATGGTTGTTTTAATGAATTGGCTGTCTTCTAGGCCAGGTGACCTAGGTGTTGGGAGCTGTGGTTACATGAGGGCACGCGCACAGCGAACAGACTCTGGATGGCCCGGGCAGACCACCAGGATAGAGGATTGTTTGATCTGCCGATAAGCACGAGCAGCTCCCACAGTTTTATTGTCCTGTTGGGCTTTTTCATAAGTATATACGCGGATATCTAATTCTTTTAATTATAGTGGATATCAATGTCACTTAAGACGCCATGTTGTGTGAACCTTCATGTAGAGTGGGATAGAAGTTCATGAAAAGGTTACTGTGTATAAAGGTTCTTCCTTGCAGATGTGTGCCAATCTGGAGGGGAGTGATCTTACCTCATTTCATGTCTATGGCTGAGATAAGATTATTTTATGAGACACATCTGGTAGATATTCTCCTTATGATTAATGCCTGTTAATTAAGCAGAAGCATAATATATGTTTATTTATATATTGGACCTTATTTAGTTTTGGTATAAGATAATGAATCAGTCACATATGTATTATTTTTATATTGCTACATATTATAATAGGACATTGATGTATACGTTATCTCGTGCATTTCTCACTGAGGAAAGTATATATTTCCAAAACATAATAAGAAGGATGGACTTCTGCTAATGAGGATTCGCTCAGAGGAAGACTGGTGTTATTCTAACTAGCGCTTAATCACGGTTGGACAGCTAGAAGATACACAACACCTGTGGTAGTATAGGCCTCATTTGTATTTCTTATCTATAACGATGGATTTATAGGTTGGGAAACTTTTGCTGGCTCCTCCAAGCCTGGATTTATAATTGCTACATGTGTCGAATTGAATCCCTTATCGCTGATTTAAAGTACAGAGGTCAAATGTATAGGATGCAGGATGATGTCAGGCATGTATAAGTTAACCGTTTCTAGTATGATGCTAATGGTTTGTACCACAGTGCCACCTAGCTGTAAGTAGATATCATTACACCAGTGGCAGAAATGCATTCTGGGTAATGGTGTGACCTCATGAGTTGTTATCATATGTACACGCCCATCCGACATGATTGGAAAATTCTAATCTAGGACGTTTTCATCTGATAAATTTGTGGATAATTACCCACATACAAGTGGTAGGGGAATTCCCAAAAAAAAGGAGAACAAAGAAAAGAACAACATGAGGCCAGGAGAAACAAAGGGAAATCCCTGGAGAATATCCTCTCCAGAACATTTTCAGAGCTAGCTTCCCCGAGACTGTGCTCATTACTTGATCCTTGGTAACGTATATTTTGTTTTTTGCCTGTGGTATTGATAAATTACTCCGCTCGGTATATAGCCGAAAATCCCCATCTTGGGTGGATATATAGTGTTAAGCACCACATCAATATTGATCGCTTTTCAGCAACGATGCATAATGCTGAATGAAGATTTGATATTGGTAAGAAGAGAACCTGTCTCTTGGGAATTTTTATATTCAGACGGCCGTATGTGTTTTGCGGTCTGCAAATTGCGGATCCGCAAAACACGGATTCCGTCCGGTGTGCGTTCCGCAATTTGCGGACCGCACATGCCTATTCTTTCCGCACGGTGTGCTGTCCGCATCTTTTGAGAGCCCATAGAAATGAATAGATCCGCAGACCTTCCGCAAAATTGTGGAACGGGTGCGGATCCATTCATACGGTCGTGTGAATGGGCCCTTAGTCTGAGATCGAGCTGGTAATTTAGATTTATTTTGCGATACTACGGTCGTGTGAATGGGCCCTTAGTCTGATATCGAGCTGGTAATTTAGATTTATTTTGCGATACTACGGTCGTGTGAATGGGCCCTTAGTCTGATATCGAGCTGGTAATTTAGATTTATTTTGCGATACTACGGTCGTGTGAATGGGCCCTTAGTCTGATATCGAGCTGGTAATTTAGATTTATTTTGCGATACTACGGTCGTGTGAATGGGCCCTTAGTCTGAGATCGAGCTGGTAATTTAGATTTATTTTGCGATACTACCAGTTATCTGAATTTGGTTATCGTTTTGGGCAGAGCGAGGGTTCTTATCTCTCATTTTCTTTATTGAGTTTCTGCATATAATCAGTTTATGATATAGCTTTCATATTTAAGCAAGAATTGGCATATTTTGTATTCGTTTGTTAGAGAGTGTTGGTAAATTTGTGGTGTGTCAGCACCATCTAATAGCGTATTTTGGTACTACATTTGATTGTCTTGTCTTTGCATTATTATTGGTCATATATTCATTGTATATAAATTATTGTTAATAAATCATTGATATTTTTGCATAGACGCTTGTACCTTGTTACTGATTGCACAAAATAGGTGTTTATTTTTATGACCACCTCTAGGATCAATAACCTTTGATATTTTTCATTTGATGCTTGCTTTCGATATAAAGCATTTGCTTTATCTCCTGACAGTCCCCCATCCAGATACAGGTGGCATTTTCATTACACACCCCTGTCTCTACCTGGACCATTTCCAGGTGCTTAGCAGAAGAAATTTGGTGTCACAGCGCCTATAACATGTCCTGTCATTGACAGCCAGCCACCGCCATCTTTATTTGCAGTGGTGTCGTGAAGGAGAAACCTGGACTGCTATGTACTGGAACGGTATGATCTTAGTGGCAAATCAAGGTTCTGTTTGGCATATGAAGTCAGTTGGATTTCAGTATGGAGGCCTCGCGGTGAGCTTCAATCCTCAGTTTGATGGGGAGCAGCACACTGTGATGATCAGGAGAGCCATAGTTTACGACAGTGTGTCACCCCTAGTTGGGATACGAGTTGAGGGAAAGCTGAATGGAGCAAAGCACAGGGCTATTCTTAATGAAAACCTGATCCAGAGTGCTGTAGACTGGGCCGACGGTTTACCTTTTCAAGACAATGACCCTAAGCACACAGCCAAGACAGGAGTGACTTAGGAACAACTGTGTAAATGTCCTTAAGTGCCCCGTTCACAGCTCTGACTTGAACTCAATTGAACATCTCTGGAGAGACCTGAAAATGGCTGTACATCGAAGGTCCCATCCAGCCTGACAAAGCTAGAGAGGATGTGCAGAGAAGAATGGCAGAAAATCCCCAAATCCAGGTGTGCAAACCTTGCGGCATCATACCTCAGAAGAGTGGAGGCTGTAATCGCTGCCAAAGGTGTCTCAACTAAGTACTGAGTAAAGGGTCTGAATACTTATCTCAACACAAGATGTTTTATTGTGCTAATTTATTGAAAAATTATCTAACATTCTGGTTTCACGTTGGCATTATGGTCTATTGAGTGCAGAATGATGGGGAAAAACCTGAACTTTTTTTGCAACATAACAAAATGTGAAAAAATGAAAGGGTCTCAAGACTTCCCGAACGCACAGTATATTTATTAAAGGGATTGGGCAGTGTCGTGATATTGATAACCTATCCTCAGCATCATCAGGTTATCAGTCTCAGATGGGTGGTGGTCCATCTCCCTGCACCCCCGCAAATCATCTGTTTGAAGAGACATCGGCACTCGTGCGAGCACTGCATCCTCTTCAATGTTTACATCCCTCTAGATTGTAGTGAGTGAATGTAAGTACAGCTTTTCATGCAGAAGAGGAAGCTGTAATTATAAAGCGTCGCCGCTACATTCTAGACGGCGTGCAGGTAAACATTGAAGAGGATGCAGGTCACAACTGAGCGCCACAGACCCTCCAAACAGCTGATCAGCAGGGAGTGCCAGGTGTTGGATATTGGTGACCAATCCTGAGGATTTGTGATCAATACCATGACGCTGCACAGCTCCTTTAACCACCTCCTAACGCAGGGATGCGTCCTGCAGGCGGCCGGGTTATTCCTCCTGGACGCATATACGCGTCATCTCGCACATGTGCAGTGTGGGTCAGCAAAAGGCGCACAAGGAGTTGGTCACCAGCCTGCCAGCCAATGATCAGCGCTGGCAGGTTGGTGACTTTTAAAAAAATCTAACCACCAGCCATATAACACATTATATTTATAAATATAATGCATTAAATGGCTTCTGTGCTCTCTGCTGGGTCCTTTTCGTCGGTTGGTCCCAGCAGAGAGCACACATTACAGTGAGTACACCAAGCACTACACATTTAGCCCTTGATCGCCCCTGTCAATCACTAGTAAAAGGGAAAAAAGTAATCAGTGTAAACTGTCACTTTTTTTTTCACCAGTATTGACTGTAAGGTTTAGGTTAGTTTAGGCCCCTTTGGTAGGTAGTTCGCTTCCGTTAGCACCCAGCCCACCACACCGCAGTCACTGATTCACTGATTAGCGTATCGCTAATCAGCATTTGTACTTTTATAGTATCTGTAAGTGATCAGGACTGACCACGGTCAGATATATAATAGTACTAGTGTCACCTTAGCTCGCCCTCCACCCAAAACGCAGTGTTTGCCCGATCAGGCCTGATCGGTCGCCCACACGTGCGTTCACCCACGCCCGCCGCAGTGACAAAAAATTATTTTATTTTTTTTTATCCCTACACAAGCGCTGCGGAGATAAAAAAAATCAGTTTTGATATTTTTTATCAATCGCAGCGGCTTCTGTACTTTTGCTAGCCTCCCATTTGTAAGACAGGCTTGCTTTTTTTCTTGGGTAGTCTCAGGGGAAAAAAATCTCATTGCCCGTATGCTCAATATAAGGAGAATAGCAGGAACTCCTAATGCTGGCCATACGTGTAATGATTGCGGAGACCCTCAAATGCCATGGCAGTACAAACACCTCAGATGTGACCCCATTTTGGAAAGAAGACACCCCAAGGTATTCGTTGAGGGGCACATTGAGTCCATGAAAGATTGAACTTTTTGTCACAAGTTAGCGGAAAGGGAGACTTTGTGAGGAAAAAAAGTAAATTTTCGCTAACTTGTGCCAAAAAAAAAATCTTCTATGAGCTCGCCATGCCCCTCACGGAATACCTTGGGGTGTCTTCATTCCAAAATGGGATCACATGTGGGGTATTTATACTGCCCTGGCATTTTAGGGGCCCTAAAGCGTGAGAAGAAGTCTGGAATCCAAATGCCTAAAAATGCCCTCCTAAAAGGTACTCATTGGAATTTGGGCCCCTTTGCGCATCTAGGCTGCAAAAAGGTGTCACTCATGTGGTATCGCCGTACTCAGGAGAAGTAGGGCAATGTGTTTTGGGGTGTATTTTTACATATACCCATACTGGCTGAGAGAAATATCTCTGTAAATTGACAACTTTGTATAAAAAAAATGGAAAAAGTTGTCATTTAGGCCTCATGCACACGGCCGTTGTTGTGGTCCGCGTCCGAGCCGCATATTTTGCGGCTCGGGCGCGGACCCATTCACTTCAATGGGGGCGCAAAAGATGCGGACAGCACTCCGTGTGCTGTCCGCATCCGTTGCTCTGTTCCGTGCCCCCGCAAAAAAAATAGAGCATGTCCTATTCTTGGCCGTTTTGCGGACAAGAATAGGCATTTCTATAATGGGCCGCGTTCCGTTCTGCAAATTCTGCAACAGAACGCGGAGCAGCTTCTGTGTTTTGCGGATCCGCGGTTTGCGGACCGCAAAACACCAACGGTCGTGTGCATGTAGCCTTAGAGAGATATTTTTCACACACAGTATGGGTATATGTAAAAATACACCCCAAAACACATTGCCCTACTTCTCCTGAGTACGGCGATACCACATGAGTGACACTTTTTTGCAGCCTAGGTGCGCAAAGGGGCCCAAATTCCAATGAGTACCTTTAGGATTTCACAGGGCATTTTACGCATTTGGATTCCAAACTACTTCTCACGCTTTAGGGACCCCTAAAATGCCAGGACAGTATAAATATCCCACAAGTGACCCCATTTTAGAAAGTAGACACCCCAAGGTATTCCATGAGGGGTATGGTGAGTTCATGTAAAATTAAATTTTTTGTCACAAGTTAGTGGAATATGAGACTTTGTAAGAAAAAAAAAAATATCAATTTTCGCTTACTTGTGACAAAAAATAAAAACTTCCATGACCTCACTATGCCCATCAGCGAATACCTTAGGGTGTCTACTTTCCGAAATGGGGTCATTTGTGGGGTGTTTCTACTGTCTGCGCATTGTAGTACTTCAGGAAACATGACAGGTGCTCAGAAAGTCAAAGTGCATAAATTAATTTTTTTGCACCATAGTTTGTAAACGCTATAACTTTTACCCAAACCAATAAATATACACTTATTGCATTTTTTTTATCAAAGAGATGTAGAACAATAAATTTAGAGAAAAATGTATATAAAAATGTAGTTTTATTTGAAAAAATTTACAACAGAAAGTGAAAAGTCATTTTTTTGCAAAAATTTCGGTCATTTTTGATTAATATCAAAAAATGTAAAAATGTCAGCAGCAATGAAATACCACCAAATGAAAGCTCTATTAATGAGAAGAAAAGGAGGTAAAATTCATTTGGGTGGTAAGTTGCATGACGGAGCAATAAACGGTGAAAGTAGTGTAGTGCAGAATTGTAAAAAGTGGCCTGGTCATTAAGGGCGTTTAAGCTAGGGGGGCTGAAGTGGTTAATTCCCAGAGAAATTCCTGAAACGGTGCCCCCTACAGTTAGGGTTCATTCAGACATCCATAGTTCAGGGTCCGCATGCATTCTGCAATTTTGCGGGACGGGTGCGAACCCATTTATTTCAATGGGGCCGCAAAAGAAGTGGACAGCACACTGTGTGTTGTCCACATCCATAGTTTCGTTTCGCGGCCCACCAAAAACATAGAACATGTCCTGTTCTTGCCCGCAATCGCAGACAAGAATAGGCGCTTTTATCACTGGGCTGGCCATGTGCAGTCCGCAAAATTCGGAACGCACACGGCTAGTATCCGCGCTTTGCTGATCTGCAATTTGCGGACATCTGAATGTCCGCTAAGCATTAGATTCATGAAAACTGTCCAACAGAAAAACTGTCTTTGTTACCTATAGAGATCAGCCTTCATTTTTCAAGAGCATTGTGAACGCATTGTAGATGTCTTGGCACAGCACACTGAAAAACATTGGGCAGTTACAGGGTTAATCCTGTAATACTAAAGAATTAGTGTTATTATGTAGCCAGACAAAAATGTGAGATTAGAAAGCACAGACTGAGGTATAAATGTCTGCAGCTACTGGGTTGTGTGGGAATCAAGGACACAGGAGAGATTGCCTCTTGGGAAAGGTTGTAAGAGACAGAGGTTTAACCCCTGAGAACAGTCAGAAATAGCGGCAAATTAATCCATAAACATTTGTGACACATCCACTGAGCACGAGGACCTTCCTCAGGGAGGAAAGGGGAATAAACAGTGGTCCGCAGCTTCCCCAATCAACTGTTATTGCCAGAAGATGCTGCAACTGCCCATGCATTCCCCCCAAAGTGACCCACTGCTGCTGCCACAAGAAGTGTCCCTCAGCATCCCCAGACTCCTGAATGCCCAAGCCATTTATTCAATTGCATAATTATGAGAATGTGACAGTAGAACCGGCAGATTTGCCACTGCTGCAGCTCAGGAAAGCTGGGTGACAACCAGGGAGCTGTAATGGTGTCACCCAACCTTCCCTAAAAAAGAATGGGAATATTAATCAAATAAAGATTCCTGCCCAGTATTTCTAACATTCGTACGTTTTCTTTTTCTCCCCAGATCGCTCAGCAGTGGCCATAGAACAGCTTCTCGGATCGAAAAAGCTAAAGCAAGTCACATGGACTGTATAATGAGCTCCTGGTCCACTCACAAAAGCACTTTTCAGTTGTCGTGTTCCTCCCGTCTCCTTTTGATGTATATTGTATATGTGAAGCCGCTCATAAAGGTTGATGGCAGATCAATGTTGGTGGGTTTGACCATGAGATAGGGGCACCTTCAAAGCTGTCATTGTCACCCCTTCTCTGCTCCATAGACATTCAAATACACATGCTCTCTGTAACCAGGGTTCATGAAGTAGTCCAATGCATCCCTTGAAGACACATTAAATGAAGCCTCACACAGGCTTCCAGGACGTGGCCATGATAATAGGTAAATATAGAACAGGAGCGTAGATATGAATTA
The DNA here is from genome assembly GCA_033119425.1 of Bufotes viridis. NCBI lineage: Eukaryota > Metazoa > Chordata > Amphibia > Anura > Bufonidae > Bufotes > Bufotes viridis. The sequence goes on from CM065590.1 coordinate 433,802,674, forward strand.
TCTTCTCAGAAGTACCCTATGTCTTGCCATTAAGATACATGCATGTATAGTTGATTATACCTTTATAATACCATGAGGGCCTCAAAGAGACAGCTTGCTACACCATATTAGAATATGTCCAATAGAACAACAATAACTGGCAAACACAGGCCAAACGTAGCTAGCAGTAAGGGGAAGAGTTCATGGCTCTAGAAATATGTATCCGGGTACTTAATAGTAGAAAGGGGGTAAAAGGTAAGAAAGCGTATAAAAATGCATGGAAAGGAGAGAGGAGACTGGGGAGAAGGAAAAGGAAGATCACTTTCACTCTACCCCCTGGCACGGGCCGGATCAATAAGATTTCAGTGTATCTTAAAACATAAAAAGGTGTTATGACTCCACCTTGTGGAGATGAACAGACTGTGACGGCTATTTACCTCTCCACTCTTAATAATACTTTATAAACATAGGGAATGCCCATGGGCTCATTGATTAAAGCAGTCGAGCTTAACACAAACTCAACTGTAAGTATAGTCTGAAGTTAGAAATCAGAGAAGGATAGTGCAGAAAAAAAATGTAGAGATATTACAGAGAAATGTTCAGACAAGTAGTTTTGAAAGACGTTCCTGGGCCCTCATATCGCAGAATAGAATGTAGTCAAAATACAAGTAGTGAGACCTTAAGCAACTTCTAAACAGTGCCCAGATACATGAGCAACAAAGGATAGGGAAGATTAGCATAGAAAATTAGTTATCCTTGCCATGATAATCCTTAGTTACCACTCCTGATCTTGACAAGTCCTCATCGCCGCAGAGAACAGCAGTTTCTGGAGACCTACTCTTCAGCATTCGCAGGGCTGGTGAAGAGCATGGTTTGATCGCTGTCTAGAGTTGAGTGAACTTGTGTTTTAAGTTCGGCGTCCAAAGTTCGGATTCGGGTTATCCAAGCATCCCGTTATGGATTCCTCTACCACGGACCATAACGGCATTTGGAACACGGGGTGAAGGACCTGGGGTGACGTCACCGTCATGTGATCAGTGCAGGTGGCGTGGCTCAGTACTGGATTGGATAAGAGGTCGTAGGCTACCACCTCTTATCTAATCCAGTACTGAGCCACGCCCTGCACTGATCACATGACTGTGACGTCACCCCAGGTCCTTCGTGTTGACCAAGGTTCGGGTTCATTGAAGAATCCCCTTATGGATTCCAAATGCCGTTATGGTCCGTGGTAGCGGAATCCATAACGGGATGCTTGGATAACCCGAACCCGAACTTTGGACGCCGAACTTAAAACACAAGTTCGCTCAACTTTATTGCTGTCTACCGCATGGAGTCTGTAGTTCCCAAATGTGCCACTTCACCTGGGTATAGGAAGCCCTCTGCCGTTGCAATTCAGGTGAGAAATCTGAGAAAAAGGATACCGATGTATTGTCAAATCGATTGATTCTCCTTTGTGAGCCATTTGCAGCACAATGGGGGAAATTTATTGAACTGGCACTTCACCGTTTAGATTCCACCTTTTATTTTCCAAAGGAGCTCTGAAAAATGAAAGGTGGAATCTGACTAAGCCAGTTTTCCTTTATACCAGTTTTGATAAATCTACCACATTGTCTGTTTGCAATGAAGCCGCTGCCCCCAACAGAGGCCTTGGGTTAGCCCCAGGTGGGGGAGGTTTTGCTGGAACCCAGTGGGCCTATTCAGCAGCAAACGCATTTCTCAATGAACTTATGTGGGTGCTGGACTTCTGTTCTCTCCGGTTAGCCTATGAAACGAATAACATTTTTTTTTAGGCAGTCTGCTTTTTTTGGCACCATAAAGTCCACCTTCTTCAGCTCTTGCTATTGTGATGAAACAGGGGTTAAGCCATCCTCCAGTGTGGAGATACGGCCCTCAGTAAGACCCGGTCTCTAAGAATTTGCAGATTATGACGGATGAGTCCCACATCCACCTTCACCTTAAACTTGGCGGTTAGGGAGGTTTTAGGATCCACTATAGCTTTCAGCAGTTGCTATGTCGGCTCTGTCTAAAGGAACGCCTCACATGTCTCCTGTTCATCGTCTTTCTTTTTCTCGCACTCAAATTCTTTTATTTTCTCCACTGCAGTGGTGGTTTTGGAGGAGCCCATGTCAGTTCTAGAGGGTCTTTCCTGCCATTTCTTAAGTTTAAGTTAAATTTTGGCTGCAATCCAAATCTGTAGGATGAGTACAAAAGGATGCCGGGCCAGAGCAAGAGCAGCACACATCTGATCACATCAAGGTCAAGTCACGTCCGTCCACCATTTTGGTATTTGCTAGGGCTCCTCATTTATGTATGACACTAGTTCATTTAATCACAAAAGGTGATGAAATGTCAAACATTGTGCATTATCAGATAGACAGTTAGAAGTGAGTAAAATAATCCAGAATCTGACTCTAAACAGACAGCACAGAGTGGCAGTTTTTCTGTATTTCATTAAAACACTCCTATTTTGTATTTCTCCATTGTACTTCAAATAAAGGGTTCATTCTGATTGCTCAATATTACAACATTAATCCTATAAGCTAAGGGTCCTTTCACACTAGCGTTTTCAGGATCCGGCATAGAGTTCCGTCGTCAGTATTATCCCCATGCGTTCTGAATAGAGAGAAATCCGTTCAGGATGCATCAGGATGTCTTCAGTTCAGTCACTGAACGTTTTTTGGACGAAGAAAATACCGCAGCATGCTGTGGTATTCTTTCCATCCTGGGATGCGGAGCAAAACGGATCCATCATGACCCCCAATGCACAATCTGCCACAATAGAAAACGGATCCGTCCTCCATTGTCTTTCAATGGAGTTCATGACACATCCGCCTTGGCAATGTTAAAAAATTGTTAAAGTTAATACAAGTGGATCCGTTCAAACGAATGCATGCGATTGTATTAACTGTAACTAAAGCGTTTCTTTCCGGCATAGAACCCCGACGACGGAACTCTATGTCGAATCCTGAAAACGCTAGTGTGAAAGGACCCTAAGTGATGTATCAGTTTTATGTGGTCAAGCTTCTCAGGGGGAAGTGATGCCAGAATTATAGGATTCCCTAAAATGGCCTGATCTTAAATATGGCACCCATAGAAATCTATGGACTCGCACTGTATGTCTGTATTCTACAGGGTCTGTACATATGGAGCAGCCATATTCATGAGACCTTCAGATATATTCATAAGGACAGAAAGCAGCATGCGCTAAATGTGGGGCCAAAATGTAACTACTCATGTGACACTAGCCTCAGGCCTTGTTCACACTTCCGTGATTTCCATCAGTGATTTTGAGCCAAAACCAGGTACCGGTCCAGAACAGATATAAATCTTATCATTATACCTTATCTCTCTGTAGTCTCCACTTCTGGTTTTGGCTCACAGTCATTGACCAAATCACTAAAGTGTGAACTAAGCCTCAGGCTGTATTCACTAGCACGATGCCAACATGAGGGCGTATGTACTATTGCCATTTGTGTTATCCCATGTCTGGCATTACCCTCGGCCCACTTGTGGTGCTAGACTACCAACTGCACGTTAACAAAAAGTACAGGGACATGGAAAAGTTATAACTGCAGGATCACTGGATTAGTTTTTAGTCTGTAGCCACGGAGACACAAATCTGCGCAGCAGCTGCATACACAAAACAGTAGGAGAATTTTAATGAAGACTATTTGCACAGATTCTTCATTTTGTTTAATTCTAGATGCACTAGAACAAAAAATAATTGCAAAAGTATACATGTAATGAAATTCCCGAATAGCATTGAAAATAGTTTGTTACATGTGCTCCCTCCCTCTTCAAAGCCTTCTCGGCCAATCGGCAATGTCAGATGGGGTCATATGACGCCTCCTTGAGTTATGAGAAGCAAGAAGAGTCTCATTCCAAGGCTGGCCATACATATCTGCAAAGGATTTCAACTGCCAAGATCCTTTTGGAGAGATGTCAAATTGGGGGGCACCGCCGAAAATCAAGTTTGGGCAACATACATCTAATGAGTATGGACAGCTTTGGAAATCAGATAGGCGGTGCTCACTTTTGGGAGGGACTAAAATGTGTCCACATCTACCACAATTCCACAATTGGTACTGTACAAATCATGAACATCCAGGTTCATACCTCCAGACCGCACTGGTGGTTAGCCCATAGTTCTCTTGCTTACTTGACTCTGGTAAGTTATATTCTGCTATTTTCCCCAGCTGTTTCTGTATAGGGTGCGTCATAAAATGACCTCTCCCTGGGTCTCCTATAAGTACTGTGGTCCCATGCTGCACCATACAATGTCTGAGCCACCGGTGGAGAGAATCGGCCAGCTGCTCATCATAAAACATGTCGCCCAGTACAATCAGATCCCAGCATCCTGTATCTTCACCTATTACATTCTCTGGATGAAAGGGCAAAGGATCTATTCGATTTAGTTGGCAATTCAGACCAAACGCTGCACCTGCAACTGGAGAGATGAGAAATTTTCAGGAGGCAAGTAAAAACGAACTTTATACAAAATGCACGGCAGGAGCGGACTGGCCATAGACCCTCCAGGGAAACATCCCGTGTGCTGATACCCCAGCCAGGCTGCCAGAGCCCTCCTCGTGGCCAGGTTCAGATCAATCTGAGGCTCTCTGCATTAATTAATGCTAGGTGCATCAGGTATTTATGCACTGGCCAGCAGCTGCAGGTGTTCTGCTGAATTCAACTGTATCACCGTCCTTAGGACAGAGATACAGTTGAATACTGTGGTTGAGGCAGCAGTACTTTGTGCTGCACTGTGGTATTTGAGTACTGATGGCCTCACGTACTTCCGTTGTTATTGCCTTCTTGTGTTGCCCCACCTACAACATGGGGCCACTTTTAGTTTTTTCCAGGGCGACTTTACGTTCCCAGTCCACCCCTGATGCATGGTAAAGTAGTACGCCATCTACATGACTAACTGTCAAGAGGTCAGAAAGAATGGTGGCATTCCTGGTATCTCACCTGGTTTTCCTACAAATCACCCACTTTTTCACTCTCCCCTCAACTAGATGTTTAAGTTGGTATTATATGGTACTTTTAAGCTGGGCACTAACAATGGCACCACTCTGATAAATGTCTTTAGAACTACAAGTATTGCGCATGAAAGCAACACACTCTTTGTGTTGTAGTTTACCACATTTTCCGAGGACAGCTTCCTAAATTTTTATTGGCCGTCTTAGGAAGACTTGGGTGTAAGAGTAACTAGCCAGACATTGCCCACAGATTTTTTGTCACCCCTCACCTGGGTCAATATCATTGGCTACAACATAAGAGGCTCCTTTCATTTTAGCAGCAATAGAGGCGGCCCCGCAACCACTTCCGAGATCTAGAATGCGCCTGCGTCTTACAATGTCTGGATTATCCAACAGGTACCTAAAGACACAAAAAATTGAATTAATTCTTACTGAAAACAATTCATTGCGTTACCTAAAGCCCTATTTTGCGACTTTTTGAAGCCATTCTTCTGGAGTGAAGGTATAATAAATCAGGCCCTTTGCATCTTTTTACACCACTCTTGTTTCAAGATGTGGGTGGAAAAGTGGGCACGGTTAGCTATGTTAATGAGTTTCACTCCAGGTTCATCATTGAGACTTTTTAAAAAAGTCGCACTCTTAGGCCTCTTTCACACGGGCGTCAAGTTTGACGCCCGGATAAGATACGGGTGCATTGTGGGAAAATGCGCGATTTTTCCGCACGTGTGCAAACTGTTTTAATGCGTTTTGCATGCGCCTGAGAAAAATCGGCATGTTTGGTACCCAGACCCGAAGCCGGACTTCATCACTGGGTTGAGTATTCTGTATATTTTATTATTTTCCCTTATAACATGGTTATAAAGGAAAATAATAGCATTCTAAATACAGAATGCTTAGTAAAAGGACAATTGAGGGTTAAAAATAATTAAAAAATTAACTCACCTACTCCAATTGATCGTGTAGGTGCCGGTCTCCTGTTCTGTCTTCAGCTGGGGGGGTAAAGGACCTACCGTGAAGCATGTGATTGGACCATGTGACCCAGTGACGTCACAGAAGGTCCTTTACTCCCAGCTGAAGACAGAAGAGGAGACCGGCACCTACGCGATCAATTGGAGTAGGTGAGTTAATTTTTTATCATTTTTAACCTTCAATTGTCCTTTTACTAAGCATTCTGTATTAAAGAATGCTATTATTTTCCCTTATAACCATGTTATAAGGGAAAATAATAAAGATTGGGTCCCTATCTCCAAGCAACCATGCGGGAAAATCGCACCGCATCCGCACTTGCTTGCGGATGCTTGCGATTTTCACGCATCCCTATTCATTTCTATGGGGTCTGCGTTGCGTGAAAAACGCAGAAACTAGAGCATGCTGTGATTTTCACGCAACGCGGAAGTGATGCGTGAAAATCACCGCTCATGTGCATAGCCCCATAGAAATGAATGGGTCCGGATTCAGTGCGGGTGCAATGCGTAGCACCCGCGTGGAAAACTCGCCTGTGTTAAAGGGGCCTTATTCCAGTAGGTGAGTGGAGTAGGAAAACTGGAGGAGCATTTCTAGACAAAAGTGTTAGCTTTAAGAATAAAACAAATTTATCAAACATGAGACATTTGATAAATGTGGCATAAAGTACTCCGACACAGACCCAAGCAAAACTTCTCATGTACTCCCCCATTTTCCTTGATTCTCTCATTATTCTATTGTCTTATCTCCTCTGCTTTCTAATACATTCATTACATATAATCACAAACTATTACTTTCTCCTTATACCAGCTACAAAACGATTTCAGACACTAACCCTATACAGGTTGCCTCATTTTGACTCCCCCTTTAGACATTCCTCTTGGTAGATTTCACCCTCATATGCCTACAGACCAGCGATACGTTATACGCTGGAACGCACCTCTCCGCACATATACTCCACAGTGTTAACTGCTAGCGGCACTATACACTCCCGGTTGCGTTCCACACTGCGGAAGTGACATTGCCGGCACATCGTCTCAGCTCTCTCCACCGCCATACTAGGCTTATCCCATCTCACTTACAATGACCAGTTACATGGTCACATCTCTTTTATATGCAGAGGCTTTGTTTTAGGCAGTCAGTACGACCATTTCTTCAGCCATACATGCGTTCCACAATGGAACACATACACATTTCCGGTTCCAGGTAATCATTTCCGGTACCCGGTACTCGTCATTGCCTTGTAGTCCTTATATTTTGTACCTTATATAGAGCAGCCAGGTCGTTACATCATAGATATGAGCTTAATAAAATAGAAAGGATAGTCCAGCACTTGAAGGGGATATCAATGCTCCGTCTTTATTGGTAAAATATACACTCACATATGAGATGTTCTAAAATTCGGACCTCAGAACCACTATAATACTCACTGAATACTTGTGTCATTATATGGGTTCACACTTGATGTCATACTAACATGACTTTTGTATTGTTTTCATTTTCATTGTCACACAGTGTTTGAAAAAGGTCTCTCGACCGAAACGTCACTTGATTGTGAAGTTGTCTTGCAAATAAATCTACACAGAATTGGAGTGCTGGTGTATATATCTATTATTGGAATTTGGCTGGGAAGCCATTGCAACAGGCGCCAAAGATATAACTGATGAGAGAGCCGCACCATTTGTATTGGAGTAGATTTCAGTTTCTGGCACACTAACAGCAAAAAAAGCAACAAATTTATTAAGAATCATATGTCTTTTAGTAAATGACCCCTTTGTGTAGTTTTCATGAAATTGTAGGGATAAAATAAACCGCTCTTTTAGCAGACACCCGTGCTGCATTCAGTTCGGTACAACCATCAGTACAGATCGTACACAAAAGCACGGGCGGTGCGCTCACCTGGCTGTACGGTTGTAGGAGGCACGCACTTACGCCGGGAACCTAGGTGTCAAGGCAAACATTCAAAATAAAGCGCAGGAGGTCCAGCTTCCAAAAAAACGTGGCAACTTTTATTGTTTCAGTGCATTAAAAACCAGAAAAACAGTCCATGTCTATGCGTTTCGGATCTAGTAATACTGATCCTTATTCATGACTTCATGAATAAGGATCAATATTACTAGATCCGAAACGCGTAGACATGGACTGTTTTTCTGGTTTTTATTGCACTGAAACAAGAAAATCAGTACAGATTCTGCCCTGTGTTATGCCTGGTCCGGATATAGGGGGACTATGAGTAGCGTTCTAGGCCTGGAAACTGATTAAGCCACTGCAAATGGCGCCATATGAAGTGTTGAGCCTATTGCTGACACCATATGGGGGCACCGCAAGGTACAACTGACTATGGTTGGCAATGTTATGGTGGTATAATTATGGCTAGCAAGTATGTATCTTTGTATGTGGCTGTATATGTGAACCAAGTCCGTGTTCTGCCGAAAGTCTATAGCGGAAGTCACGTTGCGCGCTGCGCAAGCGTTCTTCCGCGAATCATTCCTGCAGCCTCCATTGCAGTAGTTCGCGCACCGCGCGTGCACACACTTAAGGGTATAGACTTCTTGAAGTGACAGTCATCTCCATTAAAATACAGCTCCGCCGCCACATACCCCCCCATCGCTCATTAATCTACATTAATTTGTACCTCGCTCGAGATGGATTGTCTCTTTCTTTACCATCCATTTCCTTCTTTACTATCAATGGCTGCATAGAGTTAATTTTACTAAATGCCTGAGCGTGGTAGTGCGACCCGCGAGGGTACAAATTAATGTAGATGCTGTATTTTACTGGAGATGACTGTCACTTTAAGGCTACATGCACACGACAGTTGTTTTTTGCTGTCTGAAAATCAGCATGGTCTATCAGTTATTTTTGGAGGATTCCTTTGTTTTCACAGATCCCTTGTAATAAATGCCTAACCTCGTCCGCAAATGAGAAAAAAAGTAGGACATGCACTACTTTTTTTGCTGAAGGGAAACAGACAACGGACACGGAACACAAACAAATGAACTGTCAGCATTTTTTTGCTGACCCATTGAAATGAATGGGTTCCTGTCCTATCCGCAAAAAAAACTGAAACGGAAGCCGAGAAAAACAACTGTCGTGTGCATGAGGCCTAAGACGTCTCTATACCCTTAACTGTGCACACGCGCAGTGCGAAGTACTTCAATGGAGGCTGCAGGGATGATTCGTGGAAGTGCGTTGCGCAGTGCACCACGTGACTTCCGCTATAGACTTTCGGCAATCTATAGAGATCTGGCAGAACACCGGCATTTATAGTCACCATAACATAACAGTACAATATTTGGCAAATGATTTCCAAATATGCCATTCTTCACACTGCCACAAGGGGCATGCTGCCCTACTATGTACAATATTTCCCTGGGCTTCTATGTAGCCAGGTTTAATTCTCCAGACCAATAAAATACAAAATAATTTTTAAATATTAATTACTCTTACTATTAATTACAATGATTTAGTAATTACTAAACTAAATATCAACTCAACAAAAATGTGTCCTGTTAATGGATTACAAGTAACTAGCGTGTAATTCTGCAACACGGCCACAAGAGGGCTACAATCTCCACATTAATCCCATGTCTCTATATGCGTTCATACCTGGCTAGGGCCTGTCCTCCAGGCCAGTATATAGCCCAGTAGGGATCTCCATATGGCCAGTGCTCGGGCCGGAGGTGCCAGAATTTACACCGTGGAGTGAGCAGGAGTAACTCAATCTCCGGTGTTAGGTGCTCCGTTACCACTTCCGTGTTGTGCAGTATGAAGCTTTGTAGGTAGGTGGCGCTGGTGTGCTGAGCGGAGCAGTAGAGTACTTTCCCAGTGCAGGGCCGCAGCAGAGACCTGTACAGCCGCAGCATGCTGTCACCAGGAGGGGGGGAGGGGCGGTGACGTACGAGTCATGTGGCACAGAGGTCATGTGATATTCTGTTATTCCTACTTGAACTTGAACTCACTGATGGGGGAAGAGGAGTCTGGTGTCTGAGGGGTTAATAACAAGAGGGAATTGATGCTGGGGATTGTCAGTAGTGAGGAGTGCTTATAGTGTGTCCAGGTCTGTCTGCACTCTATGTTACATTATTTAACCTGACATTAGCACAGCCAAAAAAAGAGAAAAAGCCTCTCAATATCTCTACCAATTACAAGGGTCTAATGTATTTTACACTTGCCAATATTATTGCATTAATAACCCCCACAAAGAATTACATAACATACTGCATATATTAAAAAATATAAAGTTTATTGAAGCAATGAATCACACAAATTTGCAAGGCACATAATCATGGAAGGCAAGGAACCACGATCCCACCTCACCATGTGTTGCAGATCCAGAAACAAACCGGACGAGCCACGTTCTGCCACCAATAGACAGTATCACATCTGTTGTAAATGCTGGTCTGCATCATAGGCAATAACCCTCCCCCACTGGGTCGGCAAATTATAGCCAATATATAGGTAATACCACCACAATAACAAGAAAGTGGGGGCCACTAATCAAGACACTAATAAATGTGCGCCCAGTATCACCACAATGAGCAGAGCAGCATGTATCAGAAAAGATAACAAGTCACAATATATTAGTTACCCATGGTGTAAGGAAGGCTGGACGTCAGGACGGAGTGCACCTCGACGCTGATGCCTGCTGTCCTCAGCTCACCGCTCCTGCGCCGAATACAGAGCGGCGACGCAGGATTTAGCAGGGAGACAGTGCCGGAGGCAGGAGAGGATCTCGGCCCGGCACTGTCAATCAAAGAAAGAAGGGACGTGGCAGCAGGTTGGCGCACGGAGCCTCTAGGAGCAGGGCACGCCCCTGCTCCTGAGAGGCTAATTTACATATTATAAAAAGATGTTTTTAGCCTAAATATACATCAGTAATACATATAAAGCACATTATCAAGCTGATCTGACATTAGCACATAGCTAATGTCAGACAGCTTATAATGTAATCCTGGTGACATAAACCCTTTAAAATTGAGGCCAAAATGTTCAATCTTGGTATAATCGGACCAGAGAATCTTGTCTTTTAGTGCTTTATGCAAACTCCCATTCCTCCTGTCCTCCTACACCAATTACCTCAAGATGGCAATAAGGTTGAATTCAGGTATCAGGAGGGCACCTCTGTGGTCTCCGGCTAGGTACATAACCACAGTAATTGACGCCCTCAGCATTCATTAAAGGGGTTCTGCAGTTCTTTTAAACTGATGGTCTATCCTTTGGATAGATCATCAGCATCTGATCATCTGTTTGAGAAGGCAGCGGCGCTGGTAGTAGCACTGCGGCCTTCTCGCTGTTTACTGCAGGCCAAGTGATGCCACTACTAGTATCACTGGCCTGGGTATGGCTAAGCTCCATTCAAGTGAACAGATACTAATCGTGACGTCACTGGGCCTGAGGGAAAGTGAGAGAAGGCTGCGGCACTCCTGGTGCTCCCCTGCCTTCTCAAACAGCTGATGGGCAGGGTTCCCGGGTGTTGGACCCCCGCCGATCAGATGCTGATGATCTATCTAGAGCAGGCATCTCAAACTGCGCTCCTCCAGCTGTTGCAAAACTACAACTCCCAGCATGCCCGAACAGCCTACAGGTATGAGCCTACAGCAGGGCATTGTGGGAGTTGTAGTTTTACAACAGCTGGAGGGCCGCAGTTTGAGGATGCCTGATCTAGAGGATAGATCATCAGTTTAAAAGAACTGCAGACCCCCTTTAACTGTGGGAGTGAAAGATCATTACTTACTTGGCTAGCGGCTGTGAGGAGGGTTCAGGTGGCCCTCTGAGCATCAGCCCACTGTGATGTAGGGTAGAGAGTGAGTTGGGTTGCCCAACAGAAATGTCCCTCACATACGAGGATTGTGAATGACAGAAAAAAAAGTTTTTTATTACTTACAGGAAGACACAATGCTTAGTGGTTACAGTTAAATAGAGGCACATTCTTTCTAAGCTGCAACAAATCATATTGGTGAAAAGTCTTCCCAAGGAATGACTGTTACTGCTTCGCCCAGAGAATATGAATGCTGCCTCTCCTGGCACAGGTGGTGTGTGCAGCCTCTGAGGAGCAATTTCTCACTTCCTCATGAACAATAGGAATACCCAGGGGCGTAGCTAGAAATGATTAGGCCCCATAGCAAAAACATTTTATGGGCCCCCTCCCGGATCTCCTACCCCCACATACCTATTGGACCTCCCACCCCTTCCAAAGCTACCACCTAAACACCCCTCCAGGACCTCCCACCCCAACATCCCCACACCCCTCCCTAGATCCCCCTAAGTGTCATCCACAGATCCCCCCTTAAGTTTCATCCACAGATCGCCCTAAGTGTCATCCACAGATCCCACCTTAAATGTAATCCACAGATCTCCCTAAGTGTCATCCATAGATCCCCCCTTATGTGTCATCCAATGATCCCCCCTTAAGTTTCATCCACAGATCGCCCTAAGTGTCATCCACAGATCCCACCTTAAATGTCATCCACAGATCTCCCTAAGTGTCATCCATAGATCCCCTTAAGTGTCATCCACAGATCCCCCTTATGTGTCATCCAATGATCCCCCCTTAAGTTTCATCCACAGATCGCCCTAAGTGTCATCCACAGATCCCCCCTTAAGTGCCATCCGCAGATCCCCCTTAAGTGCCATCCGCAGATCCCCCCTTAAGTGCCATCCACAGATCCCCCCTTAAGTGCCATCCACAGATCCCCTTAATTGCCATCCACAGATCCCCCTTAAGTGCCATCCACAAATCCCCCTTAAGTGTCATCCACAGATCCCCCTTTCAGTGTCATCCACAGATCCCCTCAGGGGCGGATTAAGTGCATGATAGGCCCGGGCTGTCTACCCAACTTGGGCCCCCCCACTCCATTTTAGGTTTCAGGTTTTTTTCTGTATAAAGAGGCTGCGGTGCTTTGTAAGCGTCACAGTCTCTTCCTAGGCCATATGACATCACATTCATCGCTCACATGGCCTATCTGCAGCTCTGTCCCATCTGAGTGATTGGGGCTGAGCTGCAATACCAAGCACAGTGCTATCACATGGACAGCGCCGTGCTTGGTAAGGAGCAAAGAGGCTGCGGCGCTCACTGGAACATCGCGGTCTCTCTAACAGCTGATTAGCGGGGCTGCCAGGAGTCAGACCCTCACCATCTCATAACTCTCTGAGTACAGATGTCATAGATGGTTTCCTGCAGTCTCTATAACACCCCACATAACACAGTGAATTATTGTGTTATGTGGGGTGTTACCTAGGACTGCAGGGAACATGTACATTATCTGCACACAGAAAGTTATCACTGTTATCTGGGCTGTTACATAGGACTGTAGGTGAAAATTTAAATTTGAGGTGCCAAATTTAAAATACATATGATTATGATAAAGACTTGGAGGAGAAGATGAGACGCAGGTCACAGTAGTGAGCCAGCTCTACATATAGGGGAATACAGCACCACATACCTCTTACATCCAGGGACTTCTCCTGTCATGTAGCTCTTCTCTCTTCCTCTTCTCCTCCGTTTGACCCAGACCGCCATGACTAATTCCTCCCACCGCATCTCAGCCCTACAGAGTTTGTTACATAGACACGTTAGATTTATACAGAATTGGGGTCATTTATCAAACTGGTGTAGTTAGAACTGGCTTAGCTGGCCATAGCAACCAATCAGATTCCACCTTTCATTTTCCAGAGGAGCTGTCAAAAATGAAAGGTGGAATCTGTTGCTATGGGCAACTAAGCCAGTTCTACTACAACAGTTTGATAAATGACCCCAAAGATCCCTATAGTGTCTACAGCAGTTATAATGTCCCCTAGAGTGCCCCCAGTAATACTAACATCCTATATTGTGCTCCAGGTAATAATCCCTGTATAGTGTCCCCCAATACCCCACACTACCCCCATATAGTATTTTCCCTTCACACTGCCCCCATACAGTAATTTGCCCCCACACTGTCCCCATATAGTAATTTCCCCCAGACTGCCATCTATTAATTAATTTGCCCCCACACTGTCATCTATTAATTAATTTGCCCCCACACTGTCATCCATTAATTTGCCCCCACACTGTCATTCATTAATTTGCCCCCACACTGTCATTCATTAATTTGCCCCCACACGGTCATCCATTAATTTGCCCCCACACGGTCATCCATTAATTTGCCCCCACACTGCCATCCATTAATTAATTTGCCCCCACACTGCCATCCATTAATTAATTTTCCCCACAACTGCCATCCATTAATTTGCCCCCACACTGCCATCCATTAATTAATTTGCCCCCACAACTGCCATTCATTAATTTGCCCCCACAACTGCCATCCATTAATTTTCCCCCACAACTGCCATCCATTAATTTTCCCCCACAACTGCCATCCATTAATTAGTTTGCCCACACACTGCCATCCATTAATTAATTTGCCCCCACACTGCCATCCATTAATTAATTTCCCCCACAACTGCCATCCATTAATTTGCCCCCACACTGCCATCCATTAATTTGCCCCCACACTGCCATCCATTAATTAATTTGCCCCCACACTGCCATCCATTATTTTTCCCCCACAACTGCCATCCATTAATTAGTTTGCCCCCACAACTGCCATTCATTAATTTGCCCCCACACTGCCATCCATTAATTTTCCCCACAACTGCCATCCATTAATTAGTTTGCCCCCACAACTGCCATTCATTAATTTGCCCCCACAACTGCCATCCATTAATTTTCCCCCACACTGCCATCCATTAATTAGTTTGCCCCCACAACTGCCATCCATTAATTTCCCCCCACACTGCCATTCATTAATTTTCCCCCACAACTGCCATCCATTAATTTGCCCCCATGGAAACATGCCCCACTGTCCCTTAATTTCCCCCTCCCCCCCCCCAAGTTAGCACACACACACACACAAAAAAAAATAAAGAGCTAATACTTACCTGTATGCTGAATGGTGTGGCAGGCGCGCGTACATCAGAGCGTGCGCGCGCCACTATACAGGCGCACAATGACGCCATCACGCGCGCGCGCGATGATGTCATCGCGCACGCCGGGCTTATACCACCACATAGGCCTCAGGCCTACTAGGCCTGAAGCCTATGGCGGTGATAGGCGGCGGGGCAGGGAACTATACGCTCCCGTGCCCCGCCGCAGTATGTGGGCGCTCGGGTCGGCATTGGGCCCCCCAGTGATGCCGGGCCCGGGGCTGCCGACCCGAACGCCCCTATGTTAATCCGCCACTGATCCCCCTTTCAGTGTCATCCACAGATTTCCCCCTCAGTGTCATCTGTAGAACTCCTCCCCGCCCAGCGCTGCCTCCTAGCTAATTTATTCACTGCACTTGCCTCTGTAATTGAAGCAAAGCGCCATAATCTTGCATAAGCGCACTGGCAGAGGCATCGAAGTGTGCATGCGCCGTCTTCCTGGCCTCTGCCAGTGCGCCTGTGAGATTATGGAGCTGATGGGCAGGGTTCCCTAAAAATAGGGTGTTTTCTGCTCCCCATAATGTCTGGCAGAAAGTTCATGAATTACCTCCTGTGGATACTGTGGCTTTAAGCTGCCACCTGTGATGTACACACCAGCTGTCCAAACTTCTGGGACACTATAGGGGACAGTCCAAAATGCTGGGAAAATTCAAGGGGCTATCCAAACTACTGGGGGCACTATAAGGGGCTATCCAAACTGCTAGGAGCACTATAGCGAGTTATCCAAACTACTGGGGGTACTATAGGGGACCATCCAAATTACTGGGGGCATTTTAAGTGACTATCCAAACCACTGGGGGCACAATAGGAGGCTATTTAAATTACTGAGGGCACTATAGGAGGGCTGTCCAAACTACTGGGGGCACTATAGGGGACTATCTAAACTACTGGGGGAACTATAGGGGACTATCCAAACTGCTAGGGGCACTATAGCGAGTTATCCAAACTCTTTGAGGCACTATAGTGGACAGTCCAAACTGCTGGGGGCACTACAGGGGGCTATCCAAACTACTTGGTGCACTATAGGGGACCATCCAAACTACTGGGGGCACTATATGTGACTATCCAAACTACTGGGGGGGAAATAGGAGGCTATCTAATTAGCCTCCTGGAGCCTGGATGAACTATAAAGGGCTATCCAAACTGCTGGGGGCACTATGGGGGGTTATCCAAATGACTGGGGTCACTACAGGGGACCATCCAAACTATTGGAGGCAATATAAGTGACTATGGGCACTATAGAGGATCATTTAAGTTACTAGGGGCACTAAATGAGGCATTCAAACTACTGGGGGCACTATAACTACTGGTAGCATTATAATTACTGGGGGCTCTATAGCGGGGCCTTATTACTTCTGGTGGCATTATAGAGGTTTTATTAGGATCACTATGGGGTCTATCAATACTATTATTACTTCTACCGGGGGAACTATTGGGGGGTGTTTTCATTATTTGGCACAATACGGAGGGCACTACTGCTAACAGGGAACCTTTTAGGGAGCATTATCACTATTGGGGCACTATTACTAATGGGGGAGAAAATTATTATCGGTGGTACTTTGGGGAGCACTGTTACTACTGTTACTATAGGGTGACTATCTATATGGCCCTATTATTTCTACAGTATAGTATTTGGAAGGCATTGGAGAACACAATGAACACAGTATTGAGGGTAGCAGCAGGTTAACACTGTTGGAGCACCAGGAGTAGGAGGATGATAGAAATGTAAATAATTTAAAGGCTATGTACACCTTTGCTGGCATTTTTTAAAATTATTGCATTGTACTGATTTTGAGCTAATAATCTTTTTTTTTTTTTTTTATTGGTCTTTATTAAAAATGTTGAGCCATTTTCCCTGCAGAGCTTTCAGTTTATCTTCTGGCAGAATCTGTATTTTCTCTCTTTTTCGTCAGGCAGGGAGCTGATGGGCTCCTTATCTCTCCTCTCAGACCTTATAAACACTCATTAAAGCTCAATCCTTATCTTACTGATAAGATTGTGGCTTAAATAAGTGTTTATGACCTCTTAGTAATTTAGAGATAAGAGTTATTAGATGACCGCCACAAAGTGAAAGTAGGATACACACATCTAGGAAAACATGTAGCGCTATTTGATATTGGTGAATGTAATGTCTATCAGAATATGTCTATAATGCTGGTGAGTTGTTGGTTGGAACAATTTTGCACTTATGCGTTGTGGATGCATGTTATACTCGCCAATTTCTTCAGCGCCATTCTAATGGTGAGGACAGTGATTGGCTGCAGTGGTCACATGCCATACACCTGCACATCAGTGTTCACATGACCGTCACTGTGCACACTTGCCCATTAAACCCCGGTCAATTTTTGTTTACATGGCTACAGCAATAATGTCAGAAAGTCTAACACATCACAGGCATCATAACTGCAGCAATAAAAACAAAGCTGTCCTACTAGAGCGGCGGAGGATGGCACAGCTGAGAATTGTGGATTTTTTTGTTCACATGCTGCTACCTATTGACTTGAATGGGTCTGCGATCCGCAATATACGGCAAAGGATAAGACATGTTGGAAGCCCACAGAAACACTCGGAATCACCTCCATGGGCTTGGGTCCGTGACTCCGCACCGCAAAAGATAGGACATGTTCAAGTGAATGGGTCCACATCTACAGGACGGAGTGCACACGGCCAGTGCCCATATATTGCGGACCTGCTATTTGCGGTTCACAGCACAGGCATGGAGCCCTTACATTCGTGTGAATGAGCCCTAATACAGGAATCTCTCCATTACAGGTCCACAGCTCTTAGCTTGTTTTTCTCCGTACTCTGCACCAGGCCTTTATAACCCCTTCATTATCTGAGTGTTTACCCCCTTCCTTACCAGGCCAATTTTTCAGTTTTAGCCATGGGCCTATCTAACTGCAAATAACTAATTTACTTCTGAGCCATCCTACATGTATTTGATATTTTTCAAGAGGCAAACCTTTCTTTTGTTCTATTAGATGATGGATATAATATTTAAAAATATATATATATTTAAGGAAAAACTGTCAAATTTCTTATAAACTTCTTTTTCTGTTACAAAAGATCTCAATACAAAACATTTCTAAAACCATTAGGTACATTTGTACCGCCCACACTTTCACTTTATACTGCCATGGATTGTTGTAGCAGAGTACCACAATGATGCCACGCAGCAAGACCGCTTTGGCTGGTCTCAGACATACTCACTGTGACTTCAGCTCTCTAATAATCTGCATGTCCACGGGAAGCTGTCAGATTGCAATGTAACCCAATGCTTTTATATGTTGCTTAAAGGCTACACCTTTTGGGACAATTTTTTCATAAACACTTATTTAAGCCACATTCTTATCAGTAAGAGAGGAACTCAGCTATAATGAGTGTTTATAAAGCGATAAGAAGCCTGCCACCTCACGGTCTGAAAGAGCAGAGAGAAAATTCAGATCCAGCTCGTAGACATCTCAGCTCTGTACAGAGAAAAGGGCTCCATATTTTTGATAAAGACCAAGTGAAAAATTAATTTTAGCTCATAATGACTACAATGCACTAATAAAAAATCTTGCCCCCAAAGGTGTAAATAGCCTTTAAAGCCATGATGTATATGATTGTGCTGCAGTAAGCAAATGGTTAATATGATTTTAACCCTGCATCTTTTGGAGGCTCTGTCTTTGGCACAGAGGTTGCACACCAAAACTCAGGCACATGTCAAGCAACCTTTTTACGTCAAACTAGCTCTATATATCAGTCTCTTTTCCCTCCCAGAAACAACCTATACGCAGCCACCCCAGGGTACTGGGAACAGTCCAAGAGGATGACAAAAATCTCCCCAAAACCTCTACGAAAATACTTCCTCAGCAGCACTAAATACTTTGACAGGTGCCCTTCTGTGATAACCAGCATCAGCTGCCACGTTCTGACCTCTATTTGTCTCTAACAAAGATATGGAAGAGGAGGTGAGAAGCAGGCCACAGCACCGATCTACCCCGACCTTTAGCATGTGGCCTGATCTTACAATGCTACAAAACATAGCAGAATACACCACTACATGCCTATTACATCCAGTAATGTGCCCTGTGATCGTATACATTATCTTTCCTCATCTCCTATATTTGTCCCAGACCGCCATGTCTCATCTCATCTAGAAGATTTATCACTTTTCTATCTGCTGACCCACCTTCTCAACACAAAATCCCCATCCTGGTGCTCCAACAGTTTCATCCTTCTGCCACCCTAATAACGTGCCACTGTGCTCCCCTATGCCCCTAAACACTATATTACAGAAATAATAGTACCACAAGAAAGTCGCACAAAAGAACATACAAAAATAATTGTGCCAAGCGTAGTGCTACCAATAGTTATAGTGTCCCCAGTAATAGTAATGCCCCCTATAGAGGCCCCAGTAGCATCCTCCAGAATCGCTCCAGTAGAAATAAAGCCCTCCCATAGTGCCCCCAGTAGTCATAATTCTCCCTATAGTGCCCCCCATTGGTAATAATGCTCCCAATAGTGCCCCCAGTAAAAATCCTATGTTAGGGTGGGTTCATATTGCGTTTATACCATTTGTTAAACGTATAGATTTAAAAAAATTGAACTCTATGTTGAATGGATGCCACTGTATGACGTCAATCTTAGGCATCCATTAACACAAATGGTTTTTGTATACGTTAAACAAATTGCAAAACCATGACGTGAACCTAGTCTTACATGTATGTGATGATGTCCGTGACAAGACGGACATTATTTCAAAGTGAAAATGTCTCTGTATCCGATTTTCTGTCCTCCATGTCCAGTGTCCACTGCTAGGCTGAAAAAAGGATTTCAAGAGCATTTTCAACCAGTAGTCAGTGAAAACCACTGACAGAACACAGATGCCTTTTTTGTTCTGTCAGTGGTCGAATCTGATTAGTAGCTATGGGCAAATAAGCCATTTTTTCCTTTGCACCCATAGACTTAACTAGGCTTGTTTGGTCTGCATTACGGACCAATGTGGTGCGTGTCACCGGATGTGTGAATAAGATGGAGAACATGGACAGCATACATGGGTAATTTACCGATGTCATAATAAAACCCTTATAGTGCCCCCAGTATTAATATTGCCCCCACAGTGCCCCCAGTAGTATGCTCCCCAAGTGGCCAAGGAAAGTAAAAAGATACCTGAGCCCATCCCATACTGCCATCTGCAGTGTAGGCGTGAGATGCCTGTGGCCTCGTGGTTGCAATAAAATCATTGCGCCCCTGCACCATTCTTAGCTTCAGGACTGGTGGCCTATGAGTGTGAACGGTAGTAGTATTTATCTGTATCACTGTCCCGAACACTGCAATAAAGTTGAATTCAGGAAGGCAAATGAAACCAGGGGCGTACTGGGAACTTAAAGATTATGTACACATTCGGAGGCAATTTGTTTTTATGATTGCATGTCACTCATTTTTGGATAAAAATAATTTTTTCAATTGTCCTTTATTAAAAATATTGAGCTGTTCTGTCACGAAGGGTTAACTGTTTTTCTAGCTGTGGTACTTTCAGTTTCATTTTGTGTCAAAACCTTATCTCTAAACTACTAAGAGGTCATAAACACTTATTTAAGCCACATTCTTATCAGTAAGATAAGAAGTGAGCTATAATGAGTGTTTATAAGGCCAGAGAGTAGAGATAAGAAGTCTGTCTGCTCCTGGTCTGACGGAAAAGACAGAAAATCCAAAGGGTACTACTAGGTCATGTCAGCTCTGTACAGAAAAAAGGATGCCATATTTTTAATAAAGACCAATTTCAAACATTATTTTTAGCTCAAAAGGAGTACAACGTAATAATACTAAAAAAAATGCCCCCAAAGGTGTACATAGTATTTAAAGTGGCCCTGGGAAAAATCTAAAAGTGGCTCCCATGTTGTAGGTGGGGCAACACAAGTAGATAGGGCCAATACAAGTTGGCAGGGTCAGTTATACCATAATGTAACATAGAATACCATCTCACAGACCTAAATACCATAAAGCAGCGCAAAATATGGAGATTAGGACCTCCATTCTTCTTGTCATCTGATGTGCACTAGAAGAAGCGTCATTCCAGAAACTCTCCCTAAGATAGATGGTCCCACTCTAAAGAAACATAAAGAAATAAAGAACTAAATATATAATATTCTCAACTTAAAAATTAGACTGCTGTATTTGGCCAAAATGGCACCTGTACTATATATATAATATATATAGTGTATCGCCATTTTGTACTGCGAAAGCAGCGCTCTGTTTTCAAATTTAAGTGTAATTTCTGTAACTTACCCCTAAGTCAGTTATATGTTTGACCAAATATAGCAGTCAAATTTTTACATTGAGAATTTTGTATGGCCCGTGACCGATGTATCCTAATGGTCCTCGGCAGCAAAAAGTTTCCCCACCCCTGCTTTAGGGTCCATCGGCAGTGCCTCCTACCTGCGATAACCGGCTGAGTATAGCGTGAATGCTGGCACCAGGGGCATAACGATCGCAGTTGCAGAGGGTATGACCAGGCCCGGCCGGGGAGGGGGCCCGCTGCACTCACGTGTAATGGGAGCGCTCTGACGGGGCCCGGCATGAAGTACAGTGAGAATTCCCCGTCAGAGCGCTCTTCAAACATGAGGGGGCACAGAGGCAAAAAGGGGGGGAATTACCCGGCGCTGCAGTTCTTGCTACTTGTTTTCAGAGTGAAGCAGGGAGACCTCTCGGCTCCCTGCTTCACTGTTCTTCAGAGCTCAGGCGCTCCCCCTGCTGGCCGCACATCGCACTGCTGGCTGTGGGAGGAGCGCTGAAAGCCCGGCAGCTCGATGTGAGTGTGGAAGCATGTCATCAGGGAAGTGGGTAAGTATGTGTTTGTTTTTTCTTTCCATAAAGCTGCAAAAAGGGGGCAACAATTAGAGTGAGGGGGCACAAAAGAGCATAACCACTGTGAGGGGCACATATCTGGGTATAACTACTGTGAGGGGGCACATATCTGGCCAGGGGCGTACATAGAAATCATGGGGTCCCATAGCAAAACTCAGAATTGGGCCCCCCCCCCCGCCCCAATAAAAAGTACAATTATTAAAGCTGATTAGTGAAGGTGCACGGTTTTGCAGTGATATTGATGAAGAAAATCGGAATAAAGGCTCATGTACACGACCGTATGTATTTTGGGGTCCATGGTAACATCTGTGTTTTTTTGGGGGGGGGGACCATTGTAACAATGCCTCTTCTTGTCCGCAAAACAGTGCGGGACTATGGAGCAGACAACAGACATATGGATGCAGAGAGCACATGGTGTGCAGTCCACATTTTTGCAGACCCATTGAAATAAATGGGTCCGCATTCTATCCCCCAAAAAGAAATGGACATGGAAACAGCATACATTCGTGTGCATAAGTCTTAATTGAGAAAAGTTTATTTAGCAGATATTTTCGCTTTTTTTTTACATTTTTTTAAAATTTATGTGTATTATTTATTATAATTGCAATGTTCAAGCAGAGCATCGTAAGGGTTAAAAATGGTGTAATTGCAACTAGCTCCAGTCCTGACAGTTGAAGTAGTGTGTTACACCAACAGCTGCTGTATAATATATATATATATATATATCTTATATGGGTGGGGCTGTATATCTATGGGGGTGCTGGGTCTATGAGGAAAGAGTTGCATTTCTGGAGATGCTGTGTGTCTTGCACTTATAGTAAACTAATAACTGTCCATGCTCTCCAGTCTCTCCTGCAGGTCACCAGGATTTAGGAGCTCGGCCACAAGCTGCACTGAAGATTTATGTAGTCTGAGGGCTCTCTCACATATCTCTGATTACAAAGGCGCTGGACTGTAACACTTCACTGCTGTGAGGGGGCACATATCTGGCATAACCACTGTGAGAGGCACATATCTGGCATAACTACTGTGAGGGGCACATATCTAGCATAACTACTGTGAGGGGCACGTAATCTGGCATAACTACTGTGAGGGGCACATATCTAGCATAACTACTGTGAGGGGCACATATCTGCCATAACTACTGTGAGGGGCACAAATCTGGCATAACCACTGTGAGGGGCACATAATCTGGCATAACTACTGTGAGGGGCACATATCTGGCATAACCACTGTGAGGGGCACATAATCTGGCATAACTACTGTGAGGTGCACATATCTGGCTATAACTACTGTGAGGGGCACATATCTGGCATAACTACTGTGAGGGCACATATCTGCCATAACTACTGTGAGGGGCACATATCTGGCATAACCACTGTGAGGGGCACATAATCTGGCATAACTACTGTGAGGGGCACATATCTGGCATAACCACTGTGAGGGGCACATAATCTGGCATAACTACTGTGAGGTGCACATATCTGGCTATAACTACTGTGAGGGAGCACATATCTGGCATAACTACTGTCAGGGGCACATAATCTGGCATAACTACTGTGAGGGGCACATATCTGGCATAACCACTGTGAGGGGCACATAATCTGGCATAACTACTGTGGTGAGGTGCACATATCTGGCTATAACTACTGTGAGGGGCACATATCTAGCATAACTACTGTGAGGGGCACATATCTGCCATAACTACTGTGAGGGGCACATATCTGGCATAACCACTGTGAGGGGCACATAATCTGGCAAAACTACTGTGAGGGGCACATATCTGGCATAACCACTGTGAGGGGCACATAATCTGGCATAACTACTGTGAGGTGCACATATCTGGCTATAACTACTGTGAGGGAGCACATATCTGGCATAACTACTGTCAGGGGCACATAATCTGGCATAACTACTGTGAGGGGCACATATCTGGCATAACCACAGTGAGGGGCACATAATCTGGCATAACTATTGTGAGGTGCACATATCTGGCTATAACTACTGTGAGGGAGCACATATCTGGCATAACTACTGTGAGGGGGCATATATCTGGAATAATTACCGTGAGGGGGCACATATCTAGCATAACCACTGTGAGGGGGCACATATCTGGCATAACTGCTATGAGGGGCATATATCTGGCATAACCACTGTGAGGGGCACATATCTGGCATAACTAGTGTGAGGTGCACATAATCTGGCATAACTACTGTGAGGGGCACATATCTGGCATAACTACTTTGAGGAGCACATAATCTGGCATAACTACTGTGGGGGGCATATATCTGGGCAGAACTACTGTGAGGGGGCACATATCTGGCATAACCACTGTGAGGGGCACATATCTGGACATAACTACTGTGAGGGGCACATATCTGGCATAACTACTGTGAGGGGGCACAAAAGTAGGCATAACTACTGTGACAGGAACAAAGGTGGGCATAACTGCTGTGAGGGGCCACAAGGAGGACTTAACTATTTTGAAGGGACTACGAGGTGGGCTTATTACTGTGAGGGGCCACAAGGTGGGCATTAGTACTGTTAGGGGCCACAATGTGGGCATTAGTACTGTGTAGTAGCACTTAGGGGAAATGTCCTAGACCTAGATTACCCTGCTATACATTGGCATGGCTAAGTCTTACAGGCCAGCACAGTGCCCCCTGCTGGTGATTTCACAGGGGCAGTCACCATCCCTTCCTTATGTGATTATTCCTTTTTTCTCTATTACAACAGGGACCTTATTCTGCATCCAGCGGACATCACGCCAACGTCAGCGACACCCTGGATGAGGTAGGACCAGATTTTATTAGGACTGGGTGAGTGTAGCCATGCATTGGGCTTAGGCCACTTTCACACGGGCGAGTTTTCCGCGCGGGTGCAATACGTGATGTGAACGCATTGCACCCGCACTGAATCCGGACCCATTCATTTCTACGGGGCTGTGCACATGAGCGGTGATTTTCACGCATCACTTCTGCGTTGCGTGAAAATCGCAGCATGCTCTACATTGTGCGTTTTTCAGGCCCCATAGAAGTAAATGGGGCAGCAGGAAAATCGCAAGCATCCGCAAGCAAGTGCGGATGGGGTGCAATTTTCCCGCATGGTTGCTAGGAGACGGGACCCGATCTTTATTATTTTACCTTATAACATGGTTATAAGGGAAAATAATAGCATTCTTTAATACAGAATGCTTAGTAAAATGAATAATGAGGGTTAAAAAAAATAAATAAAATTAACTCACCTCTTCCAATTGATCGCATAGGTGTTGGTCTCCTGTTCTCTCTTCAGCTGTGGGTAAAGGACCTTTGGTGATGTCACTGAGCTCATCACATGGTCCATCACATGATCCATCACCATGGTGATGGACCATGTGCTGAGCTCAGTGACATCACCAAAGGTCCTTTACCCACAGCTGAAGAGTGAGCAGGAGCTATGCGATCAATTAGAGGAGGTGTGTAAATTTTATTTATTTTTTAACCCTCATTTGTCCTTTACTAAGCATTCTGTATTAAAGAATGCTATTATTTTCCCTTATAACCATGTTATAAGGTAAAATAATAAAAATGACATAACACCTAACCCAAACCCGAACCTCAACGATGAAGTCTGGGTACCAAACATGCCGATTTTTCTCACTCACGTGCAAAACGCAATGAAACGCTTTGCACTCGCGTGGGAAAATTGCGCATTTTCCCGCAACGCACCCACCTCTTATCCAAACTTGACTCCCATGTGAAAAAGGCCTTAGGGTTCTTTCACACGAGCAGATCCTGTGCGGGTAATCCGCTGCATGAAAGAGTGCCAAGCCCCGCTCTGGACAGCAGAGACACGGAGCATTAACATGATTGATAATGCTCTTTGCCCCTCTGATCTTTTTACTACAAAATCATGGTGACAACTCTATCTCACTGTGATTTTGTAGTAATAGGATCACAGAGAGGCACGGAGCATTATCAATCATGTTACTGCGCCGTGTCTCTGCTGTCCGGAACGAGGCTTGGCTCTTTTTCACGCAGCGGACTAGCCGCACGACATCCGCTCGTGTAAAAGAGCCTTAGTGTAAAGAAAATCTGCCACCTCGTTGTATGAATGGGGGGGGGGGGATCCAAAGCTTGCACTGGGGCCTATAACACTCTAGTTATGCCACTGGCTGGCATTGTCAGGCCATTATGTACCCAGCCAGTGGATGTAAGAATAATCTTTCTGGCAGCCCCCTGGGCATCATCCCACAGGTAAGTTTCGCAGTAGTCTATGGCCAGTCTGCCCCTGCTTCTACCTGCTATCATTCCAGCTGCTATAGGCAGGAGATTCTGCCCTGTGTAATTGCCCAGGTTGACCTTTTACCTCAAGACAAACACCTTCACATAACATATTCAAACAGTAACCTAATAAAACACAGTTCACACAGCGCAGTAATCAGATACACACTATACATAACATTCTTTATATATCCCCCTAGGGCACATATACATCCCAGCCCTTGTCACACATTATTAGTCCTGTGGTATGTGACGCCTCAGGCTAGAGAAACAGTGGCTAGACTAGCTGTCAATCACGGACAGAGGGCGGGTTTTTGCTGTGTAGCGTTGCCTGAGTGGGCGTGGCTTTATAACTGATTGACACCTTCGATCCTATTATGGGCGTGTCACAGTGCGAAATTCCTGCGGTAGGAGTACTGCCTTCACGCCGTGATTGGCAGCATCTTTAGCCTTATCTCCATGTTATGGGCGTGGTTTTCCCCGGTGTGATAGACAAGTTGCTATCCTTCGCTCCTAGCTGTGGGCGGTGTTTTGTGGCAGCACCACCTAGCGGGCAGAGGTTGGAGCGAGATCCCGGGGACGCCCACTCTCTCATTCAGGTGCCTGGGGTTGTAGACGCCGTTCGCTCAGTGCCAGAGGACATGGACTGTGGACGGGGCCGGTGCTGAGAGCGGCAGGCCCGGGATATATACACTTATCACACGCGGGTAGTCAGGATGAGCGGGGGCAGCTCAGCTTCCGGCTCGGCCGCCCCTCCTTGTCGCTTCGCCCATTACTTCGTGATCTGCGGGACGGATGCGGACAGCGGGTTGGAGCCTGACGAGCTGGCCGGTAAGACTGGCGCAGGGATATGCGGTGGTCACGATGCATGGCGGAGGGATGCTGCGGCTGGAATGAGTTCTGTGCTGAGCCTGGGAATTAGTGGAGGGCAGTGATAGCAGCCGGTGCCAGCCTGCAGTGGTGACAGGCTGGAGCAGGGAATATTAGTGGAGGTATCGGGCATGAGTGAGGGTATTATTGGTGAGCCAGGCTGGGGCAGAGGGGTATCATTGGTGAGCCAGGCTGGGGCAGGGGTATCATTGGTGAGCTAGGATCAAATTGGGGTGCCAGCAGGGGGGCATCTAGCTTTTCTGCTAACCCCTTCCCTCCAGCCCTACTGTTACAGACATACTTGGAAAACATTACATATAGTGCTGCAAAACATACAGGGTAATATAGCGATACAGTTGAATATGCAGAGATGAACGCTTCCGCAATAAAAACACTCATTGCCCAAGGCCTTTCCGCTGTCCCCCACTTGTCCCTATCTGGTTCTGCCTGAGGCAATCTCCTCACCTCACCTCATTGGCAGTGCACTCCTGGGCGCCAGGATGGAGCAGGGGTATCATTGGGGAGCCAGGCTGGAGCAAGGATCCAGTTGGGGAGCCAGGCTGGAGCAAGGATCCAGTTGGGGAGCCAGAATGGAACTAGGATCCAGTTGGGGAGCCAGGATGGAACTAGGATACAGTTGGGGAGCCAGGATGGAACTAGGATACAGTTGGGGAGCCAGGATGGAACTAGGATACAGTTGGGGAGCCAGGATAGAACTAAGATACAGTTGGGGAGCCAGAATGGAACTAGGATACAGTTGGGGAGCCAGGCTGGAGAAAGGATCCAGTTGGGGAGCCAGGATGGAACTAGGATACAGTTGGGGAGCCAGGCCGGAGAAAGGATCCAGTTGGGGAGCCAGAATGAAACTAGGATCCAGTTGAGAAGCCAGGATGAAACTAGGATACAGTTGGGGAGCCAGGATGGAACTAGGATCCAGTTGGGGAGCCAGGCCCAAGAAAGGATCCAGTTGGGGAGCCAGGCCCAAGAAAGGATCAGTTGGGGAGCCAGGATGAAACTAGGATCCAGTTGAGGAGCCAGGATGGAACTAGGATCCAGTTGAGGAGCCAGGATGGAACTAGGATCCAGTTGGGGAGCCAGGATGGAACTAGGATCCAGTTGGGGAGCCAGGATGGAACTAGGATACAGTTGGGAAGCCAGGATGGAACTAGGATACAGTTGGGAAGCCAGGATGGAACTAGGATACAGTTGGGAAGCCAGGATGGAACTAGGATACAGTTGGGGAGCCAGGATGGAACTAGGATACAGTTGGAGAGCCAGGATGGAACTAGGATACAGTTGGGGAGCCAGGATGGAACTAGGATACAGTTGGGGAGCCAGGATGGAACTAGGATACAGTTGGGGAGCCAGGATGGAACTAGGATACAGTTGGGGAGCCAGGATGGAACTAGGATACAGTTGGGGAGCCAGGATGGAACTAGGATACAGTTGAGGAGCCAGGATGGAACTAGGATACAGTTGGAGAGCCAGGATGGAACTAGGATACAGTTGGGGAGCCAGGCCAGAGAAAGGATCCAGTTGGGGAGCCAGAATGAAACTAGGATCCAGTTGATGAGCCAGGATGGAACTAGGATACAGTTGGGGTGCCAGGATGGAACTAGGATACAGTTGAGGAGCCAGGATGGAACTAGGATACAGTTGGGGTGCCAGGATGGAACTAGGATACAGTTGGGGAGCCAGGATGGAACTAGGATACAGTTGGGGAGCCAGGATGGAACTAGGATACAGTTGGGGAGCCAGGATGGAACTAGGATACAGTTGGGGAGCCAGGATGGAACTAGGATACAGTTGGGGAGCCAGGATGGAACTAGGATACAGTTGGGGAGCCAGGATGGAACTAGGATACAGTTGGGGGAGCCAGGATGGAACTAGGATACAGTTGGGGAGCCAGGATGGAACTAGGATACAGTTGGGGAGCCAGGATGGAACTAGGATACAGTTGGGGAGCCAGGATGGAACTAGGATACAGTTGGGGAGCCAGGATGGAACTAGGATACAGTTGGGGAAAGGATCCAGTTGGGGAGCCAGAATGAAACTAGGATCCAGTTGAGTAGCCAGGATGGAACTAGGATACAGTTGGGGAGCCAGGATGGAACTAGGATACAGTTGGAGAGCCAGGATGGAACTAGGATACAGTTGGGGAGTCAGGCTGGAACAGATAGCATCAGACTGCCCACCAGATCATCCAGCTGTTAAGCAGGGGTATCAGTGGGGTGGCAGGCCAGAGAACATATTTTTCTGAGGCGACACTAGCTGGCCATGTCACTTTGATGACTACCAGTTTGAAACATATTGTGGCATGTAACGTCAATCTCCCTGATCTTTACACTGTACTTTAGGTACCATGATTATGTTAAATATTATAGTGATACCTCGCATTATGCCAAGTGACATCTTGGTGCCATCCCGGTGAGAGTTGTATGTTGGCAGTGCCCTGTGCTGTACCTCAATGAATGATTTATGGTGGATTTACCACTACATAGATGGCACCGAACACCCAGTTACAGTTTTGCCAGTGTGACACAGTTGCCCCAGCAACCAACCAGTTGTGTCACTGCTTTCATTTTTCGCCGGCTGTGCCTCCGCCTATCAGTCCCGTCTGTTGGGCATTTGCGCCCCTAAAGTGAAAAAATGTAGCCGCCATGAGAAGCCCTGGGACTGATTTCTTCTGCCCTACTGATGCATCTGGGAAATGTGAGTGACTTCTAATATGGCGGCTCCCGTGGTTGTCACCCAGCTTTCCTAGGGTCTTGTGTATGTGATGAGTGGCAGTGAACCAGCCGCTTGTAATCTGGAGGTGTGCTGATATTTCTATCCCAACCCCCACGTCCTGTCACCCAGTTGCTGCTCAGCTCGGATCTAATCCCCCCACTACAGGGGCCAGTTAGGATGTTCCAAAAGGATGGTTTGTCATTGTCACAACTCCTAATGATATCACTTTGTTGGTTTTACATGGGACTGCGGGTTGACCTGCTGCCTTTTCTTGTGATGTACCCAGTCCATTTGTGTGTGTATAGATGCAGCAGAGCTGAGTTTGTGATTTAACTCAGTAGAGCTACATAGTTTCACAATGAAAACTTACCTGCAGCCCTATGTCATCTGAGTTAATGCAGTTTTTTCCCACAGTCCTATGCAAAAATGCTTATTATTTTTCCATGTGTTGTGCAAAATGAGCAGCTCAGCTCTGCTATGTCTGTAGCATTTCTTCAGGCAGGTATATCTTCATTGCTGTACTGGCACTGCTGTGACGCTGCCGTCATGTACGTGTTAATTAATCCACAGGGGCTCTTTAATTGGCTTTGTGTTAAAGGTGCAGGTGATTGGCCCTGAATTTAGAAGCCCCGAGGCCGTCCGGTTTTTGGTATTGCTCCAAGTCATCTACTTCACAAATTATTTCTTTTGGTTCAAGTCTCTGGTTTATCAATTAGAGTGTCAGCTCTTGGGGGCCATCCAGTAGTGCAGCTATTAGGCCATCACTACCCATAATTAGGTGGTGCGCCCCCCTCTCTGACATCCCTCTGACCTAGACGACCCCCTAATTTAACCTCCAGACTGGACCCTGTTATCGATCTGCTGAGGGTGACGTCTTCTGAAATGATGTCTCAGGACCAGGGGCTGACGCTGCAGACGTCTCCTTTTTTGCAGGTTACTTGGGGTAATGTCTCTGTTTGCACAAGTGAAGATGTTTGCTCTTCCTTATCATGCGGTCAAGTGGTTGTTGCTGGCACACAGGGCAGAGGTCGGATCCCTGGTGCCGTGGTATCCATTCTGACTACTCACATCTAGCTTTCCCATAGCCCCGGATGACATATTTACATAGTCTGCCATGTTCCTTTTAGCCTTTTTTGCTATTTATGCATCTGGGAAAGCTGGGTGATAACACCCAAAAGGTATGTATGATGTCAGAGATGGGCATGTGGATTTTCCATGCCCGTTGTCCTTTCTTGTAGCGATGGTTACTTCTCCATGTGGATGAATAGCAGTAGTAGAGGGTGGCCCCATTTAAGACACCCCGACCACAGAACTACTGGTGGGAGGGGCTCTTACTTTAGGGCACCACTCGCATCTGAGAATTACGAGGGTGCTCTGATTTCTGAAGGCACCTCCTAATGCTTTTTTTTTTTTTTTTCCTTGATATATTGGGGTGCTCCAACAACAAGCACCCACAGAGCTAAACATCTCTCAGGATGACCTGCTGTAGACATTGAAAATTAGGCATAAAGTCGCCAGTAAGGGCTCATTCACACGTCTGTGGCGACATCTGAGATCATTGGTCATCCGTGGAGGATCCATGTTTGGTCCATGTGTCCGTTTTTTGGCCTCCTTGTGTCATCCGTATTGCACGGACCCTTCTAGGCTGAAAATTAGTTTCCAGAGGCTCTCCTACCAATGGTCCGTGAAAACCAGTTACCAAACATGGATGCCATCTGTGTTGTGTCTGTCGTTTTCGTAGACTAGTAGAATATAATGTGTGTGAGGGATCTGTAACCGCGGTCAAAATGGGGCATTCTTCTGTGGCGTCACGATGGAATCTGAAGTGTGAATCCGTACATTAAAGTCAATGGATACGTGAGACCACAGACAGCGCACATCTGTGATTCAGTGACGTGAGAGGGGCTGAACCCTGAAAACGATCACAGAACTTCTGACCATGTTGCTTGAAGACCTGTCCTAATAAAAAGAAATTTCCTTTATAAGGAAGGACGTTTTTTTGTTTGGGGGGGTTAGTATATTTTTTCACAGATTTACTAATGTGTCTGCACCTGAAACACGATGCAGTTGGCGCAACTTGGGTTCCCACATTTTTTTCCCTCTGATTTGCTGAAAAAGGGGAAGTTTCGTGGCAAAAGAGACGAGACCTAAGATGCACCATTTTGCACCAAAATTGCACAAAGTAAGGCTCGTTACACGCTAGCGTTACCGATCTGGCCGGAACAGCCTTTTGAATTCAGCATTGCTGGACGCTGTCGGAGTG
The DNA here is from genome assembly GCA_033119425.1 of Bufotes viridis. Lineage (NCBI taxonomy): Eukaryota > Metazoa > Chordata > Amphibia > Anura > Bufonidae > Bufotes > Bufotes viridis. The sequence goes on from CM065590.1 coordinate 433,834,536, forward strand.
TCGTCGGGCCATATTAGCTGAAATGGTAGTGATCTGGCTGCAAAACATCAAAACGTGGCCAGAAACGGACGGACAAATGCCGCCACACGAGACGTTTCCTTGTCAAGCCGATTCCCGGCATTCTATACTGGAACAAGCCTGGCTATGTCGGCAGTGTGAAACAGGCCTACGCCGACCAATAGTTAGTATAGAGCTAGACAAGGTGTCTACTCCTGCCGGCACCACATTCATCTTCCAGCCGGGCCCTGTGATAAATCTGGTGCAGGTCTAGACCCCATGGACAGGATTAGTAAATCGGGGCCATTGTTGGTAGTCAGCCTATTAGACGAAAGATTGGAGCAGCTAATGGGAGACTATGGGGGATGGTACTTATATCTAAGGCCGGCTATAATCTGCTCGTTTCATTCCCGGATTCAGCTCATGTATTAGTATTCCGCTTGTCTCCAGGATATCTGCTAGCCCCCATCTTCCCTCAGAGGCCATCCTTCTACTGCCACTTAATATGTCATTTGCATCATTTGCTCCAGAAAGTAAAATGAATTAAGCGATTAAATGATTAATGATGTGTTCTGTTCCAGAAGATTGATACGAGGAGTGATCAGACTCTCGGGTGACCTGGTGACTTGGCGTTTGCTGCCATATTTGCCGACATTTGCATAATTCTGTTCAGAAATAGGAATTGATATGGGGTTCGCACAAGGAAAGACACGGTGGCCGCTGATGTTATCAGATGGGCCATCACTTTGCTGCTGGAGACTAGATAGGCAGGAGGACACCACAGATTTAGGATTTACGGCTGTGTTTCTGATCATTGCTGAAATATGAAGCTTAGACCAGGAAACAACTGTTGCTCCTAATGTTTTCACGTGGGTCTTCACCTTATCACTAGAAGATGTTGATGGGGGCTCATGAACACAACCATATGTTCAGACCACGTCCAATCTGCATTTCTATGGGGCGGCATTTGCACACGGATCTCATCCATGCAGCCGTATGTCTGTCTCACAAAAAAAAGAAAGAACGTGTCCTATTGTCTGCAAAATGGCATTTTTTTATAATGGGGCAGGACAAGAAAGTGCGGGACGCACGCAGCTGGTATCTGTGTTTTGTAAATCTTCTGTTTGCGACTGCAAAATAGATACGATGTGCATGAGGCCTTAGACTGAAAGATCGATCTGCTGTGCTGCTGGAGTCTAGATAGGCAGGAGGACACCACTGGGGGGGTGGGGATCAGTAACCCTGTCAAAATAGAGGTGGGTGCAATACTTCCCTACTATGTGCATGAGACCTTAGGGTACTTTCACACTTGCGGCATGGCTATCCGGCGGGCTGCCGCTCCGTCCCTATTGACTATAATGGGGGCGGGGGGGCGGAGCTATGGCGCAGCACGGCAGTGATCACTGGACTAAAAAGTCGGACATGCAGTACTTTTAGTCCGGAGATCTCTGGCCGTGCTGCGCCATAGTCAATGGGGACGGAGCGGCAGCACACGGATACTTGCGGCATGGCGGATCCGGATAGCCATGCCGCAAGTGTGAAAGTACCCTTAGACTAAAAGATGGATCTACTGTGCTGCTGGAGACTAGATAGGCAGGAGGACACCACTGGGGGAAAAAGTGTCCAGGCCCCAGTAAAGAGTTGCTACTGTGCAGAAGCCGTACTGTAAATGGTATAGAGATTGCAATTAGAGGATAAATACAAGCCCTATTTCTCAGAAGCTTTTCGGTTTTGTAATGTAAAGTTTCTCTAACCTCCTCCCCGCTCTGCGGTGTAACAGTATGTTGAGGTGAGAAGGTAGTTGCCCCTCTGCAGGGTACTAGTACAGCACAGTGATGATGCTGGTTTAGAAGCTCTGTTCATATTGTCACTTGCAAGTCGTTTAACCTCTTAGCCTAGGTTCACTTTTGCGATGGAGGTTTTGACAGGAGCCTCTGTCACAGATTCTGGCGAAAAAAAAAAAAACAATACCACTACACTAAGCGGTATTTTGTCTGGCAGAATGCCGATACTGATGCCTGAAACCCGATGGACCCTTTTATAGTGAATGGGATTTGTGGGCACTAGCGGTGTCCTGCATATTCCTTTCCTATGCCAGAACAGAATACTGGAATTGAAATGGTGATGTGCACTTAGGCGTTGCGGTCGGCGCATATCAGGCTAAGGGTAGGGCCACATGGTAATCACAGTGACAGGTGTTGTCCCCCAAGTATTGCAGTGTAGCAGGGCAGCCATGGAAATAAAAGGGATTGTAGCGCAACTTGCCACAACCGAGACTCCACCATAAAAAAAGATCATCAAATCCCAATAGGGGTCGACCGATTATCGGTTTGGCCGATATTATCGGCCGATATTCATGATTTGCACAGTTATCGGTATCGGCACCTAAGCAGGCCGATATACCGATAACTGTGCTATCACAGAACATGAGCGCGCCGGTCTCAGCGCGGCCATGTTCCCCTCAGCAGCACAGGGAGAAGGAGGCAGTGTCTCTCCCTCCCCTGTGCCGCGCTGCCAATGGAGAGAAGAGGGGAGGAGGAGGGGCTGAGGGCGCACTGGCCACCAATGAGAGAAGAGGAGGAGGAGGGGCTGAGGCGCACTGGCCACCAATGAGAAGAAGAGATGGGGCTGAGGGCGCACTGGCCACCAATGAGAGAAGAGGAGGAGGGGCTGAGGCGCACTGGCCACCAATGGAGAAGAAGAGGAGGAGGGCTGAGGCGCACTGGCCACCAATGGAGAGAAGAGGAGGAGGGGCTGAGGCGCACTGGCCACCAATGGAGAGAAGAGGAGGAGGGGCTGAGGCGCACTGGCCACCAATGGAGAGAGAGAGGAGGAGGGTCTGATGGCGCACTGGCCACCAATGAGAGAAAGAGATGGGGCTGAGGCGCACTGGCCACCAATGATAATAACGTTTAAGATACTACAAGCGCAGGCATTAGAAACACATTGCCCAGACCCTGCCTCTGATAGGCGCTGCGATCCGCGGCAATGGGGTTAATTGCCGCGGATCGCAGCGCTCTATCAGAGGCAGGGTCTGGGCAATGTGTTTCTAATGCCTGCGTTTGTAGTATCTTAACGTTATTATCATGGTGGCCAATGCGCCTCCCCATCCCTTCAGTATTAATATCATTGGTGGCAGTGGCCACAGGGTCCCCTCACCATCTCTCTTCTGATCGGATCCCCAGCAGTGTAATGCTGGGGCTCTGATCGGTTACCATGGCAGCCAGGACGCTCCTGAAGCCCTGGCTGCCATGGTTCCTGCTGCTGTGTGCCCATAGCTCAGGGCAGCAGGGACAGTGTAAGATCCTATTCACCCTGATAAATCTCTATTAGGGTGAATAGGACAGGGGGTGTAAAGAGCCCAGGTTCTACCCCTAAGGGGGGAAATGGTAATAAAATAAAAAGTAAAAAAATTTAAAATAGTAAAAAAAATTCACCAAAATATTAAGTATAAATTAACCCTTTTCCAATTTTACATATAAAATATTTAAACAATAAATAAAAAAACATATCGCTGTGCTCAAAAAGTCCAAACTATTAAAATATTTTTTTTAAAAAAGCTTTGAACGCTGTAACAGAAAAAAAAAATTCCAAAAATTAAAATGCGCTGAATATCGGTATAAAATATCGGCTATCGGCCTGAAAGTTCACCGAATATCTGTATCGGCTCTAAAAAATCAATATCGGTCGATCCCTAAATCCCACTACCAACCCCATTCATTTGCTACACTGTGATACTTGAGTGCTACAATGATTGCCATGTAGCCCTACCATAAATTGGAGAGATGAAGGGGCCTCTCTCTTTTGTCGCGCAGAACAAGTGTAGGGTACCGAAGGGTTGCCATTTCGCTTACAAAGGTAAAAGAAAGATAAACTGTATATTTGGTATTACTGCATCCGTAAAGATCTGTACAATATCGTGTGATTTATCCCATATGGCAACCGTGGGTATTTTCAGAATTCCCATAGCAATAAATAGGTTGTGCACTGCGCAAGTGTGCCCACAGCTCCATACCCTCCTGTGGGGCTTACAGAAATAGCCCAGCCAACACTAGTCTATTTTCCGCAGTCCCATAGATATGAATGGAGTGTTGCTGCGCATGCTTGGTACGTCATCCTTCACTTTCTGGGCTCCGTTCTAAGGATCAGTGCGGGTCCCAGAGGTAGGACCTGCACCTGTCGGACATAAGGGGCATATCCTAGCCTAGCATATCCAAGATAGGACAACCCCCCCTTCAAGCATTTCAGCTTAATTTTCAGTCAGACCATCACTCTGACCAGAGAGCCAGGCTGTAGTGATTCTGGGCATCACACTGATCAGTGCTCATGTGAGCATCTATATCTAGGCCTATCATGAGAACAATAGAAGTGCCACACTGTTATCCTAATTTTACTCGTCTACTATTTACTGATGGGTAACATCTTGGAAGCGGCAGTAAACTAGCACTGGATTACCCATCTGTATAGGAGCTTTATATCTGTGCTGACTGCTACAGGAGGACTCTATTTAATTTTCAATGGCATAGTACAGCCAACCATTCTTTAAAAATGTTTCTATGGATATTGAGTTTAAAATGGACCTCTGTGATGGAAGTATCCCTTTAAGTTAAGCCTGTATGACTGACAAGTGGAGGATCGGTCTGACATTCAGTGTGTGTAGAGCTTATTACTTTGGCTGCAGCGTCACCTTTCCTTTTTAATTTTTTTTCTCGTGGCTGTTTACAATATGAAGACAAGGTCAAACGTCAAGAAGTCACAAACTGAACTGTGTACTCATGGTCACAAGCTCTCCTGTGATTTGGTCACCACAAGCACCTTTGTATCTTCTAATCGATTGCCCGAGCCTCAATTATTAGTAAACTATGGTCCGAGATGAACCATCAGACAGCACAGGTTGTCAGCTAGCTTTTTAGGCTCCCAAATGATGTATCTGTTGAGCGTTGCATCCACTTGTCCCATTTGGTTGCATTTGGCGCTGTGTTGTGATGGCTATAGAGCGTGCACTGTAGGACAGGAGCGCCAGGTGTGGAGGAAGCACGGTTGCTGTTCTGTTCGGTGAGGCTTGACCTGTGTTTCATGCTGAGAATAGACTCCTATCTGGCAGTAAGCCATGTGTGTGTTCTCAGGTTATATATCATTTATATAGTTATATGATCTATACCAAGAGGTCCAGATGCAGCACTGTCCGTCATGAGCCTGCCTCATCGGGGAAGAGGTATTTTACCTCTATGCTTAATGCCATTCTGGGTCTGTGGAAAGCTGGGGGAGGTCAGTGGTTCTTTTTGGAGAAAGGAGACATCACAGTTTTGCTGAAACATGGCACCAGTTGGAGAATTGTGAAAGGCTTTTCCCACCCTGATATTGACCTTCTGTGGAGTAGTTGAGGTTTTCCGAAGGAAAACTGAGCCATTATTTTCACGGCCATTGCAATATCCATGTAGGATTAGTGGAGAAGATCATGTAAAACTGGATAAGGGCCAACAACTCAACATCTGCTCTGTAACCTGGAGCAGTTCGTTAGGACTCCTGCCAAGAAATGCTCATTATCTTCCTGGCTAATTGCCTGATAGAAGGTAGCTGGGATTGGTCCTCTTCTCTGTGTGTGAAAGATTGACCACTCTTTTGGATGCAAATCATTCCGTAGGGGATTTGTCACTGGCAGGCCTTCAATGTTATGGTTACATTTCAAGAACTGTCTGATAGGTGTGGAGGCCTAGCCATGGTATCCTCCCTATTTAGGGGTATGGGGGTTCCCATTTTGTGGCCTTTTTAGTGAGCGAGAAAAACCCTTTTAGTGGCAATTCAGCCTTGTGTGATAGATGGCAGGTGAGTTTCTAGGGATGGTCTGTGTGACAACTTCATTGAAATGTCTGTGGTTGTTAGTACAGTGGATATGGATCCATTTCCTATCAGATGTGGCACAGCTGATCAGGTCGAAGATGGATAGGAAAATGGAGCTGGCTTGGCAGTAGTCACACCACATCATTGTCCATTTCAGGTTGCGGTATTGATTGGATTTCCTCTAAAGATGGATTTGGTTGGATAAGCCCTTTTAAAAGGGTTTTTGTGCATGTTTAATATTGATCTATCCTCAGAATAGGTCATCAATATTTGATTGGTGTGGTCCACCTCCCATCACCCCTGCCGATCAGCAGTTTGAAGAGGCTGTGGCACTCCGTGAGAACCGTGGCCAGTGACGTCACGTTCATTGGTCACATGGCCTAGTGAATAGGTCTGAGCTGCAACACAAAGCACGGCCACTATCACCCTGGGTTCACACTTGAGCGTATTTGATGCGCGCGTTTACAACGCGTTTTGGAAATGGGAAACGTGCGTTCGAGTGATTGACCACTTTGGCGCCATCCACAATATGCGCGACAAAACACCCCTTTAGGCGTAGAGGCGTTTACAGCACGTTCGTACGCGCTGTAAAACGCTCAGGTGAGAACCTAGCCTCAAAGGGACCGCACTGCCGGAGTATTCTCCTTCTTTAACTAGGGTATTTTTTCTTACTAGCTGCATCTCTGTTTGAAGAATTTTAATACATTTTTTAAATAACAGGGTCTTTTCTAAATTATTACTCTGCTTAAAGGGGTTGTCCAGCTTTGGCAGCCTCTCCATGTCCTCACCACCATACCAGACCTGTGGAGGGAAGCATACCTGTAGGCTCCGTGCCAATGAATTCCGGCTCCTTAGTCTACTTCAGCAGTCTCGGCACGCATGTCCCCCACTTATTAACTTCTGAAGCGTATGACTGCTGCAGCCAGTGACGTTCTGGTTCACTTGGTGTGACTTTTCAGTCCAAATATAACCATTTCAAGGTTATGTCCAGATTTTGGGATCCTAAAAAACCACTTTCTAGTATATCTACTATTGGCTTGTTTTCTTCTGTCTCCTGCTGTTGTACCATGGCACCACCGTCATGGATCAGCAAAAACGCTTCTGCTACTGAGAATACAACCGTCTGCATCCATTCTGAGCGGATTCGGTTGTATTATCTTTAAAATAGCCAAGACGGATCCGTCCTGAACACCATTGAAAGTCAATGGGGACGGATCCCCATTGCTCCGCACCACATCGCGGACAGAAAAGCGCTGCATGCAACCAAGCGGAACGGAATGCATTCCGGTGCACTCTGTTTCGTTCAGTTCATTGACAGTGAGTGGGGACAAAACTGAATTGGTTTTACCCCACTATTGAAATAGCGGAAAGGGAAAGCGCAAGTGTGAAAGTAGCCTTAGGCTACTTTCACACTTGCGTTGCTGGATTCCGGCAATCTGTATGCAAACGGATACCATTTGTAGACAGATACGGATGCGGATCCGCCTCGCAAATGCATTGCAATACCGGATCCGTCTGTCCGGTTGTCATCCGGAAAAACGAATCCGGTATTTATCTTTTCACATTTTAAAGGTCTGTGCGCATGCGCATACCTGATCCGTCAATGCGGTAATTTTAATGCTGGATCCGGCACTAATACATTTCAATGGAAATGAATGCCGGCAAGTATTCCGGAATTTTGGACGGAGAAAATGCCGCAGCAGGCTGTGTTATTTCCTCCAGCCAAAAAATGTGAGAGGGACTGAACTGAAGACATCCTGAATGGAATGCTCTCCTTCAGAATGCATTAGGATTAAAGTGATCAGTTCTTTTCCGGTATTGAGCCCCTAGGACGGAACTCAATGCCGAAGAAGAATAACGCTAGTGTGAAAGTACCCTTAGTTGTCACATTGTACCCTTTTTAAGGCTTCCTTTAATTTGTTTGTGTTTTCTGTGCTGTTTTCTATGCCTTTATTTATTTTATTTTTTTATTAAATTTTTTTCCTTGACTTCTTTGAAAAAGGAATGTGATAAAGAATTTACTGACCACAATCGTATTCCTCTTTGTAGTGAACGGAATAGAAATTCCTGGAGTGCCACGACCACCTTCCCCCTGCCTTGCCTGGCTGACCATTGTCTATCTTCCAAGGCCCCTAGTTACTGATTTATGAGGTGCTGACTTCATGCACAATGCAGGTCTGATTTATATATGAATGGGAACCACTGGGTGGGTTTGGGTGGTTGCCTCCGGTCAGTAAATGGCAGTTGGGTCCTTCGCGGTCTGGCCACCGGTGGTCTCTGTTCATTGCCCTCCTCTTGAGTAGAACACTCCTGGTGGTTGGTCATCACTTTTGTAGTTTGAAGTCAAATCCCGTTAACCTGGCATCAGAAGGATCTAATCCTTACTGGATTATAAAATTTTATGGTCAGTTGCAAGATTATTATATTTTTTACAATTTACCATGACCCTCAGACGACCACAGCTCACCATGTACCGTATAGGGCCTCTTAATGGCCTGCTGGTTTAACGCTTTACCATTGTCACTGGTATTCAGTGAGGAACACTGTCTTGTCCACGTTGGCATCTATTTTCATCCCGTAATTGTATGGGTGAGTTTCCTTCCTCCTCACTCCAGCTAAAACAGGATCCTTCCAAATAGGTTTTTGCTTCCATGTCAGCTTGTCTTTGGCAGACATGTATTCGCAGTTCTAAGCAATGTTACCTTATACTTCAGGTTTTGTTGGGGGGGAGGGAGGACAGTGCATCTAAATGAAAAATGATGCAACCTTGTCTTCCTTAAAATAAAAAATTATGCTATTTTGGGTATACAGCTCCTTTGCAGACCTGTGTGTGTCTCCACGGATGGACTACAGAGAAGGTAGTTTGATCCTGCAGCCTTAGGCCGTACTATCTGTCCCCAGCGTCTTCTCCACCTTCCAGATATGACTGCAGCATCAGACTACACAGGGTTGCTTTGTAGTCTGTTACCATGGAGACGCATAGGTCTGCAAAAGATGGAAATGCTAGATGGGATTTCTTGCTGAAGGACAAATGTCTCAGCATATACTATTTACCTTCCTCACAGTTTTCTCGCTGCTGCTGTTTGTGTCCCTCACCATGTCTCCGATATAGGCCGTAATAAGTGGACTGCTTATGGCGGCTACTGTGGTGACGTCGCTATGGAGCAGGCCTCTAAACGGACAAACAGAGGCAGCCACAGAGCAGTGGGTGATTATAAAGGTAAGTATCTGCGCCTGCTGAGTGTAGACAGAGATTCTTCCCCACCATGTGTGATGTCTCGGCGTAGCAGAGATTTTGCAGGGCTTTTTTTTTTGTCCTCACAAGCGTCACTGGTAAAGAAGTAACGGATAATGGATGTGTGTGGGTCAGCGCATCACAATGAGACAGCTGACACTGATGGGCAGAGCGACCTCCATTCCTGCATCTCGCACAATGGCAGCGCCGGCCTTACAAGTCACCATCTGTTTCTAGAAGCAGATGTGTAGAGTCAGCCCACAAAAAGCCTCAACGCTTCTGGTAGCCGCCTGTTAGACAGAGCTCTTTTTACCAGCTGGCTAGTACATTTAACTTTGTACGTTTTTTGGTCTAAGAAATCACAATTTCACTTTTTTTTTAAAATTTATTTAGAAGAACCCATATAAAATATTCCTGAACATTTTGGAGATGTTAGCCCATGGGGAATACATTCAGCTTTCGATAGAGAAATCTTTTCCTGAGAAAGCTAGGTATCAGTGGCTTTCTTTGACTCCTGGATGGCGGATCTTCAGCGATAGGTATGGGCCTAAGCAATCCCGGAATCTGGGAGCGCAGGGTGATCTTGCCAGTTGTGGAGGTATTATTCTGCCAGAGTTTACCGTTAACGCTGTGATGAGCTCGCGCTCTTAACACTGTATCAGTAGGCAGGATTGCCATTCAGGAGCCTGAGAAAGTGTGGTGAAACTCCACACCGGCGAATTCTGAATGTAATATCTGCCCATGTTACTCAGGTGTTACCAGTTGGGGGCGTGTCCCTGCACAGTCTGACACTAGCGGCACTGATTGGATAGTGTTAGACTGTGCAGGCGCACGCCCCCATCTGGACCTCCATTGCAAACTGCTAGCAATTCATTTTATAATTTCCAGCAGGAATAGTAAAGGATTGATCATAGAGTGATAAGAATAGATGCTCCCGAATTATTACAAGGGGGATGCAAGTAGTCACTGACCCTGGGTTCACACCTGAGCGTTTCTGAGATGCGCGTTTTAGTCGCGCGTATTACGGCGCGTTTTTGAAAATAGGAAACGCGCGTCATACGCGCATTCGTGACTCTGGAGACCAATTGAAAAAGGCAGATCTACAATTTAACACGTGTTAAACGCGCGTTTTACGCGCGTTCCCATTGAAGTCTATGGGTGCAAGCGCGCGACAAAACGCCCCAAAGAAGCTCAAGAACTTCTTTGAGCGTAGGGCGTTTACAGCGCGTTCAAACACGCTGTAAAGCGCTCAGGTGAGAACCATGCCCATAGGGAAACATGAGTTTTCTCCTGTTGAGCGTTTTACAGCGCTGCTCAACGCGCTGTAAAACGCGCAAGTGTGAACTGAGGGTAAAAGACTTGAGGAAAGTGGAAGCCTGCAGTCAGTCAGACTACGTCCACATTTGTGGTTATAGACGTAGAAACATGCTGCGGTATTAGAAAGCAAGTATTCATGCCGGCGGACCCCTTTACAGTGGCTGTGATCCGACAGGCACGGCATATGCTGCATTATTTTTCTATGCCGGAACAGAATAATGGAGGAGTTATCGCAAATGTGAACATAGCCTTGGGGCCTAACGGCTTTGATATGGACTTGGACATGGCAGATCTCGATAACGGTGCTGTACTTTGCTATTCCAATCTGATCCAGCTTTGCCCGTGCTCTGTCCGCATTGCAGCACTGGGTTTGTCTTTTGCAATGCCCTCTGCAGAGGCTCTCGTGCTGGCTCGCCAGTGGGATGCATATTGCTTTCCGTATAATGAGAAGAGACAGATGACTGCGAGGACACAGACGTTACGCTGTATATGATCAGCGTGGCAACAAGTAGAGACTGACAGCAGCAACCCGCAAGTGTTGTCTGAGGTCGTGCCCAAGAGGAGAAACTGGCAGGTGCCAGGGTGAAATGTAATACACAGGAAACTGCAAGCTCCTTGTTGTCTAGCACCAGGGTCATTCTCGCCAGTCTTAAAGGTGGCACAGCTGGCAGCCAGTAAAGGGGCAGCCGCATTCTAAGAAGAGCTGCTGAGGCATGGGGGATCTTACAAACTTGAAAGAGAATAATAGACAGCAAAGAAAATTAAGAAATGGTAGATTTTTGACATGGGCCTGTAATTGGGTATGAGCGTTTGCTCACTCCATCTTTGCCCCATGCAGCCAATTATCCGACAACCGAGCAAACACTTGCTCCTTTTATACAGCATTGAAAATGCTTGTCAGCAGTGCATCTCCCCATGAAAATTGTAGGGAAGGAATGATCAGTATTACAGATTGTTTGTCCCCATGCTAACAATAATTTAAGGTAACGAGCGGGATTGACACGCTGTTATCGATCATCGGCGCTAGTTACTGGGCAGAATATGTGCCCGTGTAAACGGACCCTATATCTAGGTCATGGGATAAGGGTGGTCAGTAAGGCATCCCCAGCACAAGGCTGTCTAAACTGGAGAACCGATTGTTTCCATAGAAACAAAAATGTGAAAATCAAATAATCTGACGTTCTTAGATGATCCGTTTTACAGTTTTTTCCCATTAGGATTTGATTGTATTTGTAGTTTAGAACTTTTATGTATTATTGGCCATTCAAATTTTTTTCTTTAATTTTTTCTTTATCGGTATAAAGGGCGATGGACACACTTCAGCATAGATCAGACATTACTAATCCTTTTTTCTGCCTCCTGCGGGCGTCTCAGAATTTGATATTCCCCCATCTGCACTTTATTACAGAAGCCGGGGCTGTTGATCGTTATTGGCATTAATAATTCACATAGGGCGGCCCGCTTTCCCTATATTGGTTGGAGCTCATTTATGAGATATGTAATCTAGAGGTCCCTGCACTACTTGTAGAGGCACAGCTGTGGCCATAATATGTAATCCAATAATGCTCTGCCTCCCCTACCCTGTACTACTGAGGGGCAGTTTATTTTTCCTGTATCAGATGACTGAGTGAAAAAGCTCTGTGTGGTCACTAAACAAGTAGGGAATGCTGGGAGATTTCTGCTCTGAAGCATGTGAAATTGTGAATGCATTTCTTGGGTATAATACTGGCTGTAACTCAGGATCAGTACAGAATAAGTAATGTACACAATAGTTCCACCAGCAGAATAGTGAGTGCAGCTCTGTTGTGTAATACAGGATGTAACTCGGGATCCGTACAGGGTAAGCAATGTATGTACACATGACTCCACCAGCAGAATAGTGGGTGCTGCTCTGCAGTATAATACAGGACGTAACTTAGGATCAGTACAGGATAAGTAATGTAATGTATGTGTACACAGTGACTCCACCAGCAGAATAGTGGGTGCAGCTCTGCAGTATAATACAGGATGTAACTTAGGATCAGTACAGTAGAAGTATTGTATGTGTATGTACACAGTGACTTCACCAGCAGAATAGTGAGTGCAGCTCTGGAGTATAATACAGGATGTAACTTAGGATCAGTACAGTATAAGTATTGTATGCGTATGTACACAGTGACTCAACCAGCAGAATAGTGATTGTAGCTCTGCAGTATAATACAGGATGTAACTTAGGATCAATACAGTATAAGTATTGTATGTGTATGTACACAGTGACTCCACCAGCAGAATAGTGAGTGCAGCTCTGCAGTATAATACAGGATGTAACTTAGGATCAGTACAGTATAAGTATTGTATGTGTATGTACACAGTGACTCCACCAGCAGAATAGTGAGTGTAGCTCTGGAGTATAATACAGGATGTAACTTAGGATCAGTACAGTATAAGTAATGTATGTACACAGTGACTCCACCAGCAGAATAGTGAGTGCAGCTTTATTGTGTAATACAGGATGTAACTCAGGATCAGTACAGGATAAGTAATGTATGTACACAGTGACTCCACCAGCAGAATAGTGAGTGCAGCTCTGGAGCATAATACAAGATGTAACTCAGGATCAGTACAGGATAAGTAATGTATGTACACAGTGACTCCACCAGCAGAATAGTGAGTACAACTGAGATGAAAATAAAATCTTCAATCTTTATTTGGCTTCATGTAAAAATACATCTCCACATGGAAAGCGGTAACGCAACCAACGCGTTACAATCTCAACGTGTTGGTTGCGTTACCTCTTTCCATTTTTCTGGCGAAAAATTGATCACTATTTTACAGTGTATCAAATTTATTTTTAACTCTTTTGTGTAATCGGCTCTAATCCTCTAAGAATGTCCTACTGAGTGAGAGAAGAGATCTCCGCAGGTGAGACCCGGGACTGATACAGATCACAGCGACACTACCAATTCACTGTCTGAAATAGATGAAATTCAAGCGTGCGGTGTTTCTTTAGCATCTTTTCTTAGAACTCTGCGTTGTCCTTTCTCTGTAAAGCCTGTATTACACAGCCCGATATGGCAGACGATTGTCGGGAGGGAAAAGTTCCCTCCCGGCAATCGCCTGCTCGCTAGCGGAGGAGACTGCTGCTATGACATGCAACACCCTCCTCCACAGTATGGGAAGGAGTGATCGCTATGCCACAGCTCGTCCCCATGCTGCATAGTGGTTTGTCGGCGGCAGAGTGTGATCATCGTTTGTTCATACCTCAGGCTAGGTTCACATCTGCATTCGGTAGTTTTAGTAGTCTGTTTCACACTACTGGAATTACTGTATCCAGCATAGCCTGCCAGGTCTACATTCACTATCATGGAATTTTGTGTGCATGAGCCCTAATACAGCAGTGTTTAGTGTGAGCTGACTGGTACTTTGTAACTTTATAATGTCCTTCATTATTATTACTACTATTATTATTGCTGTTATTATTTGGTAGACATGTATTATTTTCAGAATTTCTCCACAGTCCGTTTTCTGCTCTCCTTCTCTTCAAAACGTACGCCGCAGTACAAGTCATACGGCCAGACAGACCTCATTGAGTTATAAGGGTAAGGCCTCATGCGCACGACCATATGTGTTTTGCGGTCCGCAAAACACGGCAGCTGCTCTGCTATTTGCGGAACGGAACGCGGCCCATTGTAGAAACGCCTATTCTTGTCTGCAAAATGGACAAGAATAGGACATGCTCTATTTTTTTGTGGGGCCATAGATCGGAGCAACGGATGCGGACAGCACACGGAATGCTGTCCGCATTTTTTGCGGGCCCATTGAAGTGAATGGGTCCGAGCCGCAAAATATGCGGCTCGGGCGCGGACCAAACATACGGTCGTGTGCATGAGGCCTAACTGCACACGTTTAGGATTTACGTGCGGAGAATCCGCACTGAAATCCGCAGGTGTTGGCAGGGAAATCCGTGCAGACAATCCGCATCAGTTGGTGTGGATTTTCCACATGCGGATTTTACTCTCTCCATTGAAGTAAATGGGGAAACTCCAGCCAGAAAAATCTGCATTGTGTGCGTGAGAATTTCAAATTCTCATAGAATACCATGTACGTGACCTACGGTGTGGATTTTCCACACGCTATCCTGGTGGTATGCAATTATGCATTTAGCGTAACACGGCAGAATTTATTCCATCAAATATATCAGGCCTTTAGGGATGAGTGCTGTATGGTGTGCCCAGGAAAGCTGGGTGCCCACCTCTCCATATTCTGACTGAAGATGGCCTCATTTTATTTCTTGCCAGAGATATATTTTATATCGGTTTGTTTTCCGGATAAGCAGGCGTCCTCCCGGCGAGTAAATTAGCCATGCAAATTGTGTTCTCTTTGTCGCCATCCCACGCCGAGGTAATTTTGCCTAATCCCAGGAAACAACTGAGCCCCTCTGCCTGTTCTCGTCATTTGCCCCCGTGGACACATTGATCTGGTTCATCCTCCTGCTTGGCAGGGAACCTAAGCTGAAATTGTCAGGAGTGATCAGCCATAAGCCGTCATAAAGATGCAGCAGAATCCTGCCCTGCGGCACTGTGATCTGAGCGGCGCTGACTTCCATACATAAGATGCCTTCCTTCTGCTGCATCGCGCATGTCGCCCTAGTTTAGGCTTTCCTAATAATATTGACATAACTTTTGGCGCCCCAAGTTGACTTTAAAGTCCTTGGCATGGAACTACATGCATCTGTCGGGCATACTAGATTGTGATCTCATGGGCATACAATTGGCCAATGACCAGTCAGTGCTGATATTATCAGACTTTGTAGGGACACACCCTGTTGGCAAGTTTTGAATTTATTCTGACGTGTCTAGGAGGAATAACAGAGGAACTGCACAATGCAGATTTCTAATAAAATATTTGACTGTACGGTTGTTTTATGGAGATAACAAGTATTTACTAAAACGGACCTGTCAGGAGAGGGGACACCTCTTCTTTCATGACAAAGATGTTCTCCAGGAAATAAACATTGGTCACCCATCCGTAGGCCTGTCCTTGGTACCACATCTTGTCCCGGTAATCGTCCAACATTGCTCCTATGTGTACGGGCAGCTTTTTCTTCCTGGAGGACCTCTTTATTGGGTCATTTACGAACGGCGCCAGTTTCTGGTGTTTTTAAAAAAGTTACAAGTGCCTTTTTTGCAACTTCTTTAAACGCCCCCGTGACAATATTTTTTTAGTGCCGTGTTCAACACTTGGGAGTGTCAAGGGCGATGCGGGTGTCCCCGACAAATTTAACAACCAACGCATGGGCTGCCATAGGGGGGCCTACTTTATGACTAGGTAAGTTATGTGCAACCTCTGCCAGTGCAAAGGGGAAAGAAAGGCCAGCGTAAAAAGCCGGCCTTTGAGAATGACCCCCATGAAGTTTCAGTCGAAATGTGAATATTCAATCGGCAGATCCTAAAAACTGAATATTTTAGCAGAAAAATAAACTTGTTAGTTTTTTTGAAGTCTTGACCTACTTTGTAGCGATAAAAATGTTATTTATTCAATTTAAGACGTAGCAGCCCCGAGCCGATCAGTTCGCGTCTGGATCCGCAGGGAGCAATTTAATACACTATCGGAAAATGACAAAAGAACAGCTGGAAAACTTATGTGATTAGGCCGAGACTGACAAAGTATAAACCGCACGTGGTGCTTGGTCAATGATCACACAACCAAGGAGTGCACCCTTTATTCAGGGTTCTGCGTCAGGGTATATGTTCAGGCAGGGTCACATTAATACTGGGTGGCATCTCCCCTTCCTGTGATACAGCCTGCCACTCTGGCATGGTAACTATCATACAGATACTGGATTTCCTCCTGTGGTTTGTCATTCCACTTGAACGTGTAGTTCAGTCAAGGTGGTTGTTGGCTGCTGTCCGTGGATGATCCGTCGCCCCATCCAGTCTCAGGCATTCTCGATGGAGGAGACATCTGGTAAGCAAGCTGACTACACGTAATGCTGGATACCCTGAAGAGCACATTGTGTGCGGATGTTACCTCAGGGGAACGCCACGTCTCTACATCAACTCGCATCAAGGCGAGCTACCACCCAGTAATGTGACCCTGCGGTAGAACCACATTGTTTTCCAGGTGTTCTTCTCTTTTTCCCCCATGTAATTGCTGCGTATGAAGCCTCGATACCTGGCAGCTGAGAATTTGCATTTTTCACTTCTTCTTTTTTTGGGTTACTTATTGTTTCTGAACATTTATTCCTGACCTCACTTTAAATAAAAAAAAAAAATGTGTGATATAAAACCGAAACTCATGACAAGATCTCCGGTAGAGGTCCTGGGTTGTCACCCATCACCCTTGGTTGCCAAGCAGTGTGCTGGCTAGCTGAGCCAGGGTTAGGTTAGTAAAGTCCTGGAAAACCTCTTTGTGTGTACCTTTTAATATGTGATTCATTTTTCCTTTAGGGTGTATTCAGATGGTGAGGTTGTGTATAGTTAAAACTGCATATGAAAAATGTAATGAATTATTATTTTTTTTTTTATACAGGTGTAATATGTTTTAATGCGATGTGTTTTACCCAACCTGACCATCTGAATATACCCTTAGGCAGTGTACCTGGGGTACCTAGGGCCCACCAGCAAAATTTATTTTGGGGGCCCACCGTACGGATACATTTGAATATAATAAATAATTGAACACGTTTTTATATGAACATAGGCTGGTTGAGGTGTTGTACATTGAATATATGTATGTAGTGCAATAAATCTAATGTGGTATGAGCCACTTGTGCAGGGGGTGGGTGACTAGGGGCCCACCTTCCCCTGTGGGCCAGTCCGAGCCTGCCCTTGGGCTACTTTCACATCTGGGTTTTCAATTCCGCAATTGAGATCCGTCATAGGATCGCAATAGCGAAGAAAACGCTTCCGTTTTGTCCCCATTTATTGTCAATGGGGACAGAACTGAACTAAACGAAACAGAGTGCACCAGAATGCATTCCGTTCCGTTTGGTTGCGCCCCCGTCGCGGACAGAAAAGCACCGCAAGCAGTGTTTTTCTGTCCGCGATGTGGTGCGGAGCAAGACTGATCCATCCTGACACACAATGTAAGTCAATGGGGACGGATCCGTTTTCTGACACACTAGAAAAATCTGTCTCCCATTGACTTTTAATGGTGTTCAAGACGGATCCGTCTTGGCTATAGAAGACCTAATACAACCGGATCCGTTCATGACGGATGCATGCGGTTGTATTATGGTAATGGAAGTGTTTTTTGCAGATCCATGACGGACGGATCGGCAAAAAAAACGCTAGTGTGAAAGTAGCCTTATCTGTAACGTAACCATTCATGCCACTGAGTGCACGCCTCCAGTTCACTTGCAGGAAGCCTTTTGTCTGCACTTGTTGTTTGCGCCATAATCCCCCTGTTGGAGCCGTCAGCAGCACATTGCTTGCTTTATACCAGCAAAACAGCTGAAAGTCATCTGTATCAGGCGGGGACATTGTCTTTCTCCATGACAAGAGCCTGAACATGAGTACAGCGTGCGGACCCCGGCGCACCTATGTGAGGAAGAATATGAACAGGTGGGAGCCCCCCTATACTGTATTACATAAACTTTATCTGTATCTGGGAGGCCTGGGTGACAACCCGGATGTCATTATGTGGTGGTCACCCAGTTTTCCGGGACTTCTAGTGAAATCTGGCCAGTGACTATAACAGATCTAGTCATATTTGGCATTCTCGAAAGCTGGGTAATGACCCATATGCTGATGCTGCAGCTCCCAGATGGGCTCTGGGACGGATAAATGGACATACGGAAACGGAATGCGCACGGGGTACCTTCCTTTTTTTTTTTTTTTTTTTTTGTGGTCCCATTAAAATGAATGGTTCCGCATATGGTCCGCAAAAAAACGGAACGGAAAGAAAATACGTTCGTGTGCAAGAGGCCTTAGGCTAGTTTCACACAAGCGAGTTTTCTGTCCAGATGACTTACGTTTTGCGAATAAACAGCATCCGAATGAACCCTGACCCATTCATTGGGTATATGGATATGAGAATTGATATATTTATATTTTTGTATATATATTTTTTTTCACTGACAATCTGTCCGTTTTAGAAAAAATCACAGCATGTTCTATCTTTATCCGCTTTTCAGACAGGGCTGGTCCATTCAGGTCTGTGGGTCAGTAAAAACACATGGCGTCCCGATGCAGTCAGTTTTTCACTGATGGCTGCTAGGAGATGCTGTGTGTTCATCTTCCATCTTCAAAATGGATACAAAAACTAAATGTAATCGCAGACCAAACAAATTCAACTTGCATCAAAACTATCAGTTTTTCATTGAACAGATGCTGACACACGTTTCACCCTCAGATTTCTGAAAGGAAAATCTTGTGCTAAGCACCTTGCACATGACTGATTCCCCGCCCCATTACCCCTAGTGACCGTTTTTTAAATAACTGATGTCACTTGGGTGACAATAGAACCAATGTATTTCATTGGTGCACTTCCATTAGTTTAACGGATCCGTGTATCCGTTCCGATATTTCTAGAGCATGTCCATTTTCACAGATCTGAGACATCCATAAACGGATACTAATTAGATCAAAAACTGAGAAACAAATAGTGAAGGGGAGCGGGAATGAGAATTTTTTTTTTTTTTTTTTTTACATTTTCTGTTTTGTGTTTCATTTTCCAAACATCGTTAACCCAATAACAAATTGTTAAAATGTGCTTTCGGTCTACAGTATGTGAAACTACACCTCCCAACATCAACAGTGGTAAGGATCTAATTAGAGTTGTTGTTTTCAGACACTGAAAAGGTACCAGACATAATCTCGCTGCAGACTCTACAAGTGACTACAGGACTGATCAGACTCGGGCCAACTCGGAATATACATTTACAACCAGAGATGTTTTTTGATTGGAGTCGTTCTCTTTTCATTTTCTTCTCCATTTGGCCCAAACCTCCATGAAGACTTCTTCCAGCCACGTCAAACGTTTGCCGCCAAGATGTTTTTTTTTTTTTTATCCTGGCAACCAATAATAGCTTTGAATATTGCCACACATAGTGCCCACTAAAAACAATATCATAACGCTGTGCCCCTAAAAGTAATATCAACACATGTTATCACCTGAAAATGGCGCTACTCACTATGCTCCCTGAGGTTTACTTTTCCCCTCCAAAATTATGTATACTGTGCCCCATGAAGTGAGTAATTATGGCCTCTGTGCCCCCTGACATAAATAATAATGACCTCCCGCAGGCGTTGGCGTTGTGGTGGGTAAGCCCTGATGTAGGGGGTCTCAGCTTTTGTCCTGCTTGAGAAACCTGGGCATTTGCCTGCATTTTACTTTTTATACTTTTACGCTGGGTTCACACTTGAGCAGGGCTGTGGAGTCGGAGTCGAGGAGTCGGAGTCGGAGGCAATTTTGGGTACCTGGAGTCGGGTCGAGTCGGCAAAAATGGACCGACTCCGACTCCGACTCCTACTAGATTTAAATTGGAATAAAAAAATTAGAATAAAAAAAAAGCAAGTTTAAATGTCCCAATTCAGATAAAGTTATAATGAATTACTTCTCTACTGTAAGAATAAAGGCCAATGCATGCAGTGCGTCACGTTAAACAAAGGCGTTAAGTGACCGTGAAGAAGCATGCTTTTCATATGCTTTACTATGCAGTTAAAGGGACACTGACAGGCTGATATATCTGCTGGTATTCATCAGAGGATTAGGAATACAACTAGGCGACTGTTACCCCCAGTTGAGGTTTACTTGTGTTTAAAAACGTTTTAATCAATATGCAAATTCTCTACCTTTGTGCCCAAGGGGCAGGCGCACATGTAGAGTACTGGCAGCACTAGACAGGACTAGGTAGCGAGGAGGAAGAGAAAGCTGGCACAGCCTCAGCATAGCCAGGCGAGGCTGCTGCCAGCACTCTACACGTGCGCCTGCGCAGGAATTCAGCGTTCGGCTAGCCTGAAAAAAAGGCCAGTGCAGTGAATAATAACGAGGGAACAGCGCTGGGAAGCTGTACTTCGGGCGCGGCTGGGCACAAAGCCGCAGGAGGCAGCTGCCACATTGGGCACAAAGATAGTGAATTTGCATACAGATTAAAATGTTTCTTAAACACAAGTACAGCTTAACTGGGGGTAACATTAGTATAGTTTTATTCCTAATTCTCTGATGAATACCAGTATATATATATCTTTAGCTGGAAAATCAGCCTGTCAGTGTCCCTTTAAGGAGCGGCAATACTTACACTTTCCATCGTCTTGTGGTCTGCTGTTACAGGGAACCCATGGTTATCCTCGCCTCTCACTGATAACTGATTAAGGACTGGAGACACTTGTATAAGTGAAGGGAATGGATAGTCAATGGTTCAAGACTGAAGCTGTAAACCATTTGAAAAACTGCTATCATTCAGCTAAGGCTATAAAACATGTAAACTCAGATTGTTAGCTTAAATTTTAAACATGACTATGGGATTCTACTAGGAAAATCATGTTTTAAAATAAATGCCCCTTCCCCTGCCCCTTCCTGGATCCTCCCACTGCTCTATCTTCAGCAGAAGATCAGCACACAAAGCAGAAGGCAGCAGCTTCTGCTCAACTACCTCTCTGTGCTAGAGAAGATTAGAAGAACTTGGTGGAACAGCTTCGTATTTGCATATTAAATACAGAGGAGTCGGATCGAGTCGGAGTCGGAAGTTTCAAAATCTGAGGAGTCGGGTCGAGTCGGACAATTTATCTACCGACTCCACAGCCCTGCACTTGAGCGTGATTTGATGCGCGTTTCACAGCGCATTTTTGGAAATAGGAAAGCGCGTTGTACGCGCATTCGTGTGATTGACCACTCTGGCGTCAATCACAATACGCGCGACAATACGCCCCAAAGAAGCTCCTATACTTCTTTGGGCGTAGGGCGTTTTACAGCGCGTTCGTACGCGCTGTAAAACACTTGGGTGAGAACCATGCCCATAGGGAAACATGGGTTTTCGCCTGTTGATGAGCTCAGGTGTGAACCCAGCGTTACTGGTTATTGTCGCTTTATATCTTGTATTAGGCATACTGCCCCCTTGTTTTTTTTTTTTTTATCTGTATTTAATGTGGCTTTGCTACCTTTTAATATGAAATCTCAAAGACGGTTGTTTTACTGTGGTATTGTGGGTGGAGTACCTTAATCTTTTTGGTGATTTAAAGGTTTTGGAAATGGGGTTTATAAAACCTTTGTGGGAGTAATGGCAGCCATATTGTTATTTCGTATTCTCCCTTACTGCGTATTTTAGCCATGGTGATGACTCTCTCATCTTATAAAGCTTTTATGGCCGCACATCCCATAACAACGACCAATGTCAGAAAGTAGCCTCCGACTGGTTTTGTTTTACTTTTAGAATGAATTATTCAACGCATGTCTTCCGCAGCCAGGACTGCCTGAGCCCTCCCTCCCCCCACCATTAAAACGTTGCAGTGAATTTTTATTTCCTTCCCACAGAAGACATTGACCCTTTACTCGCGCATCAGCTTCTCGCACCTCCTATAATCACTTCTTATTGTCTCCGCTGGAGCTGTATGCAAATGTTGTATCAATTATCCGTCGCTACTGGGCCCGCAGCTATTTAAAGGCACTAACACGGGTAGTGAGAGCTTCTAAAATTACACCACAGATAAGATTCCTCCAAAGCAAGGTCACAACGTGCAATTTGTTTGTTGTATTGAGAAGATTGCGTTCGCATTTTTCTGGGATTCCGATAATGTTTGCTCTGGTATGGCATGCAATAATCTACGACATGCGTGACATTTTCTAGGGAGCGCGTGTCAAGCCCTGTTAAAGAGATATACCAGGAAGCCCTAGGTACACGTGCAACATTGCTTGTTAGTGATGGTTGATATATTTCAGGTTCATGAATAGAATGGCAAAACTTGCAGTAAGGACTGACACATAGGCAGAGTAATAGGGGGAATGTATTCTATTCTATCTCTGCAAAATAACAATTTGTTTGCTAAAAAGTCTGAGTTTTAGAGACAGTACAATAAACTTCCCACGAACATGACTCCCACCCAGTTTCATATCTAGGGTGCTGAGCTCCCTTTCTCAGACCAGTAGGGATCTGAGTAGTGGGATCCCCACCCTTAGCAACATTTCCAGTACATGCTCTTGGTATGGAGGAGGCCCAGTTTCTTCTTCGATGAGCTCCTGGAAACCCCGTTGTTCCGGCTGGGGGAGCTACTGGCGCATCCATGATCCACATGTAATGTTACATGGCACACACTAAGGTCATGGCCACGTAATACATGGTGGCGTCTTCAAAGTGAAGGCTGCTCTGTAATCCCCTATTAGGCTACGTTCACACGACGACATTTGTCGCGCGACAATTTTTATAATGGGAGTCTATGGTGTCGCAGTGCGACATGCGACATGCTGCGACTGCGACACGACAGTTGGAAAAAATCCATCCCGGATGGGTTTTCTGCAACTGTCGTGTGCAATCGCAGCTTGCTCTCAATGCGACACCATAGACTCCCATTATAAAAATTGTCGCGCGACAAATGTTGCAGTGAAGTTGTGCCCTATTTGGTTTGTCGCGCGACAATTGTCGTCGTGTGAACGTAGCCTTAGAGCATATGGGCAATGTCCTATTAGAAGAACATTCCCCCCCAGAGGACTACCCTTATACATGTCCATAAAGGAGCTTTAGGGCACTCGCTTCTAATCATCTCCGTAGAGACTGGATGCACAATTGCATCGGCTGCACAGAGACCCTCATTTAAAATATGTCAAGACCCTGAATGCTGCCTCCATCCCCCATGGTTTATTTACCTCCATCAAACTTCTATCAACTTTTTTTTTTTTTTTTTTCATGCATATGTTAACAACTTCCATGTGAATTTTGTCTGCTTTTTGTTTGTTTTTGTTTACAGAGAAGAAAATGGGTGGTTTTCTGTATGATATATATATATATATATATATATATATATATATATATATATATATATACATACATACATACATACATACACTTTTTTTGGGGGGCGGGCCGTAGCGTTTTGGCCGTAGATAATACCGCAGCATTATTTTCGTCCAAAATTACTGAACACGTGCCAGAATGCCGGATCTGGCATTAATTTCCATTGCAATGCATTATAAATACCGGATCCGTTTTGCCGGATGACACCGGAAAAATGGATCCGGTATTGCAATGCATTTTTCTGACTGATCAGTCAGAAAAAATTACATGCGTTTGCATACAGTTTGCCTGATCAGGAGCTGCCTGCCGGAATCAAACAGCGCAAGCGTGAAAGTACCCTTAGCTCCATTAAATGGGACTGAACCGCAAGTGGACGGCCGGCGTGGCTTCAAGCAGCAGTGGTTCGCACACTGTGCCCAAAAAGTATGACATTTCTTGCGAGGTTGCAGCTTTAAACCACTGGCCCATAAACTGCAGCGCTGCCTACCGTTAAACAAGCGGAGGCAGACACCACCCGGCTGCTGGAAGAATTTTGGCGGGATGCCCACTCCAAAATTCTGCCGTGTGAACAGGCCCTTAGAGCACTACACCTAGAACTGGTTAGTTGCCCATAGCAACCAATCGGATTCCACCTTTCAATTTCCAAAGGAGCTGTGAAAAATGAAAGGTGGAATCTGATTGGTTGCTATGGGCAACTAAGCCAGTTCTACTTTACACCAGTTTGATAAATCTCCCCCTGTAAATACTTTTTCAATGGCCTAGTACTGCAGAAATAAAATTTAAAAAACTCAAAAAAAAAAAAGTCAAAATCCTAAAGTTGGAGTCCTTTTTAAACTGAAGGTTTAATGGGGAAAATGCACCGCCCGTGCAATATCTGCTCCGTATTATTTAGCATCCTAGTGTATAGCGTCACATGCTCCATGTAGATCATATTTGCATTTTCATTTTATGTTACTAACCTTGCTGTTTTGCCTCCCATGCTCATTACTGTATTCACACATCCATTTTTCTGTTCACATAGTTTTATACCAATGGCTAGAAGCAGACCGGCATGGCAGAAGCCAAGACGGTGAGAATAAAGGCGCAGGTAACCTAGGCTCCCCACCATAAGTACTCTCTGCACTTCACCCACTTTCAATCCCTCTCCGAATCACAATGATTGCTCACTTATGATCTGTCGCTTGCTTCACCTCCTCTCCCCACCCCCCAAAGCCTTTTTATCGCTTCTTGTCAGGTGTAATTGCCGCTGTGGTAGAAATGAGCCAAAGCATCTTGTGCACATTGTAAATCTGAGTGTCTCAAGCACTCATCTGGAAGTTTTCTCTTAAAAATATTGGATTTTTTTATTATTTTTTGCCGCCATGGTAATCTGGGGGAAATGAAAGCTGCACGGTGATGGCCAACCAGGCCATTTTCTTTAAGATTGTTTTGATACACAAAGCCCATGAGGCCCTCGTTTACCAAATCTGACAGAAAATCTCGCCTTTTTGCCCATTGGCCCTCAGCTTTTATTAAAGGGGTTGTCCACCGGTATAAACATTTTTTTATTTTAATTTTTTATATATGGCTCAAAATGAGGGTACGGTTGCATGACGTGTCACGGCCAGGATAGCAGAGTAGCGGTCATCCCATAGAAATGATTGTAAGCTCTTGCAAGCAGGACCCTGACTCCTAGTGTTTCAGTTGTATATGAGGCCCCTTTCACATATCGTTTTCCTTTCCGTCCTAGAGTTCCGTCTTCGGGGCTCTAGGGCGGAAAGATACTGATCAGGATTTCCCTAATGCATTCTGAATGGAGAGCAATCCGTTCAGGATGCATCAGGATGTCTTCCGTTCAGTACGTGAGCGTTTTTGGGCGTTGACAAAACCGTAGCATGCTGCGGATTTGTCTCCGTCCAAAAATCCGGAAGACATGCGTGACGCCAGATCGGAATTAATGCCCGTTGAAGAGCATTAATCCGGATCCGGCATAGCTAACGTCATTTCGGCGTATCGCGAATCCGGCGTTTAGCTTTTTCTCCATGGTTACCATGGCAGCCAGGACGCTAAAGTCCCGGCTGCCATGGTAAATGTAGTGGGGAGCGGGGAGCAGTATACTTATTATCCAGTCGGGCGCTCCAGAGTGGCGTCAGGGCGCCCCATGCGCATGGATCACGTGATCCATGGGCATGGGGCGTTCTGACGTCATTCAGGAGCGTCCTGGAAACCGCACGGACTGTAAGTATACCGCTCCCCACTACTACTATTGCAACCAGGACTTTAGTAGCGTCCTGGCTGCCATAGTAACCTCATAGGATGCCATTTCGAAGACTGATCAGGATCCTGATCAGTTTTCTAATGCTTTCAGGCGACTTGCGTTCTGACGGATCCGGCGGGACGGAAGTGCCTGCCGGATCCTCAGAACGCAAGTGTGAAAGAGGCCTTAGCCAGTTGTTTTGTACATGAACCCTATGAATTTGTAAAGCGCTGCGGAATATGGTGGCGCTATATAAATATTATTATTATTATTATTAATAGGATCGCTGTGTGAGTCGCAAAAAATCCAGCACTGCTAGGAAGTTGCACTCCCTCACCGATCCCTGACCGTTCAGGTGCTGCCCCAGTCTTCACCGGACTTCACCACCTGGTCTCCAGGAGAATCTTAAGGCCTTATTCACACATCCGCAGTGTTTTGCGGATCCACGAGCCGTGGATCCGTAAAACACGGACACACCGGCAATGTGCATTCCGCATTTTTGCGGACCGCATTACTGCCAGAACTCCATAGAAAATGCTCTCTTCTTGTCCGCAATTGCGGACAAGAATAGGACATGCTCTATTTTTTTTGCGGAGCCGCGGACCGGAAGATCGGCGGCGCGCTCCGCAAAATCGGATGCGGAGAGCACAGTGTGTGCTCTCCGCATCGTTCCCGGCCCCATTCACAGTCAATGGGTCCGCATGTAATCAGCAAAATTGCGGAATACATGCGGACTACATTGCGGATGTGTGAATAGGGCCTTAGAGGGCTTTTTTTTGTTGTTTTTTTTTGTTTTTTCCATCCAGTATGACCAGTGTTGGGTATCGGTAATTGAGTAGAACCAACGGTCCCAAATCCCAACCAGTGAAGGGAAAAATCTAGGTATAGGGTCAAAGTAGATCATTGTTTTGTACTCATGCCTACAAAGCGCATGGATCCATCCAGGTTCCATCCACTGTGTAGTTTCCGGGGGGGCGTACTGCAGCTCATCCCCTGTTCACTTAAATGGGAGCTGAGCTGCGGCATGCCGGCTTGCCCCGACACAGTGCACAGAACCTTGTACTTCCAGCTCCGTCCACTGTATACCGTGCTGGCCGCTTCCTGCAACAGCTGGGGGTGCCGGGTGTCGGCCCTACACCGATCTGATATTGATGACCTATCCTGAGGATGAGCCATCAGTATCTAAGGACCCCAAAACCCCTTTAATCGCCTCATTTATAGGACTGTTTTGGAAAAGAAGAATAAAAGTTAAGAATTTGAAGTCATTGGGGGAGGAGTCGGTCCAGTCATCGGGATTACCTGACGCATAGACGCTTTCCTTGCTCTCCCAACTCTCTGAGATTACTGCTATAGAAAGACAATGGAGAGATTTATCAAACTGGTATGAAGTAGAACTGGCTTAGTTACCCATAGCAACCAATCAGATTCCACCTTTCATTTTTGAAATCTGATTGGTTGCTATAGACAACTATGCCAGTTCTACTTCACACCAGTTTGATAAATGACCCCATTAGAGTCCCTTTCAGAGAGACAACTAAAGAGCATCTTTAACAGCATTCCGGAGGCATATTCAAGTGCTGGTTTTGTAGAAACAGACACTTTTCTAAAAAAAAAAAATGAAACCGGCAAAAGGTTACTGTCCCTTTTTTTGGACTGGTGTGCTTTTATTATCAAACCAAGTACTTGCTGAGACTTGTAGTTCCTCACGTGGACATCTGTACTACTCTGCAGATCTCCTCCTAATATGTGTCAAGATGTTTTGCTCAATTGTTTCCTGTAGGTTTTCAATAAAGCTGCAGTAACCTCCTTCCTCCTCCTCCTTTTGTCTGGTGGTGTTTAGTAGTCATTGACTTGGGGCCAATCCGACCTCCCATTCCATGCTAGCCACACAAGAAATGAGATTTGCCAAGATGCAATGCCCAAAGCCGATGTACCATAAAAAGCTGAATCTTGGGCTCTGGACCTTCTAAAGGGGAGGTCATTGGTGGAGTCACAGCTCCACCCATGTTTAAATATGCATTGGCATGGGACCCCTGTCCACCTGACTATTACAAGATTGGCCGTGTATTGCTCATTAGACAGTCCATTTATGCGTGGCTATCATTTAAAGTAATCTTATGGTGGTGGTTGATGGTGACGGTGATTAGATGGTACCAGTTGTAATCCTTAATTATGTGGTTAATGACTTGCCCATAAACTCTGCCTGTATAAGGCTGGTGGCATTAGAAGACCCTACTAAGAGCTGACTTTGGATGGTCATGAGGAAGTCGGGGTTGGTGATCCAGTTTCAGTAAGGCTGGGTTCACATCACGTTTTTGCCCTACGTTTAACATATGCTTTGGGGGGAAAAGGACGCCAAAGCACAATACACTACTCTCTTTCATTCTGCAGAGTCGGGTAAAAAAAAAGTATACATTAAACAAAAGACAAAAAAACGTGATGTAACCCCAGCGTTAGGGCCCATTCACACAGCCGTGGTGCCACAAACCGCAGAGCTCCATGCTGCGGTGAGGACCCACTGATTTTCCATGGGTCTATGATCTACAGGATATGGAGAAAGATAGGACCTGTTCTATGTTTTGCGGAGACACGGCACCAGAAGACCTTCTGTGGACTTCTAAGTCCACTCTTCCGCTCCACAACAGATAGGACATGTCCTATCTTTCGCCGTATCTTACGTTTCAAGTCAATGGGTCTGCAGTACAATGCGGAGTTCACACGGCTGGTTCCTGTGTTTTTGCGGTCCGCAGCGCCACGGCTGTGTGAATAGGCCCTTAGACTGTCCTGATACAAGGGTCATGCAGCCAGAAATATATCTGAGTTGGCCATCAGTTTGTTTCCAAACCAGATGAGACTCTTCAGTTTCCATTGCGTTAAGAAACCATCTGCAGGCATGTCAACTGGTCGTTATTCTGTCTGGTGGCACAGTGTTATACTGGATGTTTGAGATAGTAGATCTGTCGGCCTGCTTGCTGATGATTTCCAGGTAAGATTTTTTTTGTCCCGCTTAGAAACGGTTTAAATCAGTAGTAAAGGTAGGAATGAAAATGTATTGCAAAGTTGTCAGATACGGAGCTCCACTTTTACCATTGTCATTATTTGGGGTGATTTATATTACACAGCATTCATCAATCCATATCTTTACTGTGATAGACAATATTGAGTGATGTTTTATCATTTTCATGTATCTGTGGTGTTCACAGTCATTCTCTTTTTATGTGGTTATTCCTGATGACTTGCCTTATTTCATTTTCTGGTATAGCGTTGCTTTAGAACGAGGCGCGGTGATGATTGCTGATTTAAAATATGTGAATTAACTGTACTAAATAAAGCCTCCACTTTCACAGGTCGCAGCTGCAGAAAACGTGAAGTAACACTTTGCTGTAATTTTTCGGGTTTGGCGTTATTCCAGGTCCTTAGCGCTATTCAGATACGAAGCTGCTTTCAAACTTCTGCTTAGAAACACACAACAGTTTAGCGCCACCCGTCAGACACGAGACCTAAAGGTGCCCATACACATGAGAGGAAAGTTAGCAAGCATGTGTATAAGGGAGTCAGGTTGGATTAGGCCTTAATGAAGTGGGCGGGGCCGTAGCGTGACTGAGTGACGGACGTGCGCTGCGTGCATAGTGAGTACTTGAGAAGCGATTACAGCTAGTTTAGCAATATTAGATCAGCGGGGTCCAAAGCCCAGGATCCCCTCCAATTAGCTGTTAAGAGGCCAGGAGCTCCATGAGTACCGCTGCCTCTTCTTAGGCCAATGATGTCACCATTATCTGTCACGTGGCCAAGTTGCAGCCCAGTCTATTCACTTGCAAAACCAAGCACAGCCACTATATGATGTACGGCGCTGTGCTAGGGAGCTATGGGAGCCCCCTGCGATCACCAAAGCTCCGGTAAGCGCAGATGCCCCCTGAAACAGCTGATCGGCAGGGAATACCTGGACTCTGACTCCCACCGATGTGATAATGATGACCCATCTTGACGATAGGTCATCATTAGGGATAAGCAAATCTACTTCGGATGCTTTATCCGAAGTCGATTCGCATAAAACTTTGTTGTAATACTGTACAGAGCGAGAGCTCTGTACAGTATTAGAATGTATTGGCTCCGATGAGCCGAAGTTATTACTTTGCGAAGTCTCACGAGACTTTGTGTAATAACTTTATGAATTAATTATTACTTTAAAAAACCTTGATTCCAAACTCTGGTTCGGTTCCAAGGTACCACTGGGAACCGAACCTGAGTTCGGTATCAAGGTTTTTTGCAGTCATAATTCACAAAGTAGTTACACGAAGTCTTGCGAGACTTAAAGAGAACCTGTCACTGGGATTTTGGGTATAGAGCTGGGGACATGGGCTGCTAGATGGCCGCTAGCACATCCGCAATATCCAGTCCCCATAGCTCTATGTGCTTTTATTGTGTAAAAAAACTGATTTGATACATATGCAAATTAACCTGAGATGAATCCTGTCCCTGAGATGAGTCACGTACAGGACTCATCTCAGGTTAATTTACATATGTATCAAATCAGTTTTTCACACAATAAAGCACATAGAGCCATGGGGACTGGATATGACGGATGTTCTAGCGGCCATCTAGCAGCCCATGTCTCAGCTCTGTACACAAAATCTCTAGTGACTAGGTTCCCCTTAACTTCGGCTCATCGGCACCAATACATTCTAATACTGTAGGGACGAGCCTCCCTAGCGTCACCCACGATGCTAGGGAGGCTCGTCCCCGTCCCCGCCTGCCATTGGCTGCTTCCCCTGACACCGGATGTTTTCATCCGTGTGCAGGGAGAAGCAGCAGCGGCGGCAACCAGGAGCAGCGCCTGGAGCAGGGAGAAGGGTAAGTATATTACCGGTCAGGGGCCCCGTACGTTTGGGGGGTTTTCTTGAAATTGGATAACCCCTTTAAACCGAGGACGAGCAGGGAAACTAGCGCATGCGCAGTCCGACCCCATTGTTAGCGAATCAAGGCCGCTGATGGACGTGGCCATTTTCTGAGAGGGGCTTCAGGAAGCTGGTGAGAAGACCTGCAAGTAAACATAAATCAGGCATACTAAACCATTGAACATCGGCACTGATAGTTTAATAATGCTTATGACTAGCCACATGTGCAGCTAGTAATATATAATAACTGCGTTACCGCTGTCTGAGCTCCCACAATGCAGTGCTCTCTGGTAACAGGAATCCAGGTGAATTGGCTTTATATGTAAATGGTGAAAAAAAAAACTTGTGTTAGTCGTATATTTACGGCACATAGAACATTGTAAACAGGGTTTTAGACGCTGAGTTTTCCTTCATTTCTGGTCACCAGTATCTGCAATTACTACTTCATCCGCCTCTGCTGCTAATGCGCACTCACTCTGTGGTGTCTGATGGGAGATTTATTGGAGCACTTATGGTTTATCGATCATGTTGCCATTCATGTAATGTGTAATTTCGCAGCCAGGGCCAAATGAGTTTTATGAATTAATAAACTGCCTTTTAATATCGGTGCCATCAGTACTGAGAAGATGGACTCACTGCGGAGGGTAGTAAGATGCACATAGCTTTGGTTGGTCACTTAATTTTTTATTATTTTTCTTTTTCATTTTTTCTCTTCATTTTCTGTCCCTTGTTAACATACCAAGCACAGGACAGAAGCTCTTGTACACACATTGGTTATTAAATGTGTTTGTCCTCTGATGTCAGCCCTGGCACTCCGCCTAGAAGTGAACTATGTACATGTACAGACAGGCAGCCATGTTATCTCCACTGCTGAGATGTCTTATCAGATTCTAATGGGAGTATTTATGACTGAATATTAAAGGGAACTTCCACCTAAATTTAGCATCTCCTGTATCGGAAGGGACTTTGTTTGGAAGTCCATGAGCTCACGGATCCTGAAATCAATGAGCCTGTCAACACTACTCAAAGACTTACTTCAGTGAGCAGGAATCTAAAACTCTTCTCTCGCAGTAGAGGGCCATTCATTTCTTGGACATGTATTGTCACAAGGTTTCAGTGACGGAAGCCTCTGAGTAGTACCAGAGAGATTGATTGTGCTGTGGTGCTCTGTGGCCTCTTCGCATTGGGTTTCGATGAGGTGTTAAAGCCCATGAATTCCTAATGACATCCTCTTATGATATGTTTGAAGATTAAAGACCTAGATGGACCTCCCCTATAAGTTATTCCGGTCTTCAAAATCTTATTGTAATCACATAAATCAGGGAGTCTGTAATGTTGCCAGAACATGACTTTATGTGTGGTGCCCACACTGCTTCCAAGGTTGCACAGGGCCGTTAGAAAGAACTCTCTAATGGACTCAATGGCAGGTAACAGAAGATGGTGAAGATGTTTTTGGCCTATTATTTACATGGACATTATTTGTTTTAACAGACTTTTGTTGGGTCATCCCATAGAGAAGTCAATGTTGTCTACTTTATATAATTGTCTTGTGATTTAGGTGAAAGCTTTGACCAGAGCCCTGTGAGAAGAACCTTCAAGTCAAAAGTCCTCGCCCACTACCCTCAGAATGTGGAATGGAATCCTTTTGATCAAGATGCCGTAAACATGGTAAGACTTAAGTGGTGGTAGACCGAACCTTTATCGTCAAAAAGCCAGACTTAGGTGGGCAAAGTTCAGGTGGTAAAAATGGAAAAATATTTTTGGGGCCCAAAGTGAGTAGAATAATAATAATAAAATAATAAAAAAAATCCCCTCAAAAGATGTCCATAGCCTTTAATCTATAAATATATCTTTACGGCAGTCAGAGCTTGATTTTTCTGATTCAGGGCTCCGGCTCCTGGGTGTAGACTATGGCCCTTACACTTGATGATCTGCTCCACGACAATTCGTAAGAACGATCGTCCCTGATCAGTGGCCAGTGTACACATGGCAGTGATTAGATCTTTTATGGGAGTATACAAATGCTTGCCGATCGATAACACTCCTCCGCGTGTAAACAGAGGATGTGCTGTCAACGTTATGCAAACTCTATGGAGGTGAACGGTCATATTGATGATCATTCCTCCCCCTTTTCAGTTTGCCTTGGCCACCTCAAAGGCCCTTTCAAATGACTGCTAATTTATTTTTTTAGATCGCCTATCAGCACTCATTCAAGGCTGAAAGTGTCCTCTCTGAAAGGACCCTTAGGTTTAAGGGAGGGTCTCAGGAGCTCATGGCATACTACTTGTACTTTGAACTGAATAATAAAGCAATATATAGTGGGCTTCAAGCAGATTCTATTGGCCCCTTACAGAGGTAACAGGCCCCCTAAAGGTATTAGAACTTCTAATGGTCACCATTACAGTGCTCATTGGGGATAGCACCCATCTTTTCACAGATCCTGACTGGCATAATTTACACCATTATTTTTGTAAGGGTGGGTTTGCATCATGTTTTATGCTTCTGTTTGACATATACGTTAGACTCATTCAGAGTCTGTAGGTAGCTTGGTGACAACATCTTAGTTCACTGTAATGTCTGTCATAAGTGGTGGTCACCTTACGTCTGTTACCTGGAAACCATGATGACATAGTACTTCATGTAAGAAGTATTAATTAATTTTTAGAATGGTGACCTTTAAATAATTGTACGATTTTCACCTTCCATATGTGTTAAAGTCGTCAGCAGGTGCTGAGACTGTCTCTATATACCTGGGATTTCAGTGGCGCTAATTACAACTGTTAACATCTTAAAATGTCGCTCTGGAAAACACATTTCATTGAGGGCAAGAAGTGACAAAATGCAGCAGAACTAATCCCCGTAATGTATTCCATTTCTGAGGAGTTGTTTTACCTCGGGTAATTATGTTTTGGGAAATCAAATCTAAACCTAGCGAGAAGATCATTTACATTCTCTGAAGAGGCTGAACATTTTGTTTTTCTCCCAAATTTGGGCGGCAGATAAGCTCCGAGACGTTCCCATTGCTAGTCAATAATACTAAATGAAGGCAGACTACATACCTGGGGAAGGGTGATGAATATACTGGTGCAATGCTCTGCAGGCATCACTTACACATCGCTTAGGGCGGAGTATGGGTGTAATTAAGGACCCCTTCCCATTAGCTAGAGCAGATGGCTCCAGCACAGTTGCCCCTCGCCTCAGTAGACCCTCATCCATATAATACACCCTGGGCCCCTTGAATTTTATTGTTGTTGTGCTTCATTGCAAATTGTATAATCCTTTTATTAGTCAGTTGGGCTACTTTCACATGAGCGTTTTTTTGCGGATCCGTCATGGATCTTCAAAAACGCTTCCATTACAATAATACAACCGCATGAATGGATCCGGTTGTATTATGTCTTCTATAGCCATAACGGATTTGTCTTGAACACCACTGAAAGTCAATGTGGGACGGATCCGTTTTCTATTGTGTCAGAGAAAACTGATTCACCCCATTTACTTACACTGTGTGTCAGGGGGGATTAGTCTCTCTCCGCACCACATTGCGGACAGAAAAACGCTGCTTGCAATGTTTTTCTGTTACGAGGGCTACGTAACCAAACGGAACAGAATGCATTCCATTTCCTTCAGTTTTGTCCCCATTGACAATGAATGGGGACAAAACTGAAGCGTTTTATTCCGTTATTTAGATCCTATGACGGATCTCAATAGCGGAATTGAAAACGCAGATGTGAACGTAGCCTTATCTGCATGAGAGTAAAGCCTGAATTACATACAGTGATGTAGCAGGCGATTGTGGGGAGGAAGCGTTCCTTCCGGCAATCGCCTGCTTTCGTTAGTCGAGGAGACCACTGCTGTTACTTGCAGCGATCTCCTCCACAGGTTGGGAAGGAGCGATTGCTAATGCCATTGCTTGTCCCCTTACTGAAAAGTTGTTTGTCAGCAGCAGATCAGGATTAGACAGAACAATCTGCCACCGGCAAACAATGATTTTTAAGACTGCTTAAAGATCTGGATTGTGCGAAGAACGAGAGACAGATTGGGTAATCAGCGGCAGTTCTTGCGAACACTCGCTAGCGATGATCTGGCAGACCATCTGCCAGTCTAAGGCTACATTCACACGACCGTATGTATTTTACAATCCCCAAAATCCGGATGATGTCCGCATGGCATTCCTGTTGCAACCTTTTTTTTTTTTTTTTTGCGTATCCATTGTAACAATGCCTATCCTTAACAAAAAGTAGGACATGCTCTAAATTTTTTGCCGGGCTACGGAACTGACATGGATGCGGACAGCACGCGGTCCCATTGAAATGAATGGGTGCTGCTCAGTTAGAGGGCTTGTGCCACTAATATAAATGTATCCCTCCCAATAGATATCGCTATTATATCACTTTCCGCAAATACCACCATTTATCAAAGCTGCCTTCTTCTAAAATTATATGCCTACCATTGTGCCCTGGGGCAAATCCGTTTTGATATTCACTTGCTGTAGGCTACGTCCTGTATTGGAGTCTTGTACTCTAGGACGTAGGATGCATCATTGGTAAGAACAAGGGGCTTGGTTAGTGCTGATGTCAGGACACATCTCACTGCCCTAAGGCATGACGGGACTGCAGACACATGACAGGAGCTAGGATTCAAGCATGGGGGATAAGAGAAAACTCCAAATGAGGTAAATTTGAGAAAAATAACTTTCCTGGGAGCCAGTCTGGGAAGAGGCTATGCTGGGAACCCCCTAGATTTTTTGACCCCCATAGGGGTGGCTTTTATCAGCCCCTCCTACTAGTACCCTACTGCACCACTGTTTAGGTTTACTACTCCTTTTAGTAATTCTGGATTTGTCCCTGTAATGAATAGTAAACTAAAATTCCTCTGCCCTTGTTTTCCACAGCTCTGCATGCCCAAAGGCCTGTCCTTCAGGACGCAGGCCGACAACAGGGACCCCCAGTTCCACTCATTCATCATCACAAGAGAAGACGGTTCCAGAACCTACGGATTTGTCCTCACGTTCTTCGAGGAGGTGACAAGCAAGCAAATATGCACAGCCATGCAGACGCTATATCAGATGCACAATGCAGAGCAGTGCAATAGTGTCTACGCCTCGTCCTCGTGCAGCATGGACTCGTTAGCGAGCAGCGTCGAAGATGGTGACGCGACATCTCTAGCCAAGCTCCAGCGCTATAACTCTTATGACATCAGCAGGGACACGCTCTACGTATCCAAATGTATATGTCTGATAACTCCCCTCCCGTTCATGCAATCCTGCAAGAAGTTCTTGACTCAACTTTACCAAGCCGTTACATCCACCCAGCCCCCACCGTTACCTCTAGAAAGTTACATCCATAATATCCTCTATGAAGTGCCACTCCCAGCACCGGGGAGGTCACTGAAATTTTATGGTGTCTATGAGCCGATCGTTTGTCAAAGGCCAGGACCTAATGAGCT
Organism: Bufotes viridis; assembly: GCA_033119425.1. NCBI lineage: Eukaryota > Metazoa > Chordata > Amphibia > Anura > Bufonidae > Bufotes > Bufotes viridis. The sequence continues at coordinate 433,870,433 of CM065590.1, forward strand.
CCCCCTGTCTGACTACCCTCTGAGGGAGACCTTCGAGTTACTGGGATTGGAGAACCTTGTCCAGCTCTTCACTTGTGTTTTACTGGAGATGCAGATCTTGCTGTACTCCCAAGGTAAGTTGTCCTCCATTCTCATCTGCCCCAGTGTTGTGTGGCACAGCCAAAACCTTTAGTTTGTTTTAGTTCTAGAGTCATCCTGTCCTATGTGTAAGGGAAATAATCGCAACAAGAAGTCTTTGAATGGTGGGCTTGTCCTTATGCACAACAGCCATTCTTAAGAAGCAGAGCTGCAGTGTAAGGCATGCGAGGCAGATCCGCAACCTGAGCGTCTGTACCAGCTTGAAATTGGCATTCGAACCTGATAATTATGCAAAATACGCAACGTTACTTAGAAAACCACTTGTCTATTCCTGCCCGAAGCAGCCTGTCACATCTCACTTTTGCAGGAAGTGCCTGGGTTCTTCAGGAGCTGCCATGTGTATTATGCAGCGCTGTGCCCCAGCTGCTGCAGAACCTCCTCATTCACTCCTCAGGTGCTGTAGAACTTTCTTATGAAAAACGGGTGTATTTAATATGAACAAATACTAGACCGGAAACCCCACTTTTCAAAAAAGAGGTTCTGCAGTAAGAGCTTTGTCTGGATTACTATACTCAACCTAAGAAATTCATCAGTGACTTCTGATATTCGATGATATGTATTTGAATGATGGGGAATTACCTACAAAGTAATTAAAGGGGTTATCCTATGATTGGCTTCGAAAATGATATATAATCTAGTACATGACGACCGCTTTCTAGCAAACTAGATCCAGCCCTTTACCTCACATGGATCCAGTGATTCGTTGTGCCAATTGCCCTGCTAGATTTATTTCAAGCTGGCAGCTTGGGGCGTGTCCTTTCTCAGAGGGCTTGTCTGGCTGCTGCAGCTGGTGGCAGTTGAAAGATGGAACCCGAGCATGTGGGTCCACCTCAGTGAGGTGGACAGAGAAATTAGAAAGAGAGCAAACAGCAGGTGGCGCTGTACAGATAGATTTCATTGAATAACTCAATAGCTATACTAAATTTATAATTACATGCAGTTACCAAATTATTCAGAACCAGGAGCTGATTTGAAAATTGTAGAATATTATTCATGGGAGAACCCCTTTAAACTTCCCTCATTACTGATGACAATGCAGTATGGCAGTGACTGCTGACGGGGAAATTGGATGGAGTTTGGTTTCCCCACAGCTGCTCTTTTATGTATTATCTGGAGACAATCTGACCATAGACAGTCGCTAAGCATGCAATTCCCTAATAGCGAAGCTCCGCTTCCATTTATCCACTCTGGTAAGGCTTGGATGGAGGAGGGAGCACAGCGTTACCCAAAATAACCCATAGATTAGTCTTCAGTATCACTGCCCATTTAAAATGTGCTTTTTAGGGTTTTTTTCCCCCCTTTGCTCACTTTTCTGCATTTCCCAGCACATGCAGAGCTTACTTGATAAAGAACGAGGTCTGATGTGTTAGAGGAGCGTAAGGTTTAACACGTCTTATCTCTTATTTATGCCGGGAGGCATTAGCGACTTCTAAGCATCGGCACATTAGTAAATCTAGGCCACGCTGTTCCCTCGTTCAGCAGTCAGAGCTTACCCATGGCTAGCCTACCGTACAGAACTATGCTTTGTATACTATAGACCAGTGGATGTGGTGACACTACAACTCCCAGCAATTACCTAAAATGCCACCGTCGGAAATTCAAGCAACTGAATATGTTTCTTGGATGTGTCTGTCATGAGGACGTCACCATTGCTCTTTTTGCACCCAGGCTCTGCTCCTTTCTGTGGCCAGCCCTTCTCTCACTGCTCGATTGGCAGGGTCCGGCAGTGACCAAGCATTGCTCCGACCACAGAAAGGAGTGGCGCCTGGGTGCAACAAGAGCAACCGTGTGATGCCCTCATGGCAAAGGCCTATTTTGCATATTAAAAGGGTTTTCCAGGACTTTAGGACTCAGGATAGGTCATCAGTATCTCATTGTGTGGGTCCGACACCCAGGTCCCCCCACCCGCGCTGTGAGCGCCGCGGCCTTCTGGCAGCTTACCATGCACATCACCGTACATTGTATAGCAGCTGTGCTTGGTATTGTGCTCAGCTCCATTTACTGCCATGTGACCAAGGAACGTGTTGTCACTGGTCGCTGTTTTCTCAAACAGCTGATTGGTGGGGGTCCTGGATGTCGGACCCCCACCGATCAGATACGGATGACCTATCCTTTGGATAGTACAAACAGACAGATGACGGCAGCATCTCCAGTGACTTCTTTATTGGACGGACTTCACAGAAAGTATGCCATAAAAGCCTTTGGATAGGATATCAGTATAACACTCCTGGAAAACCCCTTTAAGAAAAAGTTTCATAACTCGGGAATGGACAGCGTTTTAATCAGGTGAAGCACAGCTACGTGTCGGTGCAATCAGCTGGATAGTGAACTCGCTGGTGACAGATTCCCTTTAACCAGACCTGTAACTTCTCTGAACATGTCTGATTTACAAATTACTTGCATCCCCTTGCGATAACTATCCCGGAACCTCGTATGCCTCTGTTATGCTGTTCCTGTATTATTCCTATTAGAAGTTTATAAATGAGTGTCCAGCAGTCTACAATATAGGTCCAGATGGGTGTTGGGGATCGCTGCCAGGGGAAACGCTCAAAGAAAACCAAAAATCTTTAATTCAATTATAATATAAAATACATATAGAGCGTGGGGAAATTACAAAACCGTTGGCTCGTGTACTAGCAGCAGAAGGTGGGACTGTCGTACACTAGTTGCACACTAGCTCACTGGGGCTAGGTGAGTGAGTTCCTCATCCTAAATTTGAGGTCACTGCCCCTGTTAGCGAGAATAGAAATGCGGAGAGGAGTAGTGGCTGCTCAGGCTAAAGGACTGTGTAACACTGACGGGAAGTTTGCAGAGGTCTGCAAATGATCACCCTTCCCCAGATACCACTCACACAGTAGCCTCAATGGCCAGGACTCAACAATGCCCAGTGAAACAAAGGACAGCCCCTCTCCTGAGCAGGTGGGAACCTAGTATAGGGGTATGAAAACTCCCTGTCTGGAGAGGCCTGTAGCTTGATGCTGGCTATATGGCCCATGCTACAATAGATACCAAATACTCTGCCCCTAAGACTTATTCAAACCAACGCTCCATTTCTATATCGCGCTCAACGCGCTTCTGATTGTTGCCAACCTGATCAGGATCTAATCCGGGCTAAGGTTCAGCAGTATGCAAAGTGCTGACCCCGCCATACTGTTCGTGGCAGAGCCTACCGGCCCTGGTATGGCCGTGGCCAGATGGGTGTTACCAGTTGGGGAGGTGTCTGGCAGCACTTATTGGATAGTGTCAGACTGAACAGCGACACACTCCCCACTGGTAATACCCATATGGGCCTATATTATAGACTGCTGAACATTCATTTATAGCTTCCCGAAGAATAGTACAACCTAGGTCCATAGGAATAGATGCTCCAGGATTATTACGAGAGGATTGCACCTAGTTACTAAAACAGTCGCTCACATGAGGTGACGGGTCCTCTTAAACAGGGGACTACGTCTCTGGTTTCACCGATCATCATGGTGGTGCTAATTTCTTCTAGCTCCATTGGTTCTCTGACCTGGCACGTCACAGATGGCAGGAAATACGTCCAGTCACTGCGACACGATGGGTTTATCGCAGTTAGCAGACAGCTGTGAGGCTCGGTCTGCCGCGTGGTCATATTTCACCCATGTAATCGCTGTCTCATCGGTGTCCTGTGGATGTGACGGCTCCCGAACGTCAGACAGGGAGCAGAAACGGTTGGATCCTTCTGTGCTAGGACGGCCCTTGTGGCAGCTGCACTGGTGGCCATGTTGGTTGTCTATCACCCGGTTGAACAGGATGATCATTCTTTTGCCATTTGCTATTTTTCTTAACCCCTTCTATTCCTTTCAGATTACCAGCGCCTGATGACTGTAGCCGAGGGATAACCTCGCTCCTTTTCCCCTTCCAATGGCAGCACGTGTACGTCCCTATCCTGCCAGCCTCCCTGCTCCACTTCCTTGATGCCCCTGTGCCATACTTGATGGGCCTGCAATCAAAAGAAGGCACTGACCGCTCCAAACTTGAACTCCCACAGGAGGTAGGTCAAAAGACCGTTTTTGGAATCCCCCTCCCCCCAAAAAAAACATCAAACCAGAGCGGGCTTTCCCCGGCCCCTAAATTGCATATCTGCTTAATTACATAGCAGAGGATGTGTAGCCTCGTAACTGTGGTAGAATTGATTTTCTGGGGTGGAAAAGCTGGCAAGAAGTAGTTTCATGTTCAGTCTTGCACGTTAAGATGTATCTTGACATCGTTACAAGATGACAAGATTGAGAAAGTGCTGCTGAGTAATTGTGACGTAAGAGGTGACCGCAGCGTCTTGTGACCGGGCCGAGGACGTTGCGGTCTGTTGTTGTCCTCTTCCTAGATGACTGCTTTTTAGTCTGTGAATCAGAACTTTCACTCTGGTGGACGTTGAACCTAGGACGAAAAGCTCTTAGGTAATAAACACACATGATTATTGGTGTGGTGGAGTTTCTTAAAGGGAAAGCCACCCAATTTTTTTGCAAACGGTTTTCAAAATGAGGTCTAATTATGGTAAAAATCCCGTGATCTATCATGTGATCATGCAGAAAGTCTGAGAAATTTTGGAGTTTCCAAACAGAAGACCTAAAAAAATCATCATTCAGGAAATTTCTCTATGAAAATAAAGTGGGAGTCGTAGTAGCAGCTTTGAATCTCATTTATACTGAATTATAGGGGCTGTCTCACAGACAATTCCTTTAATATTAAATGTGACATGTTGGTTGGCTCATGGCACCACCAGGAAGCAGCTAATTTTGTGGCGTCCTATATAAAAAGCTGCAGCCAGACAGATTTTTATATAGGACGCCATCAAAATGTGCAGGGCCTGAAAAGTCACTAACTAGAGTTAGGCTTTATGTCCCAATGTCGGCAATATAGTTGGCACACGACTCCGGTGACTTGAGTACACTTTACCCTTTAGTGACATCACAAACTTTAGCCTTTAGGACCAGTAACATTTTCTCATCTGTGTTCCATTGGTCATAACTTTTTTTTTTTTTTCTTAAATGTACCATATTTTTCACTTTTTAAGATGCACCTGATGATAAGACGCACCTAATTTTTGCAGGAGGAGAATAAGAAAAAAATCTTCCTCAGGACAGACCCCCATATCGGATCAGATCCCCACCTCAGATGTCAGGTCAGACCTGGCCCCCATCGGAGATTGAACAAAAAAATGGACTTGCCTCTCCTGCTCCGCTGCCGATGGTCTGTCCTAGTCCTCTCTGGATCCGCACTGCACTGTGACCTGACTGCGTACACTTTGGACTATGTGGACTACGTGCTGACGCTGTACGCAGTCGGGACAGTGTAGTGCGGACCCGGCAAAGACCAGGGAGCGATCTGGCTCCTCTCACCTCCTGGATACTAGTGAGCACTTTAATAAAAGCGCTCACTAGTATTCGCTTTAAAAGATGGGGGAAAAAAAGTGCAGCTTATAGAGTAGAAAATAAGGTAGACCTTTTATTTTGTGAGACGAGCTGTATTTTTTTTTTTTTAGGAACCATATACAGTAATATATGGGGCGAGATAAAAAAAACTGCAATTTCAGCATTTATTTTTCTGCTTGGATCTGTTTGAGCTGATTAGTTGGGAGGGGGGACCTTGTGTCAGGCGCTGCCCTCCTCACTCCCTGCGCTAGGTATAACGTAGTGTGGTAGGCTCCTAAGGAGTGTTCCTTTAAGTCTTTTCTACTTTCAAGTACAATTTAGTGTTATCATTTTCTTGGGGTGGGTTTGTAGTATTCTCCTTTAGTCTTGTGTGTTTGAGTTCTGCATCTTATGTGGGTGCCAACACCCGTGAGTCATCTCGCCCGTCTGTCTGGTGGGATGATGTATGTATACAGTATGCAGATGATGTAACGGGAATCATTTGTATTCTTGTATGGATGCAGAAGAGATTCTGCCAGCTCTTGTTTCTTGCACATCACAGGAAGTGAGTCTTAGAGGAGCTCTAAAGCCGATCATAGACCACATTGATTTCTTCCAGATCTATAGAGAGTCTGAGGTCTAATTGAACTAATCTTTGTTTGTCTTTGGCCTCATGTACACGACTGTATTTTCGGTCCACATCCAATCCAAATTTTTGCCAATCGAATGCGGACCCGTTGATTTCTATAGGGCCACATAAAAAAGTGTCATCCATCCATGCGGCTGTGCTGCAAATTGTTGTATTTGCAGCACAAATTGTATTTTGTATTTGTTGTATTTGTTGTATTTGCAGCACTATTCTTGTCTGTTTTGACATTTCTACAATAGGGCCCTCAAAAATGGTGGATAGACACGGACCACATCCGTATTTTGCAAAAACGCAAAACGAATCCGGTCGTCTGCAGGAGGCCTTAGAGATGAGCAGCTCATCTCACATGGTTTCCTGAAATCAGTGTTTAACAATAATGTTTCCATTCACTGACACCAAGCTGAACATTTCACACACCATATCTATTAGAGAGTTGCAGGACTTTTAATGAATAATTGTTCTACTTGCATAAAAGATAATCATTTCAATGCTTTAGTCCAGTAATACAGTAGAGGTATTTGAATTGCTAAAGGAGCGGTCACCTCTCCTGACGTGTGTGTTTTAGCAACTACTTGCATCCCCCATCTGACGGTAGGCATTCCTCAGTTCGACAATATTCAGTGAGTGCTGCCGGTGTCAGACGGTGCAAGAACACACCCCCAACTGGTAACACCCAGCTGGACCTTCATTACAAAACTGCTAGTAATTCATTCATAGCTTCTAGCAGGAATAATGAAGGAATGACAGAACATAGAGCCATAAGAACAGATTCTCCAAAATTGTTATTACATCAGAGAGGCAAGTTGCTAAAACAGACATGTCAGGTAAGGGTACAAGTCCACTTTAAAGCCAAGCAACTCCCATAGACTTAACTTGGGAGGACTGCGCATGGCCACTTCTCCGTTGTCATCTGTGGGTGAATGTGGCGGTATGGAAGGTAAACAGGAGTCCATTGTTCCCACCTGGCCTTGCCATAAATGTTTTAACATGGCACTAACCCTTTGAGAGATTCATAGCCCAGATGTCCGCACAGCCTTAAAGCATACCTGAGTTTTCCAAAAAGTTTACATAATGGCTGTGCGTTTTTGTACAATCATAGCTGTGAAGGAAAAGTTATGTTTGGACTTCCCTAATGTCTCGTTCAGCCATATCATTTCCTGTTTCAGCTGCACAGCTAGATGCATTTCAATCAGAAGCAGGGGTCCCTTCTGTGGAATCTACCAGCACTGTACTGCTGTGACATTGTGACTTCCTTACTTCCCAAAAAGTCTCCCCCTGCCCCCCCAAATCTCTGGAGCTCACATAAAAGATAAGGAGGCACACAGACACACAGGACGCTCCTGTAATGTTAAGAAGCAGTGTAAAAGCGGTTCTTTTACCAGACTCATGATCAGCTAGCTGTGACACGCTTCCAGTTCCTCTTAGCCTTCTTCCGAGTCTCTGTTACCAGGGATGGATCTTGCCTGATCAGTGAACTGCAAATTAGGTGGAATTGAGACTCCTAGTGGCCATGACTTTACAGCTTTTTTTCGGTGCATGCAGACAGCTTTTTTTTTTAATGAAGTGATTTAGAAATTTGTGAGTTACACCGTTCTCTATTAAATGAAATTGTGTACAGAGACTATTTGTGTCCCATGAAGACAGTCCCTTTCCTTATGCCTGAATAGTACATGTAGACATAAATATGGGTCCTGGACCCTCCTCTACAAGAACTGCCGCCATCTAATTCTACTTATTCCCTGTATCTTGTGGCTGCAGCTTTCCTATGGACGATTAGCTGTCTGCTTAGAGCAAGAGCTACAGCTTTTAGGGACTGATGCCCATAGACGTTGGCTGATAGTCAGCAGTGTCATGCATGGAGGCTGCTGATGATAGGGAAAAGAGCAATCCGTTGAGTTGCCTTTCTTCAAACCTTTTACTGGCTGTGATAATCGGAGTGGTCTAGCTTTTCTTGGGCTACTTTCACTCTAGAGTTATTACTGGATCCGGCAGGGTTCAGCAAAACGCTTCGTTACTGATAATACAACCATCTGCATCCGTTATGTACGGATCCAGTTGTATTATCTTTAACATAGCCAAGACTGATCCGTCCTGAACTCCATTGAAAGTAAATCGCCGACGGATCCGTTTTCTGTTGTCAGATTGTGTCAGAGAAAACGGATCGTTCCCGTTGACTTGCATTGTGGGTCATGACTGATCCGTCGTGCTCCGCATCCCACTACGGAAAGCCAACCTGCAGCATGCGGAATGCATTTTGGAGCACACCGTTCTGTTCAGTTATGGGACAAAACGTAAGTAGTTTTACGTTATTGAGACCCTATGACAGATCTCAATACCGGAAAATATTAACACTAGTGTGAAAGTAGCCTTACCTTCATGTAGATACGTTTGCCACTTTTGAACAGGCAGCCAGTAATTTGCTTTTAATTAACTTTATGATTTATTTTTATTTTTAAGTCTGTAGTGTAGTGTCCTGACGCTGATATTCACGCCACGTTCTCGTATGTTTGTTACCCCCATTAGTTCAATGGATGTTTGTGATATTGCCGGTGGTCTTAGCGTCTGGACTTCTGTATGATTGCTTAGTCTTAAAGGTGGACTCGGGGAAAAATCGGGATGAGCTTACACTATCTTGTTCTAAAGATGGCGTCTTACAGTTCAGTCCGAAGTTCAGTGTGGTATCATAGCTCTATATATGACCATGCTATGAGCAAGCAATACATTATCGGCCACTGCACTTCACTGTGGTATCTACTGTGACCACCCATGAAAGAGCAGCAGAAGACAAGGAGTGTCCCCAAACACACGACATTCCCATCTGAAGTCTCCTCAGAAGCATGTAGTGTAGACCGGAGAAGTGAGATGTTCGCTACAGGATCCGTCTTCTGCCGTTGCTGTAGATCGCTCATCTGTAGAATATGGACAGAGCTTTGCTTTAATTGGTATCCTGAATATGGCGGTCGTCCTAGGGATCCAGATGCTGAATACATTATTAATGCTGCGAGCAGAAGGATGACTAATGACAATGAGACTGCTCTCAGGGAGAATGTCGTCATAGATAGCACCATGGAAAAGAGATTTGAATACCGCGCTATAGTGCTGAGTCTGCACATTATAAAACCACTGCCTTGTTGGTGGACTTCTCCAATAATAATGCCATTTTACCGAGTGCTAGCAGCCTGCACCACTAGGCTTAGGAGTCATACTTACCTGCTCCCTGCTGCTCCAGTCCTCCATGCTGTCTCCATCTTTCGGTCCCCATTTACATGCGGCTTAGCATGGTCATGGTCACGTGCTCCACTGCAGCCAATTACTTTTGGCCACATCACCGCTGTAGAGCATGTGACCATGACCAAACCATGCCAAAAGTAAATATTTCAGCGACTGGAAGATGGAGGACCACAGCGGCAGGGAGCAGGTAAGTATGTATCCCTAGCTTAGTGGGGCAGGCTGCTGGCACTCGGTAAAATAGCAATATTTAATGCATTTTTAAAAGTACACCCAAAAGAGTATAACATTGTGTGACTAAAACACATGACTCCAAAAAGCTTGTGTAAAAAAAAAAAAAAATCATGCCAATACAAAAAGGCCCAAAAAGTTTGTTTGGTTGAAGCTCGGTTCTATTCCAGGTCCATATCACTTGGTCTTCTTCAGAATGGTTGCAGGCCCTTTTTCTTCTTTTAGGTGGTTGGGCTTTAGGTTGCCAAGCAACCTCCAAAACTCCTTCCTGGGTGACCACCATTTCAGAAGGGGTTGCAAGAAATTCTAGACTGTTGATTGAAGCTCGAGTTTATTTTGATCGCTAGCTTTCACTTTTTTGTTGCAGGCCAACCTGTGTTTTGTGGATATCGATAACCACTTTATTGAGTTACCAGAGGAATTCCCTCAGTTCCCAAACAAACTGGAATTCATCCAGGAAATCTCTGAAGTTCTTCTGAACTATGGGATTCCCCCAGAGGGAAATTTACATTGCAGCGAGAGCGCCACCAAGCTGAAGAGCCTCATGTTTGATGACTTGGTGAATGACAAAAAGAATGGGAACATTTCCAGTCACAACATAAACATGTATGAGCTGCTCAAGGGTAACGAGACCATGGCACGGCTGGAAGCTCTCACCAAAAGGACGGGGATAAACATGGATAAGATCAGTATCAGCGTTCCTCTGACAGACACAGAGGACGTCCACAAGCTCCAGTGTACGGAGAAGGAACTGAAGGATTATAAACTCAATGTGCAGATCCGGGAAGTGTTCGCTAATCGCTTCACACAGATGTTTGCCGACTACGAGGCCTTCGTCATCCAAGCCGCACACGATATGGAGTCCTGGCTAACAAACCGAGAGCAGATGCAGAACTTTGACAAGGTGAAGTCTACAATAATTCATGTTATTTAAAGATATGTGTATATATATATATATATATATATATATATCCAGAGCAGCGCTCACTGGTTGTCATTGGAAACAATAAATTATCTTGTTGTCAGACACACCCCTTAATCAGCTGTGCTTCTGTGATGCAGGAAAAACTAGCTTCCCCCTACATCAGACTACCAACACTAGAATGTGCAGAAAGCTCTGTGCAGACACTGAAAAAGCAGGAAGTATGCTTGCTGCTCTGGAGCATAATACAGGATGAATGATCAGTACAGGATAAATAATGTATAAACACAGTGACATCATCAGCAGAACAGAGAGTGCAGCTCTGGAGTATAATACAGGATGTAATTCAGGATCAGTACAGGCTAAGTAATGTATGTACCCAGCAACTCCTCCAGCAGACTAGTGAGTGCAGCTCTGGCGTATAATACAGGATGTAATTCAGGATCAGTACAGGCTAAGTAATGTATGTACACACACACGGACTCCACCAGCAGAATAGTAAGTGCAGCTCTGCAGTATAATACAGGCTGTAACTCAGGATCAGTACAGGATAAGTAATGTATGTACACAATGACTCTACCAGCAGAATAGTGAGTGCAGCTCTGGAGTGTAATACAGGATAAAATGGATTTTCTGAACAGTACAAGCTTCTCCCATCCTTAGAAGCAGTAAATACACGTCTAACAATTACAATAATCACAGTCTCTCTCTTGCAGGCCTCTTTCCTGTCAGATCAGCCTGAGCCGTACCTCCCATTCCTGTCTCGATTTATTGAGACGCAGATGTTTGCCACGTTTATCGACAATAAAATCATGTCGCTGTGGGAAGAGAAGGAACCTTTGCTCCGAGTTTTTGATTCTCGCATTGAGAAGAGTCGGCTTTACAATGTGAGGGCACCAGCCATTCGGACCTCCACGTACCAGTCATGTACCACCTTGAAAGAAGCCGGTATGTCTTGGGGGTGTTTCTGGATGCTTCTGTAGTTTTGATGCACGGTCAGTGGAGTTCGCCTTTTTGACGCAGCCCACAGATGTGTGTTAAGATTGTGGAAAACATGATTTTAGGGGAAAACCGCAACCCCTGTGCTTTTTCTATGCCTATAGGTGGTCTTTCTGGGTTTGCACAGACATTGCTACGCAGTACATTACATGCTATTCAGAGTTACATTTACCCCCTTGCCCCCCTCTCTGTCACATTGCCTTACCTGTGTCAGTCTTAAAGGGAATGTGTCATCAATTTTTTTTTTCTGCCATTTAAACCAGATAGCAACACTTGTCGATTTATTTCTTTATTTTTTATTAGATTTTTTTAAAATTCTATTTCCTGAACATTTTTTTAATTCTATCTCCTGCATTGGACAGGAGGGGACCCTATTGACTTACATGGGAGAGTTTTCTAGGCATGCTCTGTGACCTGTGCAGAGGTCACTGTACAAGGAAAGTATAGATAAGTTTGACAATCGCCTATAGTGAATGGTTGATACTGTTTTATCTCCTTTATCATTACAGGCAGGATTGAAATCACAGATAAGCAGATAACTGTAGTAAAGTGATCTGTAGAGATCAAGAAGTGACATCTACGATTAGGCTTAGTGGCCAGTGTGAAAACTGCAGGATTTTGTTTTGTGTAAATATAGATAATGACATGGAAGATTAAAATAACATCAACAAAAATTCTTCAAAAATGTGTTTAACATAAAAATGTGATTTAAACAATAGGTAATTTTCTGCTGAAACATTCACTTTAACTGTAACTCTGTAACAGTGCTGCAGTTCTGTACCAGTTACGTACAGTGGGTAGTGCCGCATACAGCACAGAGAACAGAATTTTGGGATAACAGTAAAAGTCAATTTAGATAGTATAAAGCTCTTCAACAGAGGGCTCACTGCATTATTTCACATACTCCAGTGGACATTGAAATGGGTGAGGGATGTCGGCCCTTTACACTGAATGGGTTGCTCAGTTAGCAGGTTGGACAGATTTGCACATTGACTTGCGGTGATGCATTCGCCGGCTTGGCATCCTTTATAGCTGCAGGGGCCGCATATTATCGCCCTCACCATTTGGGAGCAGACGCTCTGTAATAACTTGTTTGTCAGCTGAACTTGTCAGTGTTGCTCACTCCACTCGCAGCTATGCTACAGCTATACTACTGCTCTTTAACGCTGCTAATCATGCTTACTTTTAGGTCGCTTGCTTCTCCAGAGGTTAGCTGCTGTACATATTGAAGCCCCACGGCCACATGCATTGGTCACAGAAGGAAACCTGACTGATAGTAAACATGCAGTTATATTTTTATTTTCCGCACAAATACTAAATTCACTTTTCTTTTTTTTTCTTTTTTTTGCTTTGTTTCCACATTCACTTTATGATACCAGGCTATTCACAGACTTCTAACTGCAGAGGTAGTGTATTGTGCATGGTATAAAGCAGGGCTCCACCTGCTGCTCAGAGGATTATTAGGCAGTTGCTTAAAAGAAAGCTGTTCGAACAACTGTCCCTTTACTGGACAATAAAATATCTTACATCTTCTGTTCTGAGATATTAATATTTGAAGGTCCAGGCCAAAAGGCTTGAGGCTGCACTACTGGGAGATCCCAATTAGGATCAGCGAATCGACTTCGGATGAAACATCCGAGTCGATTCGCATAATAATTCTTTTGAATACTGTGCGGCGTGAACGCTCCGTACAGTATCAGAATGTATTGGCTCAGATGAGCTGAAGTTATTACTTTGCGACGCCTCGTGAGACTTCGGGTAAAATTAATTTCTACTGTTAAATACCTTTTCCCGAACTCTGGTTCGGTTCCAAGTGGTACCTTGGAACCGAACCCGAGTTCGATAAATGGCTTTTTACATTAGAAATTAGTTTCTGAAGTTATTACCGAAGTCTTGCGAGAGTAAAAACTTCGGCTAATACGAAGTACTCGCTCCGTACAGTATTCAAACGAAGTATTATGCGAATTGACTTTGGATGTTTCATCCGAAGTCGATTCGCTCATCCCTAATCGGAACTTTCACTTTTGTTTGAGAGGCAATACGTTTTTATCTTCTTCGATGCATCTTCTATTACTAGTTGGGGAAGGGCTGCTTCAGAGCGTAGATTGTTGACTTGTGTTTTCATTGTTTTAGCTCAATCCATCGAGCAGCGTCTGACAAAGATGGATCACACAGCCATCCGCCCTCACCTGCTGGACATGAAAATTGGACAAGGAAAATACGAGCAAGGATTCTTCCCCAAGCTGCAGTCGGATGTTCTGATGAATGGGCCGATCAACAACAAGTAAGAGCCTGTTCTATACAACACGCTGAGAGAATTTCAGAGCTTAGAATTCCTATAACGCTTTCATGTCTGGATTAACTTCGAAGTCCTATTATCTGTAAGGAAAAATATATAATTGTTCTCGATTGACGGCGAGCTTGTCACCACCTGCAGAGCATCATCGTAATACCTTGCCTATGTACATGAATATATAGCTACCACAAAACTTCCTCTGTAGAGAAAAATGTGACTACTATAATACTGCACCTAGGCACAAGAATATATCTTCAATAATACCACCTCTATATACAAGACTATAACTACTATAATACTGTCTCCTATGTACAAGAATATAACTACTATCAGGTCGGCTTTGTCCTGGGCAGACAGGGGAACAAGAATACGGTATGTCTTCTGCACCTTCTTAATTAGTCTAAAATCAGTTCTAAACCTTTAGCACTCCTATGCACGGATGCCGAGAAAGCTTTCGACAGGGTAAGTTGGCATTATATGTCCCTTGCCCTGTCGAAATTTGGCTTATCGTCTCAATTTGTTAATGCAATTCTGACGCTTTACTCCGCCCCGCTGCCAGGGTTAAAGTCAACGGCTCACTTTCCCCACCCTTTTATAGTGATGGAAACTCTCCTGTGTCGAATACGCCAAGATCCTGATATTCAGGGAATCACCATGGGCACCCAAACCATCTCACCGCAGCTTTTGCGGATGACTTATTGATCATGACCTCCTTCCCCAAGTTGTTGTCCATATTTGAAGAATTTGGAACCATTTCTAACTTTAAAATAAATTACAGTAAATCCTTGGCCCTGAATGTTACGTATCCTTCTGCCACAATTGCCTCCCTTTGGGTCTCTTGCTCCGTCCAATACTTGGATATCCATATTTCAGCTAGAGTGAGCTATTCAACCTGAACTTCGCACCACTGCTTAAAGACACTAGACCTCACCTACAGCCACTGAAACTACCGTTTTATCTCCTGGATAGGGAGAAAGAACTATTTAAAGACATACATAGTACCTAGGTTTATATATCTCTTACAGACACTCCCAATCTGGCTTCCTAATTCCTTTTAACTGATGTTAAAAGACTTTTTTCGTCCTTTGTAGAGGTAAAATGGCCAGAATTGCTTATCCGACCCTGACTAGGGAAAAACGGTTCGGAGGTTTTGGCCTCCCGGATATCTACCTGTATTACTGGGCCTCTCACTTGAATAGGGGTCTCGCACTTTTGGCAGATCAGCCTGCGTCAGTGTGCTCCCAGCTGGAACAGACCCTTCTTACATATAAGGAGAAGCTCATTCTTTGGGGCGTTGGTCCCTGCTTGTTCAACACTGCTAATGTTTCACCACTCTGGAAAGGGATATTGATAGAATGGTCCAAACTGTATAAATCCCATGTGCTTAGATTCCCACACCCAGATCTTCGATTACGTCTCTTACAAGCATATATTCACCCCGATAGGACAGACCCTTCGGGCATCTGGTCAGTGCTTTAAGATCATACCTTAGGGAGCATCAGGGGCCCTGGTGGACAGCTGGATTGGAGTACAATCTTATCCCTGCCTAAGGTGAAAGATGCTCCATTCCTACACTTGCTAAACTTCCGCAGTGATTATCGAGGCTCCGTCTACCTCCTCATCCTAGTGAACCCCACACTTGGCTTGAGGGGAAACTCCGTAATATGCCTCCCTCACGCAAAACCCTGTCCTTAATGTGTAAAGAACTGCACTCCTCCGCTCCTCCCGCTCTTCGCTATTTAGGTGCTTGGGAACAGAAGTTCTCCGTCACTCTCTCTGTTCCCGAGAAGGCTGCTATTCTGGCTAACTCGCATGGTTTTACTAGATGTATTCAAATCCAGGAGAACTCATACAAATTGTTAACCAGGTGGTACAAATCGCCAGTGTTTCTGCATAAGCTGAATCCGGACTTTCCAGAAGTATGCTGGAGGTGCGGAGCAGAACCAGGCTCACTCTCCCACATATGGTGGGGTTGTCAGAAAATACATCCCTTCTGGACACAGGTAGAACTTCTAATCAATCAGATCTGCTCCCCTCAGGTACCGATACAGCTAGACCCCAAACTGATCCTCCTTTGGTGCCCTAACGTATTGCTCATCCCATCTAAGTGCGATCTACCAACGATGCTCATTACTTCTGCAAGGTTATTGATCCCTCTACTTTGGAGGTGCGACACTTCCCCCTATATCGAGGCTTGGATTGAGAAGACTAATCAATTATATAGGTTTGAGGAGCTGGCACATCGGGAATCGTGCTCCCGAGTGAAATTTCTAGGCATTTGGCAGCCTTGGAAACTATTCAAGAACTTTTTACTTGATCGCCTCATGACCGCATTTTAGTCCCTCCCCCATCCTGTCTGTCTTTTGTTTCTGTCCTTTTGTGTTTTTATGTTTATTTTATGCTATGGCTCTCTATAAATGAATATGTCTGTTTTCCTGTTGTCGTATGAGGCATAGGTTATCATTATGCCTGAATTGCTACCGCAAATTCGCAATGTTGCATGATCCAATCCTTTCATGTCAAGAAATGTAATTCAATGAACCATACTTGTTATTGTTTGTATGTGTTAATCTGCATTTGAATAAAAAGAAAATTGGCAAAGAATATAACTACTATAATACTGTCCTCTATATACAAGAATATAACTACTATAATACTGTCCTCTATATACAAGAATATAACTACTATAATACTGTCCTTTATATACAAGAATATAACTACTATAATACTGTCCTTTATATACAAGAATATAACTACTATAGTACTGTCCTCTATATACAAGAATATAACTACTATAATACTGTCCTCTATATACAAGAATATAACTACTATAATACTGTCCTTTATATACAAGAATATAACTACTATAATACTGTCCTTTATATACAAGAATATAACTACTATAATACTGTCCTTTATATACAAGAATATAACTACTATAGTACTGTCCTCTATATACAAGAATATAACTACTATAATACTGTCCTTTATATACAAGAATATAAGTACTATAATACTGCCTCTATATACAAGAATATAACTACTATAATACTGTCCTCTATATACAAGAATATAACTACTATAATACTGTCCTCTATATACAAGAATATAACTACTATAATACTGTCCTTTATATACAAGAATATAAGTACTATAATACTGTCCTTTATATACAAGAATATAAGTACTATAATACTGTCCTCTATATACAAGAATATAACTGCTATAATACTGTCCTCTATATACAAGAATATAACTACTATAAAGGAGCTGAGGTAGATTTCATTTTCCCCCATTTTCCTGTTCTGTTTCTTAATGTTTTTTCCTTCAAAGTCCAATGAAAACTTCCTAAGCTGCAGACACAGAATCAGCAGGGCCAGTGGCAGCGATCAGGAGGAACGGCTGCGTCCGCACAGATCTCTTAAAGAGATCCTGCTGCCTGGGAAATGATTTTCTTCGTCATTTTTTTGTATTGCGCAGCGTGGTATACTACTGTGTGCCCAGGCAATGGAGAGTTTACCAGTGTCGACACCCTTGCGTATACCCTGCATTGCTTACAGTAGCTGATGTTTGCACTGCTTGTACTCGCTCTGGCATTCTGGGTTGACACTGGCACAACTGCGGCTGTGTATCTCTGTATACCCTCTGTTCCTACCCGTACTTGAAGTAGACGAGCATTGCCTCCTATTATTCTCTTTCTTGTACCTACAGCCGCTGGGTCAGCCGGAGCGCCACGGCACAGCGGAGGAAGGACCGCCAGCGGCAGCACTCGGAGCACCTCGGACTAGACAACGACTTGAGGGAGGTACGTAATCGCAGCGTGATTGCCAGCTCTAGACGAGGAAGCAGATGGCAAACTGCTCCGCTCTCAATTATTTTATAGCATAATCTGTTTGCCCACTTCACTGATTAGTTGCAGACGTCCTGAATTAACCTCTCGTTGCATTTCACCCCAAAATGATATAAAATCCAATAGAAGCCCTTGTTATATCCAATTCTGGGAATGCTGGGTGACAACTAATATGGAGTTTCACCCGCTTCTCCCAGTATCCAGACTTGCCTGGTCATGCACTTTCAGATTAGGCAGGTATGCCATGCAGAAGTCTAAATAAGCCGGGTGATAATTGTACGCCTCTCCACCCTGCTTTCTTTCTATGTATACACCTCTGCCCCCTGCTGGCTGGCTGAATTACAACACTCAGTCTGCTATATACTGCAGGCTGTTAATACATGGTCGCCAGTGATGACTGGTTCGCTGGGTAATGGCAGGGAATATTATTTACCTTAAGTTTTCCGGTTCTCTAATCAGATTGTTTCCCCCTGTTACACAGCGCCATTCTTGTCTATGGGTTGTGTCAGGTATTGCACTTCAGACCCATTCAAGTAAATGGAGCTGCTCTGCAGTTCCATATATAACCTATGGACAAGAATGGAGCTGCTTGCAGAATCCCATGATATCATTTGGCTACTGCAGTTTGGTTACTCCAGTCTATAGGACGAAAAATAAAAAATAGTGGAAAATTCCATTAATCAGGCATACGATAGCTTAGAAATTCAGTTTATGAGGAAAATAGAAAAGTAGCATTACAAATAACACGCATAAATTCCTTTAATCTGACATATGAGGGTCCAGAAATGAATAACATATTGTTAAAGTAAACTGTACAATTAATTTGCAATCTGATAATCCAGGAATATTAATTTTTAATAGAGGGGGAAAAAAAACAGCACCGTTCCTATAGTCCTCTAGAAATGTTTTTTTTGTATTTTTAGGTAGTAATACTATTAATTATTAATATAAATTATTCTGTTTTTATGGATATTCTCTCTTCTTTTTTTTCTCTGACCTGATAATCCAAAATGGTGACCGGTGTGAATTATGCCGGATTATAGGAATTTTCTTACGTCTAGACACATTTTATTGTTTTGTCCTTAGTAGAGATCAGGGATTCCACATATTAACATTTCTCTATCCCCATCCCAGCACTGAGGTCACGAGCAATGTATGTGCTAGACGTGTCTCCACCCCCGAGACGTTGGTGCCATCTGCCCCGTGCGTCTAGGAGGCAGCAGGAGGAGAACCCCCTTTTGTCTGCGGAGGTGGAGGTCACTGCTGCAGCCTTGAGCTTATGGATGATGATTGAATGATTAATGCTGCTCCTCTGCTCCCTCCACATTGATTCTCCTCACAATTTAACCAGCACGTAATATAATTTGGGCCTCATCACCAATGAAACCATTGCCAAGCCCAGTGTTTAATGAGCCAGAAGACATGAATACAGATTACGAGTCTCTTAAAGTGGTTTCACGTTTGCGTGCATGTTGTGGGAAATGCCGTGTATTCATACTAATAGGACGTACATTGCACGCATTGCATATTTAAAGCCAGTCCTATTGGCGGCCTTCAGGATAGCGAAGGTAAAGCAGAATAAGTCCTAGGTAGGTACACTTATTCCAGGGACCGCTTTGCATCGCCACAGGGAAAATAAAGCAACCGTTTAGTCCAAAACTAAAATTTGATTGTACACGGCACGTGTATTAGTGTCGCGCTGCCTCTGTTCTTCCCTTCTGGTTCCACTTTGGATTCCTTTCAAGATGTCCACCGCTGTCTTAGACATCCCCATGTAGAGGAAAGAACACACGCCCCTTCTTAGCCTTTTCAGGGACTAGAACTGAGCACCAGAGGCAGCATTGGAGGAATGAAGGGCACCAGGTCTGAGTATTTTCAAGATGGCTACCACCATCTAGGTCTAAGACAGGCATCAGCAACCTTCGGCTCCCAGCTGTTGTGAAACTACAATTCCCAGCATGCTCCATTCATTTCTATGTAAGTTCTTAGAAGAGCAAAGCAACTATGCATGCTGGGAGATGTAGTTTCACAACAGCTGGGAGCCAAAGGTTGCCTACCCCTGGTCTAAGATATGCTTCCCCTATTCCACTTTCCTCGGATGGACACAACATGCTGGCAGCGAAGAAGGGGCGTGCAGAGGTCACACTACATTTTTTTTTTCTGGAAGAGTAAAAATACTCCTCTTACCATTTTTGAGTATTTTTAGCTGAGGAGCAGTACAAAGGTCGCAGTAATTCAAATAAATAATATGTAGGCCTACATTATGTTAAGGGCTTGTTCACATCTGCATTGGAGGCTCTGTCTGGGGCCTCTGTTGCAGATTCTGTCAAAAGACCGGACAAAAACCCTTGCATGCAGGACTTTTTATCGGGTAAAAAGATAGGATCCCGAACAGAAACTGAAGAGACTCCATCATAGTCAGTGGAGTCTGCTCAGCTCTGTTTGTCAGCCAGGTGCCCGATCCGGCACTTCTGTAATATTTTGGTTGTTCTGCTCATCTAATGGGGCAGAACAACAGAAATATATTGCGCTGGTGGGAACGTAGCCTAAGAGGTTGGTATTTATGCAGGGGAACCTTTACTAGTCTAAATAACATCCCTCCCCTCTGTGCAGCCTCCTTTAACATACAGTCCCATGTAAATAACCTCTCCCTCCAGTCAGCTTCTCCAACATACAGTCCCATGTAAATAACAACACTGCCCTTCCTCCAGCCCCTCTAACATACAGTCCCAGCCCTCAAGCTTAGAGTTAATAAGCCCCCCAGCCGACTATTCTGTTGATAAAGTATCGTCCAATATAGTGGATCTTCCCTGTACGTTATCCCTTGGCTATAATAGCCGGCCTGCATTCATCCCACGCGGCACCACACCCCACGCAGCAGCTATCAACGCTGCCTTTCAAGTACAGCTATTATTCCCGCCAGCTGCCCCTGCTGCAGGGCACGATATCGCTTCCTATCCGACAAAACCGGATAGTTCAGGCACCAGCAGCATTGCCATTCACAGCGTGCCTGCACTCATGAATGGCAGGGAAAAGTCTAACATGTATTGATTTGCATGAGACTTTTTTAGGGGGTAAAATGGTCTGAACAGGCATTATTGCAATCTCTGGGGAGTGAATTATTTTGTCTGCATGGTGAAGCCTGAGACAGTGGTGGCCATCTTGGCACCGGCGGGATTTAGCATATAAGGGAATAGTTTACACTTTAACGTGAATGTCCACCTTTCAGTACCGCCATATGTTTATGCCCCAATTCATTTCCTCCTAATAAAGGCTCATTCACATGGCCGTGGGTGGGCCGTTCCGTGCATTGGGGACCACAATTTACTGTCCCCAATGCACGGGTAAGCTCCGTACGGCCTCCAGGATGAATCCAGACCCATTCAACCTGAATGGGTCTGCATTCGTCCGTTCCGCAAAAAGATAGAGCAAGTTCTACCCCACAGAAGCACTCCGTAGTGCTTCCGTAGTGTTCCGTTCCGTGATGCCGTTCCGGATTTGCGAACCCATTGAAGTGAATGGGTCTGTCTCCATGATACGGAATGTACACTGAACAGTGCCCGTGTATTGCGGGTCCGCAATACGGCAACGGGCAGCACACGTTCGTGTGCATGAGCCCTAAATCTTAGGAAGAGCTACAAACCCCCTGCGTAGCCACAGATGTAAATGGTATCCTGTAATTCTGGTTACCTGCAGCCACCACTAGAGGGAGCTCACTGTAAACTCTTATTACATTGAGAAGCGTATTGGTCCAGAATTCGTACAGGGTGGGCCACAAGAAATGATACGGTTTCACTTGTTCACATTTTCATCAAAGAATATTGGACTCATAACACACATCCTTTTTTTTTTTCCAATCCCTGTTTATTTTCTCATATATTGTGAATGGTGGATCTTGCCTTATCTGTCATTCTAATCATGCTTATAATGATATCTTCTCATACTTTTTCCCCTAATGTCTGCAGTGACGACAGGTGTCTGAACACATGGATGCCTATTTTTTTTATATGGACCACAGACACTGTGTTCACACTAAACAATCTATACTGTTTTTTTGCTGGAACAGAAAGGTCCAGAAATTGACCCACAAAACGGTCCGGTGTTTCTGTGAATGGACCTGAGTTTACATAGGCCTCCACTTTACCAATTCTCAGTTGATTTGAATAAGGCATGTCAGACACGCTTAGGCACAGCACTACTGCCCTCCTCACAAATGCCACCCGCCTGGCAGCCCTATGCCATGGGCCTCATTCATTTCTTGAACTGCTCTGGTAAAATGAAAGCCGAGCTCTGATTAGAGGCAGTTTTGATGAAGGAGACCTTCTAAGCATAGTCCTGTACAGACCTCACAAGGGTTCCTTTTTTTTTTTTTCAGGTCCCATCCTGTATTACAGGGTGGACCATATAGCTGTAGAGAGGAAGGCATTAGGAAGTAGAGTTAAGCGAACTTGTGTTTTAAGTTCGGCATCCAAAGTTCGGGTTATCCAAGCATCCCGTTATGGATTCCGCTACCACGAACCATAACGGCATTTGGAACACTGGGTGAAGGACCTGGGGTGACGTCACCGTCATGTGATCAGTGCAGGTGGCGTGGCTCAGTACTGGATTGGATAAGGGGTCGTAGGCTACCACCTCTTATCCAATCCAGTACTGAGCCACGCCCCCTGCACTGATCACATGACTGTGACGTCACCCCAGGTCCTTCGTGTTGTCCAAGGTTGGGGTTCATTGAAGAATCCCCTTATGGATTCCAAATGCCGTTATGGTCCGTGGTAGCGGAATCTATAACAGGATGCTTGGATAACCCGAACTTTGGACGCCGAACTTAAAACACAAGTTCGCTCTACTCTATTAAGAAGTCCTATAAAGCCCACTCCCCTCCTGTGTATTCGTGAACAATCGGGAGTGAGGTAGAAGAGATTGCTTCCATTCTGGTGTAATCTCTTAGGGCTACATGCCGGGCATTGTCTGCTTGGTCAGAAATGTGGGCATGCCTCCTACTTGACGAGTTTCCCAGATTCCTGGATTACTGGATAATCCATCCTCTCTGCTAGTGACATTTCTCTCCTGTAATCTGTGGTTATCTCCCGCTCCTCATGCTTCACCTTCCATTTCCTTCCTCTGTCATCAGTGGGTTTACTTCAGCTCCGAGCAAGTTTCCTGCCTACGTAAAACAAAGGCAAACTGCATGAAACTAAAGAGCCTGAGTCATCTGAGTGGCAGCAAACATGGCTGCCGTTACAGCTTCTATCATAACACCGGGCTTTCCTGGAACCCTCAGTGTGCCTAGAATATTTTGCATTCTTGTGTGTGGGGAAAGTTGGGTGGCAGCTCACCTAACCACCATTTGGGAATGGTCATCCAGCTTTGCCAGGCTCCAGAAACCAATATATAGCGGCTGGATTTGATAGTTAGTGTGGCGTTAGAGTGCTCGATTAGGCAACGCACATCATTTTCCAGACCTGCTCTCAGGCAGTCGGCAGGAATACTAGAAGGGCTGAATCCTGTTTGATTGCCATGAGATCTTCAAGGTAATTGCTGACGGTGAGACATCTCGGAAATAGTGCGAGTTGTATGTGTATGGAGGTGTTTGTGTCATGCAGCCCAGGGTGATTATTAATACATTAAGGGAAGAGCCACATTGTGCCTCATGCCTCATTCACAGTACTACAGTCTGGTGAATTTTCAGATCTCTCATGTTAACCCATAAATTGGCTACTTCTTGGTGCCCTTAAAGGGGTTGTTTGATGGAAACAAACCCTGTCTATATGCCTTGTCAGCAGATTTCCTCATAAAGGGGTTTTCTGGTTGGTATTAACATCCTTAATTTTAAATAATTTATGAATAGTGTTGAGCTGAACTTGTATTTTAAGTTCGGCGTCCAAAGTTTGGGTTATCGAAGCATCCTGTTATGGATACCGCTACCATGGACCATAACGGCATTTGGAATCCATAAGGAATGCTTCAATGAACCCGAACCTTGGACAACACTAAGGACCTGGGGTGACGTCACCGTCATGTGATCAGTGCAGGGGCGTGGCTCCGTACTGGATCACCTCTTATCCAATCCAGTGCTGAGCCACGCCCCCTGCACTGATCACATGACGGTGATGTTACCCCAAGTCCTTAGTGTTGTCCAAGGTTCGGGTTCATTGAAGCATCCCCTTATGGATTCCAAATGCCGCCATGGTCCGTGGTAGAGGAATCCATAACGGGATGCATCGATAACCCGAACTTTGGACGCCGAACTTGAAATACAAGTTCGCTCAACACTATTTATGAAGGTAGCTGTGATTTTGTAATGTATTTCTTGCTCCTATCGTCTGTTCTGGGCTGTGGTCACATGTCCATGCCGTGCTTTCCTCTGATGTTATGTCCATGGGTGTGTGAAAGCAGCAACAGGGGCAGTAATAGGGGAGGCGTGTCTGTAACTGGGTGGGAGGAGCCATAAACTAGGTGGGTGTTAGGGACAGTGGTAGGGGAGTGTCTATGTAACTGGGTGGGAGGAGCCATAACTTGCTGGCTGTTATGGGCAGTGATAGGGGAGTGTCTATGGAACTAGCTGGGTGGGAGGAGCTATAAACTAGCTGGGTGTTAGGGGCAGTGGTAGGGTAGTGTCTGGAACTAGCTGGGTGGGAGGAGCCATAAACTAGGTGGGTGTTAGGGCAGTGGTAGGGGAGTGTCTATGTAACTGGGTGGGAGGAGCCATAAACTAGCTGGGTGTTATGGGCAGTGATAGGGAGTGTCTATGGAACTAGCTGGGTGGGAGGAGCTATAAACTAGCTGGGTGTTAGGGGCAGTGGTAGGGTAGTGTCTGGAACTAGCTGGGTGGGAGGAGCCATAAACTAGGTGGGTGTTAGGGGCAGTGGTAGGGGAGTGTCTATGTAACTGGGTGGGAGGAGCCATAAACTAGCTGGGTGTTATGGGCAGTGATAGGGGAGTGTCTATGGAACTAGCTGGGTGGGAGGAGCTATAAACTAGCTGGGTGTTAGGGGCAGTGGTAGGGTAGTGTCTGGAACTAGCTGGGTGGGAGGAGCCATAAACTAGGTGGGTGTTAGGGGCAGTGGTAGGGGAGTGTCTATGGAACTAGCTGGGTGGGAGGAGCCATAAACTAGGTGGGTGTTAGGAGCAGTGGTAGGGTAGTGTCTATGGAACTAGCTGGGTGGGAGGAGCTATAAACTAGCTGGGTGTTAAGAGCGGCACCAGAGCTGTGGCAGAGAAGTGCATCATGGGTTTGGTTGGATACAAGAACAGGAAGTGCTACATACAGGGTGGAAACAAACCAGAGTGATTGGTTTACATGGTGGAAATGGGTCAGGAGAGTCCTGAAAAAAAGCATGGGGAGATGTACGAGTTAGGCTACATGCACACGAACGCGTTTTGTTTCCGTGTCCGTTCCGTTTATTTATTTATTTATTTTGTGGATAGGATGCGGACCCTTTCATTTCAATGGGTCCGCAAAAAATGCTGACAGCACACAGTGTACTATCCGCATCCGTATGTCTGTTCCGTAGCCCTGCAAAAAAATAGAGCATGTCCTATTCTTGTCCGTTTGTGGACAAGGGTAGGCATTATTACAATGGATCCACAAACAAAAAAAAAAAATTAGCAAAAAAAAGGATGCCATACGGAACGTCATCCAATTTTTTGCGTACCTCAAAACGCATACATGTAGCCTTAAGCAAATACATGAACCGATCTGTTAAAATCATAGTAATTCTGGAAACCCCTTTAAGGGCTGTAGAAAAGGCAGATTGCTGTTTAAAATGTGAGTAAACCTGTGTGACATCCTCATTATGAGCTGTAATGGAGGCCATGTAAGGGTACTTTCACACTTGCGTTGAAGGAGTCCGTCAGGCAGTTCGTTGAAACATTTGAAAACGGATTTCATTTGCAAACGGATCCGTTTGACAATTCTATTGAAATAACGAATCCGTCTCTCTGGTGTCATCCGTAAAAACAGATCCGTTATTTATTATTTTACCATTTTTAAAGGTCTGCGCATGCGCACAGTGGAAAAACTCATCCGTTTATGCGTCAATTTTCAATGTCGGATCCGCCCTTAATGCATTTCAATGGAAATTAATGGCGCTTTTATCTGCGTCCATAAAATGTGAAAGGGCTGAACTGAAGACAAACTGATGCAAACTAAACGGATTGCTTTCCATTCAGAATGCATTAGGATAAAACTGATCTGTTTTTTCCGTTATTGAGCCCCGAGGACGGAACTCAATGACGGAAAACTTTGACGCTAGTGTGAAAGTACCCTAAGTTGTCACTCAGTATTTACGGAAACAAACGAGCTTGCAGATGCCATTTCATGTGATTTAATACATGATGTCACATTTTCTTTTTGTTGTAGTCATTGTTTTATTTATTTATTTTTTTTTTGCTATTCTGTATTTACTTTGTCTTCTCTTTTTCTTTTGCTCCGGGTCATGTGCATGCCTGCCTGTCTCCCATTTTGCGTTGTTTTCTCTGTCTTATGGCGCCTGGGTCTCCTCATAAGCCATCAGAGGAGAACTTACTCCGCCAGAATTCAATGGCATTCTGGGAGTGGGATCAGGGGTGTCCCGCTCCAGTACGACCTCCTAAAAAGTCCTTCTCTGAGTGCTGCCTGGTATGTCCGTCTGTTTGCTCACTTACAGCTGCTTTGCACCTTGTCGGGCGCCCACGTCCATAGAGCTGGCTCATACAGAAGCTCACAAATGCTTTGTAGTATTGATGTCTTTGAACCAACTGCTCACATCCCATAAAATGCATTTGCTGCATTGTATAGAACCCCCCCCAACCCCCCCGCCCCCCCGCTTTGAAGCTTTTGATCACAGCCAAGCATTTACTGCCTTTGTTAGATGCACAGTGCTTTTTTTTTTCGTGTTTCGTGTTTGTTTTCTTTTTTTTTTTTGTTTTTATTTAATTTTTCTGTTCACACGCACAAAACTGTTTATTATCAAAGAGCCGTCTATCCAATGCAGATATTGGCTGGAAAAAAACTAGAATGCTGGTAAAGCTGGCCGTAGACATACATGAGATATCTGCAGACCACTGGCAGATCTTTAAATTTTGGATCTACTGACAATCTGATATCTGTAGTTGTCATACACTAGTTCATTGGATCAACCGATCATCAAATAATGTGTATGGGCTTGTCCCGACTTTCCCCGACAGTAGATGTCTGGGGGAAAAGGATCAACATGACTGGTCCTTTGTCTCCCGAGGTGTCGGGCAGCTGCTTATTCCCTCTCCCCATTAACAAATACATTTATTCTTAGATGAGCATAAATCTGCCAATGATGTGCAGATAAATATCTCATGTCTATGGCCAGCTTAAAGGGATTTTGTAAGATAATTAAAAAGTTGTTCAGAGTCAGGAATTGTGACAAGAAAAGATCTCAGTAAACACGATATGACTCCAGTAGGTGGTGTGTGTGTGTGTGTGTGTATGTGTGTATATATATATATAATCTATCGATATAGTATTTACTAGAGATGAGCGAACTTTAAAAAAGTCCGGCGTTCGGGTTGAGCTAAGTCGCGCCCTTATGGATTCCATATGCCGCTATAGTGGAATCCATAACGGGATGCGCGACTTACCACAACCCGAACGCCGGACTTTTTTTTAAAGTTCGCTCATCTCTAGTATTTACCACTTTGCCATTGAGGCAACATGAAACACAATTCCCAAGATGTGCAATAATTGTACAAAAAGGTTCACATACATTTCTCCTTGCCTCCATCTGAGGAAAGGTATTTTAGCATTAATCCAACAGAAAATAAAAATAAAAAAAATAAAGGATGTAACGAGGATACGGTAGCATAAGAAGGGTAAAGTAAAAAATGGTCTAACTAGTACAAAGGGGAAAATTTATCATCTCCTCTGTGCCAAAAAGTTGCAAAATGTAGCACACGCTGTAGTTGAACAGAATGTAGATCTCCACTTTGGTGAACAGATGTGCCACAAACATTAAAGGGAAGCTTCCACCATGAAAATGCTAAGTAGGCTGCATGTTATAGAGCGGGAGGAGCTGAGCAGATTGATATACCCTACTTTTGCGGGAAAAGATTCAGCAAAACTTGTATTTTATTCATTAAAATTCTTGCTCTTTCTGGGCTTTGAGGACAAGGAGGTTGTCCTATCGGTGATTGGCTACTATCTCAGTATGCACAGTCATAGAGGGAAGAACATCCGTCACTGATGGGACCACCTCCTGGACCTCAAAACCCAGAGAGAACGTGGCTGTAAATTTATACTGAATCTTTTCCTAGAAAACTCTTCAGCTCTTCCTACTATCCAAAACCCTGGCCTCGGCTCAGACACCATGTTCAGTGTGACAGGTTCCCCTTAAGAGGCATAAGCCTCTTCATAATTGTCAAATATGATGCAAGTGGGGGAGATTAAGACTGCATGTAAAATACCAGTCTTCATAAATGTTACCCAAAGCTGTTCTGATATGGGTAAAGTGTAATACATCAATATACAATAAATATAATACTAAAACTTCCCCTTATGTTTATACACCAAAAAAAGACTTAAAAATGAAAAATCCAACAAGCTTCTCCACAGCCTTGTGCTAAATTATTTTAAAAATCAAGTTTTGCGCTATCATTCTGCACTTAATACCTCATAATGAGAAAGTAAAAACCGAATTTAATTGAAGATCTAAAATATTATTATGGCAGAGAAAACAGCCTTCAGTCTTCTTGGGTGTGATACCACAAGGTTTGCACACCTGGATTTGGGGATTTTCGGCCATTCTTCTCTGCACATCCTCTCAAGCTCTGTCAGGTTGGATGGGGACCATTGGTGGGTGGACAACCATTTTCAGGTCTCTCCAGAGATGTTTGATTGGATTCAAGTCAGGGCTGTGACTGGGCTACATAAGACATTCACAGAGTTGTCCCTGTGCCACTCCTATGTTGTCTTGACCATGTGCTTTGGGGCACTATCTTGTTAGAAGGTGAACCTTTAACCAAGTCTGAGGTCTAGAGCTCTTGGAATCAGGTTTTCATTAAGAATCTCTGTACTTTGCTCTATTCAGCTTTCCTTTAACTCTGAAAGTTCCAGCTGCTGAACCCCCTTCCCACAATATGATACTACCACCACCCTTCTCCTCCGATTACTTAGTTTTGTGGGATGGACAGCTCTAGGAAGAGTCCAGGTTGCTCCAAACTTCTTCCATTTAAGACGTGTGGATGCCATTGTGCTCTTGGGAACTTTCAGTGCAGAAGAAATGTTTTGTAGCCTTCTCCAGACCTCTGCCTCCACACGAGGCCGGCGTCAGCACCTGGCATACCCGGGCAAGTGCTGGGGCCCACAGCACAGAAGCCAGAAACAATGAGCGCTTCCATCAATACAGACAGAGCGCAGGGAGCTGGGTCCTGTCACTCACCGCTCAGCTTTCCGCGGAGGAAGACTTCTCCCTGCTCCACCATTCAGCCTGCAGGCACGGATCACGCTGCCGGCCTGTGTGGGCGGAGCCTGCTGCCCGGTAATCTGCATAGGCTCTGCTCACACAGTGCCGCAGAGCGATCTGTGTCTGCAGGGAAGAGAGGTATGTGAGCTTCAGGAGCGGGACAAGGTGAGTAGTTACTCTGTTTTTGTTTTTAATACAGAGGGGTCACAGAGGACTTTATTACCATGCAGGGGGCACAGAGGACTTTATTACCATGCAGGGGCACAGAGGACTTTATTACCATGCAGGGGGCACAGAGGACTTTATTACCATGCAGGGGGCACAGAGGACTTTATTACCATGCAGGGGGCACAGAGCCAGGGGGCGTTACTGCTGTGAAGGGGGCACAGTGGGCATTACTGCTTTGGCACAGTGGGCGTTACTGCTGTAAAGGGGGCACAGTGGGCGTTACTGCTGTGGCACAGTGGGCGTTACTGCTGTGTAGGGGGCACAGTGGGCGTTACTGCTGTGTAGGGGGCACAGTGGGCGTTACTGCTGTGAAGGGGGCACAGTGGGCGTTACTGCTGTGAAGGGGGCACAGTGGGCGTTACTGCTGTGAAGGGGGCACAGTGGGCGTTACTGCTGTGAAGGGGCACAGATAGGGCATAACTACTGTGAGGGGGTACAATTTTTTTAAAGTATTGGGCAAGGGGACCAGAGAAAGGACCCGCCCGGGTGCCAAACATCAGTAGGCACTCCACTGAAGCAGGGAACTATTTGCTTCCCGCTCCACAGCAGCACAATGTTATCACACATCGTCCTGCTGATCTGTGTAGGAGGAGGAGCGGGGCAGGCTGGGAATCGGCCTCTGCTCCTCCTACACAGCAGTGCAATGTGTCACAGTATCCTGCTGCTGCTGATGGGGAGCGCAGATCATGGGAGGAGCCAGGTGATTGAGGCGAGGAGGATTTATTGTTTTTCACTTCCTGTGAAGGGGGCACATCTAGGCATAACCACTGTGAAGGGGGCACTGGGCACATATCTTGGCATATCCACCGTAAGAGGGCACATATCTTAGCATATCTACTGTGAAAAGGGCACATATCTTGGCATATCTACTGTGAGGAGGCACATATCTTGGCATCTACTGTGAGGGGCACACATCTTGGCATATCTACTGTGAGGGGCACACATCTTGGCATATCTACTGTGAGGGGCACACATCTTGGTATATCTACTGTGAGGGGCACACATCTTGGCATATCTACTGTGAGGGGGCACACATCTTGGCATATCTACTGTGAGGGGGCACATATCTTGGCAAATCTACTGTGAGGGAGCACACATCTTGGCATAGCTACTGTGAGGGGGGCACACATCTTGGCATAGCTACTGTGAGGGGGGCATACGTCTTGGCATAGCTACTGTGAGGGGGGCACACTTCTTGGCATATCTTCTGTGAGGGGGGCGCACATCTTGGCATATCTACTGTGAGGGGGGCACATATCTGTGAGTAGACCTGAGGGACTGAAACACTGGGTAGAAAATAAAAGTAGTCACATAAGGACTGATTCATATATATCCGCTCTGTAGCATGCTCTGTGTAAGGTATTTAATCTATAATACATGCAGTTTCATTGCTGTAAGCACCGTGCAAAATGAGACGTTATCGCCCAAGAGCCCACATGAACCTGGAGCCGGCCCTGCCCCACATGATCCTGTTCTGAGCTCTACACGTAGTTCTTTCCTCCTCACGGCTTGGTATTTGCTCTGATATGCAGTAAGATATGCAGTAGACAGGGCTGTGTCCTTTTCATGTCCAATAAACTGAATTTACCATGGGTATACTCCATTCAAGTTGTAGAAACTTTTTAAAGATCAAGAGAGATGGGAGGGCCCAGAGGTAAACTTCAAGTATAGTAACGGGTCTGAATGCTCTTCCATATCAATGCAAAATTTTAGTATTTCTTTTTCAAAAAATTCTACAATTCTATTTTCAGAATCTGATAATAAGATATTGAGTGCAGATTGATGGGGAAAACTTTTATTTATTTATTTTTTATTTTATTTTAGCACAAGGCCACAATATAACAAAATGTTAAAAAAGTCAAAGGGTCTGTAAATGTTTCGATTAGCTCGATATTTTAACCCACGCAGGGGGTTTTCTCAAACACAAATGAAAAAAGCACCAGTCTAATCTATGGGAGGTAATTAGTATTGCAGCCTCTTTC
The DNA here is from genome assembly GCA_033119425.1 of Bufotes viridis. Taxonomy (NCBI): domain Eukaryota; kingdom Metazoa; phylum Chordata; class Amphibia; order Anura; family Bufonidae; genus Bufotes; species Bufotes viridis. The sequence goes on from CM065590.1 coordinate 433,901,745, forward strand.
ACGTTGAATTGTATTAGGTCACAGGATCAAGGGAGAGGATGATAGCTGCTCGTATACTTTGTAGTGCATCTTTAGGAATGATAAAAAGAGCACGGGTGATGAATCAGTTTTCCTCTTAAAGATTCACAAGAAAATCAAAAGCAGATCTGCTCTTGAAATTTGTCTGTTTACTTATCACTTTGCCTTCTAATAATTGCAGAAATATATGCAGGAAGCCCGGAGCTTGGGGAAAACCGTTCGACAGCCCAAACTGTCAGATCTTTCCCCAGCGGTGATTGCACAGACTAACTCAAAGTTTGTTGAAGGATTACTGAAGGAATGCCGAATGAAGGTGAGATCTGTGATTTAGGTCTCTATCATTATCCACTTTGTACTAAAGTTTGTTATGACTTTGGAAACATAACTCTGATGATTTGAGAAAAAAATTGCAAATCTGAAAAATGTTATGGGATATTAGATAAAAAGAGTGATCTCTGAATATAAAGCACATTGCTATAGGTGCATATAGAGCACACTACAGAGGCAGAGAGAAAAGCATGCTATGGCATCTAGGATACAGAAGAACATGCATGCTATGGTGGCTGAGATGGGGAAGAGCATGCACGCTAAGGAGGCTGGGATAGAGAAGAGCATACACGCTATGGAGGCTGGGATAGAGAAGAGCATACACGCTATGGCATCTAGGATACAGAAGAACATGCACACTAAGGAGGCTGGGATAGAGAAGAGCATGCACGCTCAGTAGGCTGGGATGGAGAAGAGCATGCACGCTAAGGAGGCTGGGATAGAGAAGAGCATTAAAGCTAAGGAGGCTGGGATAGAGAAGAGCATGCACGCTAAGGAGGCTGGGATAGGGAAGAGCATGCACGCTCAGTAGGCTGGGATGGAGAAGAGCATGCACGCTAAGGAGGCTGGGATAGAGAAGAGCATGAAAGCTAAGGAGGCTGGGATAGAGAAGAGCATGCACGCTAAGGAGGCTGGGATAGAGAAGAGCATGCACGCTAAGGAGGCTGGGATAGAGAAGAGCATGAAAGCTAAGGAGGCTGGGATAGAGAAGAGCGTGCACGCTAAGGAGGCTGGGATAGAGAAGAGCATGAAAGCTAAGGAGGCTGGGATAGAGAAGAGCGTGCACGCTAAGGAGGCTGGGATAGAGAAGAGCATGCACGCTAAGGAGGCTGGGATAGAGAAGAGCATGAAAGCTAAGGAGGCTGGGATAGAGAAGAGCGTGCACGCTAAGGAGGCTGGGATGGAGAAGAGCATGCACGCTAAGGAGGCTGGGATAGAGAAGAGCATGCACACTAAGGAGGCTGGGATAGGGAAGAGCATGCATGCTCAGGAGGCTGGGATGGAGAAGAGCATGCACGCTAAGGAGGCTGGGATAGAGAAGAGCATACACGCTAAGGAGGCTGGGATAGAGAAAAGCATGCACGCTAAGGAGGCTGGGATAGAGAAGAGCATGCACGCTAAGGAGGCTGGGATAGAGAAGAGCATGCACGCTAAGGAGGCTGGGATAGAGAAGAGCATGCACGCTAAGGAGGCTGGGATAGGGAAGAGCATGCACGCTAAGGAGGCTGGGATGGAGAAGAGCGTGCACATTATGGAGGCTGGGATAGAGAAGAGCATGCACGCTAAGGAGGCTGGGATAGAGAAGAGCATGCACGCTATAGAGACTGGGATAGAGAAGAGCATGCACGCTAAGGAGGCTGAGGAGAGCACACACTATGGAGGCAGAGATAAAGATAGATATAATGTATACATCAGAACCCATATGTCTTCTTTATTGGTCATGGAAATCTGACTTGTATTATACACATAATGAATAGTGTTACATTTTATGTATCATCTGCCCTACATGAACTTTGTTATAGTCCATTTAATGCTCACTCATCATTTCTGCAAAACATCAACTGGTGTAAATGGGCAGCTGAGAATTATGGGCATTGATTGATGAATGGGGCGTCTGTCTGTTGGAGAGGGGAGGCTGGCATGTAAAGCGGTCTAATTAATTATGCTGCCAACTAAACTGCTGTCAAGTTAGGTCTAGACTAGAAATTAATTGATGGCAAAACATGCACAGAGCAGATTGGCTTTATTCCTAGTGGGACTGAAGGGATTAAAGGTGGGGTTATAAAGTTTGCGGTGCTCCTGGTTTGATGCTCTCTTCTAATTGATTAGACAAAGCGAATGCTGGTAGAGAAGATGGGACATGAAGCGGTGGAACTGGGACACGCCGATGCAAATATAACCGGATTAGAAGAGAACACGCTCATCGCCAGCCTGTGTGACCTGCTGGAGAGAATCTGGAGTCATGGCCTTCAGGTCAAACAGGTAATATATTCTATAGCAAATGTGTTCTAGATGTAGGAGGTCTGAGCATGTAGGCGACACACCCAAACTGTCCTATTGGAGGCTGGTGCGGAGTTCTGCTGGAACACCTCAGTAAATTTAGGGTGCCCATGAAGTACCAGACTGCGTCCTCCATGGGCAATCACTGCAGATTAGTCCATATTGTATGTGACCAGTGAGAGATTGAGAGCTGGATCTCAAATGCACTAGTTTACTTTTTACACGATTGTCTTCAGTGTGCTTCCCCTAGTGGCCACTGCAGGCAGTCAGAATTTTATCATATAGCCCTGTCACAGTGGGATATGTAGAGGAAGATTTTGGCCTTCACTTAATAGAGTTCTTTAGGATAAACTCGCTTAAAATGAAAATTATACAATTGATCCCGGTTTGGGTTTATACATTTTTTGAAATTGTTTCAGGGGAAATCTGCATTATGGTCTCATCTGCTCAAGTACCAGGAAAGGGCAGAGAGGAATGAACATCATCTTGAATCACCAAGTAAGTCTCCTTAAAAATAAAAATAAAATCAGTATTGCTTGTGGAAAATTTATGAACCAGGAATTTTTTCACTCATTTTTTTAAATAAACCGTCATTAAACACAAGATTTATGTTACTATGTATTTTTCTGAACTTACAGTTGCACTGGGCCCTGAGCGCAGAAAATCTGACACTGGTGTTCCGATGCCGTCATTGCGTGTGTCACTAATTCAGGACATGAGGTATGTTGGGGAGGGGCATACGTGTGGTTTGTGAGGGTGCTTTGCTAGAACTGTGAGTCTTCACCTTAAAGCATCAAGTTGTTTTTAGGTACAAGATTCTGTGCTGAGTATTTGCTTCTTTTTTTCTGACTACAGTCAGAGATTGTCAAATACTGAGCTCAGAATCCACTTTAAAGGCAAAGCAGTAATGTAAGCATTGTGGTTGCTACATCCACCACTAGGAAGAGCTTAAAGGGGTTCTCCAAGACCAGGAACCCCATTTTATATTGCCAGGCAGGGTGCCAAAGCTTTTTATTTATTTTTTTGAAATCCCTGCACCCTTCCTTAGTTATTGACTTATTGAGTTTGGTGTATAAACAGTATATAGTTAGCTCCCTCTAGTGGTGACATCAGGCATCCAGAATTCTAAAGGAGTTTTCCAGGATTACTTATTAATAACCTGTCCTGACCCCAGCACCCCTGCTGATTCAACTGTTTTCATAAAGTTCAGAAACCGGCACCAGAACAACACTGCTCAATTCGTTTGTGTTCCAGAAAGTAAGCCATATCTTCCCACATCCAACATTCCTCTGGCGGTATGACAACTGGCTGGAGCCAAGAGCCTGCAGTAGGATTGTTAAGCCTTGCTCCCTAGTGTTTGCCCAATCAGTACATCTACAGCCCAAGGTGTATCAGGTCAGCAGGATGTTGACCTCTTTGTGTTTTGTAGGATTTCTACAAGACTGTGTTAGGATCATGCAGAAAATCCTGCAGACTGACAGTCAACTATATTACGTGTGTGCTCTCAGCAGTCATTTCCAGCTCTTGGTTTTTTTTTTTTGGTTTTTTTAAAGAACTACATATCACTGGGTTTCTGCTCTATACAATGCTGCCCACAGACAGGTCTGCATGTACAATGTTATAGGTTCCCTTCAACTGCTAACCTTTCTAGCTCCCTCTAGTCAACACTAGGGGGAGCACACTGAAGAGGCCGTTCAATGGGAACTGTAGATCAGTCTCAGGCTCCATTTACACGTCCGTTGCAAATTGCGGATACACCAGGCCGGCACCCCTATAGAAATGCCTATTCTTGGCAAGAATAGGACATGTTCTATTTTTTTTCGGAGCCACGGACTGGAAGATCGTGGATGCGCACCGGAAATGCAGATGCAGACAGCACACTGTGTGCTGTCTGCATCTCTACGACCCCATTGAAAATTGACGGGTCCGGGTCTGTTCCGCAACATTGCGGAACGGATCCGAACCCATTCTACGAACGTGTAAATGGATCCTTATGGTTATGTGGTAAAATCCAAACACGTATCACGTACACAGTCCACGCTGTTTGGACCATCAAATTTCGGTCCTTACTCATGACATGTAAAATTGTGAATGTTCACATCCTTTAGCCATGTGCTGTACCAATCAATCAAGATACCGGCATCACATGGTCCAGGGGGAGGAGAACTTGCAGAACACCAAAGAAAACCAAATAAGTATTAAAGTACATGAAAATAAATCCCTTTACCGATATTATAAAATCAAGTCATGTTTCCTGTTCAGGCTTGTAGGAGAGCAGCTTCCCAATTCAAACATCCAGTATGCCTCTCGGCTCAGGAGCTTTCGCTATGATCACCCCTCAGATTGGAAAAGAAACTCTTTCTACTCCTGAACTACAAACGCTGTTGTATCACCCTTGGGCACAGTGGCAAAATGCAGGCTTGCAGCAGATACATTTCGGGTTTTATAATGGGGAATCTCTGATATATGTTTGCGTATCCTATTTTCTATCTGTTTTGTGGTACAGCCTACATATTGTACCAAACACTCCTTGCAGGTAATCGGATACACTGCAAATTCTGTGTTGCAATTAAGTATTGTTGTATCACATGGCTTCTGCCATTACAGTAGATGTTATATTCTGGCAGACTGACGTGTGACTACAACAAATACATCTCTTCCTGCCACATTTGTAACTCCCTCTACAGGACAGGTTGAGGTGCTGGCCGATCATAAAGACTGGGACTGATCTTTTGTCCCAGACTTGACGCTTTCCGAGCTACACGCCTTACCCCTTCATTAACTATCTCTTTCCACTCCTTATCAAAATTTAACACTGGCAGATGTCGCTGTGTAATTTTACAAATCTCTGTATACTCTTCACTATAGCTCAGTAACAAAAGTTACTGGCTTCCCTTTTTCTTATTTTTTTCTTTTCTATCAGAAACTGTCTTATCGGGAAAACGTATCTATTCCCATCTAGAGAAAGGGCCCGTTGTTTGGCCCTTTCTATATAGACTATAACTGTATACTTTCTTGCATGCAATCTGTTTCCTATCTTATCCGCTTCCGTATAAATATAGATCTGTTAGAACAGTTGCGCCTTGCTCTTATCATTTCTCCTCGAGGTATGTTTTTGTTACATGGGGTGGATGGCATGAAGTCGCCAGTAAAGTGGTGTTACCTGCCGTATCCTTTCTGTAGGTTGATGTAAAAATACTTGCACTAGTGACATCCCCATACAGGCGCAAATCAAAAACACCATTGATTCTAGGTCATGATGTATACTGAACTTCATCATACGAAAAATCCCAGCAGCTGTGTCTTCATGAACGTATATACTTTATTCCAATCATATGTCCCAACAACCAGGACGCTGTTTCGGCTACATGCCTTCATCAACATATACATAGACATCTGCCAGTGTTAAATTTTTGATAAAGAGTGGAAAGAGAGTCAATGAAGGGGCAGTCTACTTTCACACTCGCGTTTTGGCGTTCCGCTCAGGGCTGTCACAAGCGGTCCAAAACCGATCAGTTTGCATTCTAATACATTCTGAACGGAAAGGATCCGCTCAGAACGCATCAGTTCAGTCTCTATTCCGCTTTGGAGACGGACACCAAAACCCTGCTGATGAAACTGAGCCAAACGGATGCGTTCTGGGATCACAATGTAAGTCAATGGGGACGGATCTGTTTTCACTGGCACAATAGAAAACAGATCCGTCCTCCATTGACTTTCAATGGTGTTCAAGACTGATCCGTCTTGGGTATGTTAAAGATAACACAAACGGATCCGTTCTGAACGGATGCAGACGGTTGTATTATCTGAACTGATCCGTCCATCCGCACAAAACACGAGTGTGAAAGTAGCCTAAGGCGTGAAGCTCAGAAAGCATCAACTCTGGCTCAAAAAATCAGTCCCGGTCTTTTTTGTGATCGGCCAGCACCTCAACCTGTCCTGTAGGGGGAGTTACAAATGTGGCAGCAAGAGATGTATTTGTTGTAGTCAGACGTCAGTCTGCCGGAATATAACTTCTGCTGTAATGGCAGAAGCCATGTGATACAACAATACTTAATTGCAACACAGAATTGGCAGTGTATCCGATTACCTGCAAGGAGTGTTTGGTACAATATGTAGGCTGTACCACAAAACAGATAGAAAATAGGTTACGCAAACATATATCAGACATTCCCCATTATAAAACCCGAAATGTATCTGCTGCAAGCCTGCATTTTGCCACTGTGCCCAAGGGTGATACAACAGCGTTTGTAGTTCAGGGAGTAGAAAGAGTTTCTTTTCCAATCTGAGGGGGTGATCATAAGCTTAAAGCTCCTGAGCCGAGAGGCATACTGGATGTTTGAATTGGGAAGCTGCTCTCCTACAAGCCTGAACAGGAAACATGACTTGATTTTACAATATCAGTAAAGGGATTTATTTTCATGTTCTTTATTCAATACTTTTTGGTTTTCTTTGGTGTTCTGCAAGTTCTCCTCCCCTGGACCATGTGATGCCGGTATCTTGATTGATTGGTGCAGCACATGGCTAAAGGGATGTGAACATTCACAATTTTACATGTCATAAGTAAGGTCCGAAACGCGTAGACTGTGTGGACTGTGTATGTGATACGTGCTTGGATTTTACCGCATAACAATAAAGCTACAGTTTTTTATTGGAAGCTGGACTTTAACATTTTTGATTGGAAAAGTTAATGTACACTTTACAGTTGAGGGGACCCAGAGGTTAAGGTGCCCAGCTACATAGCTAATTTCTTATATATCTTCTGAAATTGATATTTAAAAAAAAAAAAATGAATATACATCTTTTTTTTTATAGTTAGCTCCAAATCATCTTTACTTCACTGTTATACTAGGGTCACACGACGACATTTTTCGTGCGACATTTTGTTGCATTATTGTCGCACGACAATTTTTATAATGGTAGTCTATGGTGTCGCATTGCGACACGCTGCGATCTGCGTCACGATAGTCGCAAAAATCCATGCAAGATGGATTTTTCTGCGATAGTCGCAGTATGTCGCATGTTGCAATGCGACACCATAGACTACCATTATAAAAATAGTCGAGCGACAAATGTTGCAGTGTAGTCGTGCTCTATTAGTCGCTGCGACAAATGTCATCGTGTGAACCTAGCCTTATAGCTACTTGATAAAATTCCCGCCAACCTGCAGGGGCCACAGGGTGGAGCTATTTACACAGCTCTTTGCATGTAATAGTATTCAATCCATATGTAAGAGGCAGCTGTGCTCCCCTAGTGGTGGCTGCAGGAGGATGACTTGCCCAAATGGCAGCTAGCTGGTCCAATTCTAAAGATCGTTGTCGATGTGTGATAAAATACATCTGTCTGCATCATTATTTTTAATTTCCAGACATATTCAAAACTTGAGTGTTATAAAGACTGATGTGGGCAGAGCTCGGGGCTGGATACGACTTTCCCTGGAGAAGAAATTGCTTTCTCAGCATCTCAAGCAGCTTCTAACCAACCAGATGCTCACCAAGTGAGTGTGATTGGTCTGAGTGTGCCAGATGAGCTGTGTATACAGTGTGCACGGACAAAAATAATCCGCCCTCGTGCTGTTGAATGTGCCTGTAGAAAGCAGAATATATTGTGTATCTGCTGGTGTATCTGCTGATGCCGTATGGTGCTAGCTGTGCTGCCTGCCTGCACTGATGCCGTATGGTGCTAGCTGTGCTGCCTGCCTGCACTGATGCCGTATGGTGCTAGCTGTGCTGCCTGCCTGCACTGATGCCGTATGGTGCTAGCTGGGCTGCCTGCCTGCACTGATGCTGTGTGGATCTGCAATTGCCACCTGCCTGCACTGATGCTGTGTAGATCTGCCATTGCTACCTGCCTGCACTGATGCTGTGTGGATCTGCTAGTGGTGCCTGCCTGCACTGATGCTGTGTGGATCTGCTAGTGGTGCCTGCCTGCACTGATGCTGTGTGGATCTGCTAGTGCTGCCTGCCTGTACTGATGCTGTGTGGATCTGCTAGTGGTGCCTGCCTGCACTGATGCTGTGTGGATCTGCTAGTGCTGCCTGCCTGTACTGATGCTGTGTGGATCTATCTTTGCTGATTACCTGGACTGATGCTGTGTGGATCTATCTTTGCTGATTACCTGGACTGATGCTGACTGATTGAGGTTGCAGGAGGTAATATGGTTCTATGCCTACAGATTTTCTGGTTTGCAAGCTTGGCAAGTTCTGTGTGCGCTGATTGGTGTCTAGGTTGTAGAAGGTTTTACGGTTTTAGGTGTACTGACTGCGATTTCTTTTACAGGAAATTATACAAGCGTTACGCCTTTCTGCGTTGTGAGGAGGAGAAGGAGCAGTTTCTCTACCATCTCCTCTCACTGAATGCTGTGGACTACTTCTGCTTTACCAGTGTATTCACAACTATCAGTAAGTTAATCAGTGGACATGGGATTTGCCAATTCGAAGTTTCACAAAATTATCTGAACTTTAAAGGAACAGTCCATGCAAACGTATACTGTGTTATGCCTAGTGCACGGCTGGAGAAAGCAGAGCATGATTCTTTTGAATCCCTGGGTCATTCACTAATCTCTCATTCCATGCACTAGATATACCACAGTTTTGTATACCACTAGATAAAACCAGAAGTGATGTACCGTTCAAACCACTGTGACCACTGAAGCCTGTGTGTGGCCGCAGTGGTCAAACCACTTCGAGGTCCTGTGGGATCACAGGTAAATGAGAGGGGTCTTCTATGTTCAGGGGCACTGGTAAGGAACCCAGGGTTGTCAGCTCCAAAGCTGGACAACCCCTTTTAAATCTTGGTTTTACCAGCACCCTACAGATTGTTTTCCTTCGGTAACACCACCCCTGTACTTTTAGTTGGATTTACACGGCCTAGTGTTCAGGTCGACCGTTCCTCTGAAAGCTCGTTCCCAATGATCTGCCCATCTAAAGAGGCCATGTGGACAACTCAATTATCGTTCCTGGGCAGCAGATTTTGCTGTCTAAAGAACACTCTGCTGCCCAGGCGCAATGATGTTCTATGGGGACAAGCAAATAGCAGCAGCGATCACTCATCCATACTGTGGAGGTGATCGCTGGATGTAAATGCAGTGCTTCACCTCCACTCAACAAGCAGCTGACTGTCGGGAAGAAAGGGTTCCTTCCCTACAGTCTGCTGCTCCTCACATAGTTTAAATGCCGCATTAGGCTAAAGACAACTTGCTGAAAGAATTTATTGTGAAATCTCAATAGACTAGACCTGACCTTTCTGCCAGGACACTGACCCACTTTTATGCAGAAAGATGTGCGGCGCTTCACGTGACATAATGAATCCTTTTTGTCCTTAGTGATTCCATACAGAGCACTGATTATCCCCATCAAGAAGCTAAGCAATGCAATCACCACATCCAATCCATGGGTGTGCGTTTCTGGCGAGCTGGGGGACACCGGGTCATGCAGATCCCTAAGAACTTACTGGAGATGACATTTGAGGTTTGTTGCATCTACTGCCACATTAAGGGGTTTTCCACCAAATTAAAAATTGAAGGGGCTCAAAAATGTGCTTCTCTCCTTTCCTGTACCTGCTCGGCATATCAGAAATGCTTTGAAAAGCCCATCAGTGCATACGGCATTAGTTTTAGTTCTTTCCCATCGAGGTTCTGATGCTTTTGATTAACAGAATAGCAGATCATGTGCAACCACCTCTTCATTCAGAGGGACAGAACAAGGGGCCGCGTTCTTATAATCAGGGAGGGTCCCATTGGTCCAGTCTCCACAGATCAGACCCTTATCCTGTGTATGGGAGTGTAAGTTCTAGGGGAAAAACCCTCTCAGATATATTTATTAACCATACAACCAATGGTAGTCTGAGATAGGACTTCACTGTAGGTATTACATACATGCCTTCCTGCAGCACAGTATGGATTCACAGTAGCTGTATAATACCTTCAGTTTGCTTCCCACCTCGTATTTTGCTTAAAGGGGTTGTGCATGATAGATGTAAAAATGACCGAAAAATCAGGCCATATTGTGCATGACCTTCTCTAACAAAGCTAGAACTAGCTCGTGGATCCAGAGAACTTCCAATTTATCTTCAGCCCAGAAGCTCAGAGGAATGTCCTTTCTCGAGGTGTGTGCGTCCTTTCTGCTGCAGCTCTCACCCTTTTACCTGCCACAGCGTCTAACAGAATATATGGCTGGTGACAGTTGAAGATTTAAACTAAGCATGTGCGACCACCTCAGTAAGGGCAAGGAATAAGGAAATGAACAAACAGCAGGTGGCGCTAAACAGATACATTTTATTGAATAGCTCAGAGGCTATACTAAGGGGCACATTTATTAAAGGGAATCTGTCACCTGCCTAACACCATTTTTATTTTATTTTTCCTTTAGCCAGGTGTAATAAAGTACCTTATATCTGGATCTGTTCTTCTTTTGCTTTCTCTTGTCATTTTCCTTAAAAAAGCTATTTTTCCATTATACAAATTAGGATCCAAAGAGCCCAGAGGGTGTTTTTTCTCTGCCAAAGAGCCCAGGAACGCCCCTGATGTGCCCAGCCCGCCTAAATTTGAATCCACAAGAACATCTCCAGCAGCAGAAATCGCCTCCCAGAGGCGAAGCTAACGGCTCCGCCCCACCCCCGCCCGGCTACCTCCGCTTCTAGGCAGGAATAAAGCCCCGATCTTCATCTGCAGGCAAATGCCGGCACTGTGCCTGTGCGTCGAATTCCGGCGGCGAGATGCAGATCGGGGCTTTATTCCTGCCTGAAAGCAGAGGTAGCCAGAGGGGCGGAGCCGTTAGCTCGAGGCGTTCTTGTGGATTCAAATTCAGGGGGCTGGGCACATAAGGGGGTGTTCCTGGGCTCCTTGGCAGAGAAAACGCCCCTCTGGGCTCCTTGGATCCCAATTTGCATAATGGAAAAATCGTTTTTAAGGAAAATGACAGGAGACAAAGCAAAAGAAGAACAGATCCGGATATAAGGTACTTTATTACACATGGCTGAAGGGAAAAAAATATGGTGATAGGCAGGTGACAGATTCCCTTTAAGACTGGCGTTTTAGATGCCGGTCTTAATAAGACCTATACCTGACGGTGGATCCGCCGGAGTTATGAAGAGGCGCCAGCCCATTCTAAATGTAAGACTGCTTCCTTGCTGGTTTACGTTTAGACCATTTTCTACGACTAAAGCAGGCGTAGACGGGCCTACACGGCCCATGACACGCCCACCTTTTTAGACCTGGCATGAGTGGGGAAAAGTTGCAGAATGAGGCGCAACTTAGGTGTATTTCTGTTTAATAAATGACCCCCTAAATTTTTAATTACGTGCAACTACAAAAATCTTCAGATCCAGGCGCTGGTTTAAGAAATGTAGAATATTTTGTGGCACAACCCCTTTAAATATGATTGCAGGTTATAAAGGAAGCATATATTAATTTATTTTTATATCCCTTTATATCAGTGTCAGAATCTGGGCAAGCTCACTACAGTCCAGCTGGGGCATGACAACTCAGGACTTCTGGCCAAATGGTTGGTCGACTGCGTCATGGTCAGAAATGAAATAACTGGGCACACGTACAAGTAAGCAATTTAAGTGGGATTTTTTTATTTAGAATTCTAGCAATGAGATGATGTTCTTCAAGATGTTATTGGAATGTCATACGCAGATCTTTTTCCTCACAGACTAGCTTTTAAAAGGAAGATTTATAATGTGTCTACTGCAGGGTCGGCAACCTCCGGCACTCCAGCTGTGGTGAAACTACAACTCCCAGCATGGTCCATTCACTTGTGTCGGAGCTCTGAGAATAGCCAAGCATCCTGGGAGTGGTCGTTTCACCATAGCTGGAGTGCCAGAGGTTGCTGATTCCTGATCTACTGGGTAAGGCTCCATTCACACGTCCGTAAGTGCGGATCCGCAGAACACGGACACCGGCCATGTGCACATGGCCTGCACTATAAAGAAAATGCCTATTCTTGTCCGCTATTGCAGACAAGAATAGGACATATCCTATTTTTTGCGGAAGCGGAAATGCGGATGCAGACAGCACATAGTGTGCTGTCGCATCCATTCGGCCCCATTGAAAATGAATGGGTCCGCACCCGTTCTGCAAAATTGCGAAACGGATGCAGACCCATTTTGCGGACATGTGAATGGACCCTAAATCACAGCTCTGCCTGTGAGAAGCAAAGTTCAGGACCTGCTGACACTTTCCCCATGCTCCATTGGTGGCAAGGGTGCAGGAAGGGGAAGTAAGGAACATACTATACAAGGCATGAGCCGAATACTGAGAGAAAAGCACCTTATTCATTGTAAATCGGGGTCCTTGAAGCATGAACATGCCCGTGTCCAGTAATTGGCTCATGGATTTGATCTGACATATCAGTGTCATGCAGAGAAATTGGAAGTAAGTTCATATTGGAGTCGCTTTGAGGCGGCTTAGATCTGGGTCATGTGCTCCAGCTTCCCTGATGTAGCTGTCTGTAGAGGCCATAGTCCTTCTCATCTGTTTAAATTTCTCTAGATATGTCAGGCCGCAGGGGCTCCCTGCTGGTCCTAAAGAGCCTACTGCGATGTATTGCATTGAGGAAGATGCAGTGTTCATGCCAGGCACCTTAACCCTTACCTGACCTGAGGATTTTTCATTTTCGCGTTTTCATTTTTCACTTCCTGCCTTCCCAGAGCCATAACATTTTTAATTTTCTGTTCACATAGCCATAGGAGGGCTTTTTTTTGTGGGACGAGTTGTACCTTCTAATGGCACCATTTAATAATGCATGCCATGAAGCGGGAAGCTAGTAAAAATTCAATTTCTGCCATAGTTTTATGGGCTTCGTTTTACAGCGTTCCTTATGAGATAAAACTGATCTGTTATTTATTCTCCCTGGGTCAGTATATTTACAGCAATGCTACATGTATATACTGTTAATTGTGTTTTAATACTGAAAAATATAAAAACTTGGGAAAAATTTATGTTTTTCTTTGCATCGCCGTATTCTGATCCCCATAACTTGCATCTACAGAGCCGTCTGAGGGCTCATCTTTTGCAGGGTGATGTGTACTTTTGTTGATACCATTTTGGAGCGTGTGTGACTGTTTGATCATTTTGGTTCAAATTTTTTTGAGATGAAGTGATGAATCGGCCATTTTGATTTCATTCTATTGCAGCGTTCACCATATAGGATAAATACATTTCTATCTTTATAGTTTGGTTGTTTTGGGATACTGCAGTGCAAATGGTCTTTATTTATTAATTTTTAATATGGGGTGATTTGAATTTTTATATATTTCTCCATAGGAGCTACCGCTGTGGTAGCCTTGGATCCTTCTTAAGGAACTGAGGCTACCACAGCAAGCCTACAGCTCTGCCGATCACTGCATGGGGAGCCATTCAGGCCCTGAGTGCTCCCATCTTATACACCGTGGCCACAATTAACCATGGCGTCTTAGGGGGTTAAATGTCTGTGATCTGCGTTATCGCTACTGTGTAAAATCTGGAAAGGGGTTGAAGAGGATCTGTAACCTCTCCTGATATGTCTTTTTAGTAACTACTTACATGTAATAATTCTGGAGCATCTATTCTTATGGCGCTATGTTGTGCCATTCCTTTATTATTCCTGCTAGAAGTGAATTGGTAGTAGTTTGCAATAATGGTCCAGATGGGTGTTACTAGTTGGGTGTGTCCCTGCAGTCTGACACTGACAGCACCAATTGGGTAGTTTCAGTCTGTGCATAGACACGCCCCAACTGATGCCTTCTAGAAAGAATAGTAATGGAATAGTACAACCTTGTCATAACAGTAAATGCCCTAGAATTATTATATGTGCAATGTGATTTGTTTCTAAAACAGGCATGTCAAGAGGGGTTATAGGTTCTCTTTAAAGCCTCCCTCTAATTCAAAATTAAAAGAATTCCCAGGCTCCTCTTCTGCCATCCAACATGGCCACACCACTTCTCAGACCACCTGATCCATTTTGTGCATTTGGTAGTCCAAGACACCTCCTGCTTTCCTTGGACTGGTCAGCGCTGCCCATGTGAGCATTGCTAGCCAATCAAAGGGCAGCGCTGGATATGCAAGAAGTATTTTGAGCTACTTGGGTGTGCATCAAGCAGTCTTAGAACCAGTGCGGATGGCAGAAGAGCAGCCTAGAAATCAGCGGATCTGTAGCTGAGAAGATGAGTTGGGTCACCCTGTAAGTGTTTTGTTCACTCCCAGTTAATGTGATTTTTCATATTTTTATTTTAACCACATGGTGACTGTAAAGTATTCTGATACTTGAAATGTGGGGGGGCAGATATACTGAAAATGCAACATAACATGATAAGGTCTTCATTTCATGAACTATGCTTGAATTCTGTCGGATTTGAGAAACATTTTATATTTGGTTCTAGATTCCCATGTGGACGTTGGTTGGGAAAGGGAGTAGATGATGGAAGCCTGGAAAGGATCCTGATTGGAGAGCTTATAACCCCTGTGTCTGACGATGATCTTGGAAAGCAAAGTCGGACCCCACCTCTGCAGAAATCCCCCACTATGGCCCGCAGGCTGAGCATTACCACCCTAACTGGGAAGAATTCCAGTAAGTCTTTATCAGCTGGTGCTGGACATAAACATTAACCCCTTAACGATCAAGCCAATTTTGGGAGTCGAACATAAGACTTGTGATTTCTGGTGATGCTAGGCATATAAAGTCTACAGTAATTCTTCTGTCAATGGTAACAAAAATGCAGCACTCGCCAAACTTAAAGGTTGGGCCACTAATAACCCTTATTCCCCATCCACAGGATAGGGGAAAAGTGTTTGATCACTGGGGGTCTGACCTATGGGGCCCCCCCGCGATCACAAGAACAAGGGTTTACAAGTGACGGTAAACTGCCCCATGAGAGTGCAGCAGTGGTGCGCCCACACTCCTTTCACTTCTATGGTACTGCCGAGCACAGTACACGCAGAGGATGCACATGCACAGCACCTCTCCATTTTCATAGGTCAGTTCAGTGTTGCTTTGTGGACCCCCATTCTCGTGATCGAGGAGGATCCCAGAGGTTGGACCCCAAGCGACGTGTTACTAGTGGCACAACCCCTTTAATATCCTGCCATTTTATTATTTTGCTATATGAAATTAGGGAGGCTAGGGGTGCAGTGTGCAGATTCTGCCAACTGCCATGTCGTGCTACATACAGAGGCCCAAGGAAGCGTGAATCTGCACCCTGCACCTCTCCCCTGCCTGATTTTACATTGGAAAATAACGACGCTGGAATTTTAAAGGGGTGTTCCGGTTAGTTAAAGTTATCCCTTATCCACAAGATACAGAGTAAGGGCTCATTCAGACGGCAGTATGCTGTCCACAAAAATGTGGATCCGTTTTTTGCGGATTAGATGCTGTCCCATTCACTTCTATGGGGCCTTTTCTTCCACTGCACGGCTCAGCAAAACAAATGAAACATGTTCTATACTTGTCAGTGAAAATCCGGACATGTCCCCATTGACGTCTATGGGTCAGCAAAAAAACGGAATACAATTCGTTTTTTTTGCGGACATGCTGAACTGTCCGCAAAAAACAGATCCGCATTTTTGCGGACAGCATACGGCCGTCTGAATGAGCCCTAACTAATAGATCAGTTGGGGTCCTACCGCTGGACCCCCACCGATCATAAGAATGGTTGCCCCGTACCCCCTGCTGTCCCCTGAAATGAACATAGCGGCCAAGCGGCTCCATTCTTTTCAATTGACGTTCCGGAGATATCCAAATACAGCTCTCGGCTATCCCTGGAATCCCCATAGAAAAGAATGGAGTGGCCGCACGCATGCCCGACTGGCTGCTGCATTCATTTTAGGGGGCTGCAGGGAGTACAGAGCCCCCTTTCTTGTGATCAGTGGGGTCCTACCGCTGAAGCGCATTGGAACAGTGTGGGGTGTGTTAGGGCATTCCAGAGGTAGGTTCCGGTACAGGGTTCACCCACCATCAGGGTGATTCCCTTTAGTCAGAGGTAGTTAGGGCAATATATCCCCTCCCTGATGTACCTCTGCTATGCCCTTTAGCCATTATCCCTACAAGAGCCCTTGGTTTTCTTTCCCTTTTTTCACATTTTTGTTTGTGGGCCCTATTATGTTTATGGTCTACGAATGTGAGCCGCTTTGTGTTTCCATGTGCAGATTGGGTGTGTTACATACCATATGCATCTCAAGACTTAACGGACTTCTGTCTTCTTTTACAGAACCAAATGCCGGCCAGATCCAGGAAGGAATCGGGGAAGCTGTGAACAATATTGTAAAACATTTTCACAAGCCAGAAAAGGAGGTGAGACTAACGTGCGTGATCTTTATTCTGTATTGATATGAAGAAGAGGAGGAGATCACAGAACCGTTTTCTCTCTGACCTGAAAATGCCTTCTTACTCTAGAAGGATTAACCTACTTTCCTCATGATCCTTCATTGCTGTAACTCGACATGTTCTCAATCATTGCACCTCATACAGCACTGTTCATCCCTCCCCAGTCTGAAATGACTGATTATAAGGCCCAATTGATTGTTTTTAGCAGCACCGGCTATGCAGATTATATAGAGTTTTATGTTTAGTGGCCCTTTAATAACCCGTGACTCTAAGCTGCTGCAAAACTATAAATCCCAGCATGCTTTTAGAGCCTGTGCTTCACATAATAGAAAGCTCGAGATATTGCACACTGCAGTAATGACCTGATATATATTCCCTGGATATGATTAGATATATGCCCCCTGGTATGAAGGCAAGTAATGCGCAATAAGAACATGAGTGCTAGCGACAAGCACCTCTCATGGCGCCCCCATCTTCCAATGTCTTTACTATGTCATTGCTGAGCTGGTGACCTTCCCCTTCAGCGGTTAGTATGCAGTGCAGGTTTTCTACACTAATCCACATTAGTGGCGTCTCCGTAAAGCCTCTTACACGATTTGTTTCCCTGCAGAGAGGCAGTTTAACCATCCTGCTCTGCGGAGAAAACGGCCTCGTCTCAGCTTTGGAGCAAGTGTTTCATCACGGGTTTAAATCTGCCCGTATTTTCCACAAGAGTATCTTCATCTGGGATTTCATAGGTAAAATTAAGAGTCTAGTGTCTTTATTGTCCCCTGCACGGGAGAATGCTGTCGCTGCTTTTTGGTCCAGATGTGTGATTTGGAGCAGAATTTTATTGTAACCTTGCAAAGACGGACACATTCTAAGTGAATGGGCTGCAGGATTGTCGTCCATAATCTCACTGCCGCTTCACCTGACACCTCAGGAGCCAAAATATAAATGTCGATTGCTTCAGAAAACTAGTATAAAAGGTTTTGCATAATTAATATCATGTCGGGATTATAATAATTCAATTAAGATATATTAATTATGGTCATAAAAAAATTATCAAGAATTTTCCATAACTTGTAAAAATCATGACCTGGTGAATTGTAGATAACTCAATCTATACAATTCACATCTGAGAGCCGACTATTTCCTCAGATAATAAGTTCTTTTCATGTGAGTGACATTAATGCTAAAGATGTAACTTTTGACATTAAATAATAATACACAGGTATTATAAAAACATGCAGATTTTATTAGTTACACGATTATAAACATTAACTAGTGCATAACACAATGATATATGCCAATGAATATATATGGCGTTAATATAAAGCATTACAAGCTTAAAATAAGTAAATAAACACAATACATGTGGGTAGAAGCAACTTGTCACATTATAACAAAGCTATTATTTGGTTAGGATATCAAAACAAGAAGTTAAATTATATACATCACTTCTGTTCAGAGGAAACCTCATGATATCAGGATGGGCATGTCTAATCCTAGACATTAATATGGAATGCTAAATACATTCTGCCCCTCTAACCAACTACACCTCACATGACTTCAGAAATGGGCAAATCCATCCAAGGATATAACTTAGAAGAGATAACTGTATCCTTCCGCCCCATCCTGGACTATTTTCACATGTATGACTTGGTAAGACTATTAAGACAAACAACAGAAATGGGAAGAACTTGAAACAAGTCTTTCCAGTGGGAATTTATCACCTAGCTTGGCGAAGAATGCTACTATTAATATATATAGTATATATATATATATATATATATATATACAATCATTTAATACTTTGCTAGATTATGAGTCTTGATTCTTCTGCAGGTAGAATGAAGCCTCACAATATCCTAAGACTACATCTCAATATGGAGATGATCAATTAATTAATGTTTTTTTATATTCGCCGATCTAGATGGTATGACTTCACCCACATTATCCAATTAGTCTTAATAAAATGAAATATCATTCTTTATGTCTCTTACCAAGTCCTAGCAGGAATCACACTTCTGCTCCTAGGAAAGCTGGATGGTCCATCATCGCATGTCTCACCATGACTTTCATATTGAAAGACCCTTCTCTCTTGGGTGTTCTGGCTATGATGATGATCCTGATGCTCTATCCTGGAATGTTCTTTGCTTGTTGCTTGTTCTGCTTCTTGCCTCCTTTCCTGATGCTGATCTATCTAGGGTAATTATCTCCCTTGTAATCTAACATTACCACCCCCTGGATTAGTATTCTCCAATCAATTGAGGGGTGTAAACATATGTAATAAGATCCTATGAGATCATGTTTACCCATAATGCAACTATAATGTATAATGTAACGATGTAACAATATCCATTTGTCTCCGGATGGCACTGTTGTGCAAGCTATTAGCACCATACTATAAAGAGTTAACTAGGGTATTTTTGCATCATATACATTTGACCCTACGTCAGTCAGTAAACTAGAGATGAGGATTAGTTTGGACACTGAAATAACTAAAGATAGACCTCTAGGCGTCTCTCTGAATGTTTCTCACACTGTTGATCTATGGACCATAATAATATGAATGGGCCTTGTTCTCTTCAGACGGACATGTCTGGAGAATCTAGTGTACTCCCAACAGATAAGCCCACATCTGTGGCAATAACTCTTAAGACACAATACTCTCTGTATTTTTACACAGACTGAGCTTGGCATGACCTCCTCTTGGCCTGTCTCAGTCGCATATGAAAACTTTGGCTCATGTATGTTTCTTAAAGACAATGAGCATGCATTTTTAATATAATATGATCAGGTATCAATATATATGTCTATGAAAATGCCTGACAATCAGATGCATATACCTAAATGATAATTCGCTGCTTACAATCGCCACTACAGGAAGCTTTCTTGGCTTTCTCAGTCGGTGCATGTGCTCCTTAGGACCCCTGTTTTAGTGACTAAGAAGCTCCCAGCAATCATGCATGTATAACCAATCCTGTGAATAGGTAATAAATGTTCTTTTTGGAACAACTCCTTTAAGTCTATCCAAGGGATTTGAAGATCTGTATTTGGGAAAGAGCTCTGACCCTTCTAAAAATACAATGTATTGGGAAAGTCTTTCAGACCCTTACATTTTTTTTTTTTACATTTTATGTTGCGGCCTTGTGTCAAGATTTAAGTTTCCCCCATCAATCTGCACTTAATACCCCATGATGTGAAAGTGAAAACTGAATTTTAGAAAGTTTTGCAAGTTTTTAAAAAGGAAAAACCAGAATTTCACATGGACATAAGTATTTAGACCCTTTTGCGATGACCCTTGAAATTTAAAAGTTCCCAAGGGCACAGTGGCCTCCATATTTCTAAGGCCCCATTCACACGTCTGCAAAAGGCTCCGCATCCGTTCCGTAATTCTGCGGAACGGGTGCGGACCCATTCATTCTCTATGGGGCCGGACGTGAAGCGGAGAGCACACTATATGTGCTCTCCGCTTCCGCATTTGCAGAGCGCGGCCCCGAACTTCCGGTCCGCGGCTCCGCAAAAGATAGAACGTGTCCTATTCTTGTCCACAGCTTGCGGACAAGAATAGGCATTTCTATGGGGGTGCCGGCCGGGTGTGTTGCGGATCTGCAACACACCACAGACGTGTAAATGGACCCTTAAATGGAAGAAGTTTGAAACAACCAGGATCCTTCCTAGAGCTGGCCACCCCATCAAACTTAGGCTACTTTCACACTAGCGTTTTTTGCGGATCCGTCATGGATCTCCAAAAACACTTCCGTTACAATAATACAACCGCATACATCCATCATGAACTGATCCGGTTGTATTATGCCTTCTATAGCCATAATGGATCAGTCTTGAACTCCATTGAAAGTCAATAGGGGACAGATCTGTTTTCTATTTACCAGATTGTGTCAGAGAAAACAGGTCCGTCCCCATTGACTTGCATTGTATGCCAGGACGGATCCGTTTGGCTCCGCTTCGTCAGGCGGACAGCAAAATGCTGCAGGCAGGGTATTGGTGTCTGCCTCCAGAGCGGAATGGAGACTGATCGGAGGCAAACTGATGCTTTCTGAGTGGATCCTTTTCCATTCAGAATGCATTAGGGCAAAACTGATCCGTTTTGGACCGCTTCTGACAGCCCTGATCTCACAAACGGAAAGCCAAAACACTAGTGTGAAAGTAGCCTAAGTAATCGGGGGAGAAGGGCCTTGGTAAGAGGTGACCAAGAACCCATTGGTCACTCTGGCTGAGCTCCAAAGATCCTGTGTGCAGATGGGAGATCCTTCCAGAAGGTCAACCATCACTGCAATATTCCACCAATCTGGGCTTTAAGGCAGAGTGGCCAGAAAGAAGCTTGTGCTCAGTAAAAGACCCATGAAAGTTTTCCAAAAAGTAAGCAAGCAAGGCTCTCTGGGTTCTCTGGTCTGATTAAACCAAGAGTGACCATTTTGGCCTCAGTTCTAAGCGTCATGTTTCGAGGAAACCAGGCGTTGCTCATCGTTTGCCAAGTACCATACCTGCAGTGAAGCATGGTGGTGGCATCATCCTGCTGTGGGGGTGTTTTTCATCAGCTGGGACAGAGAGACTGGTCAGGGTACAGGAAAAGCTGAATGGAGCAAAGTACAGAGATGTTCTTAGTAAAAACCTGATCTAGAGTGCTCTTGACCTCACACTGTGCTGAAGGTCCACCTTCCAACAAGACCGAGACCCTAAGCAGCCAAGACAACACAGGAGGGCCTTAGGGACAACTCTGTGAATGTCTTGACTGGCCCAGCCAATCCTGACTTGAACCCAATCAAACATCTCTGGAGAGAGCTGAAAATGCCTTTCCACTGACGGTCCCCATCCGATCTCCAGAGAAGAATTGCAAAAAAATCCCCAAATCCAGGAGTGCAAATATTGTTCCCTCATACCCAAAGAAAACTGGAGGCTGTAATCTCTACTAAGTCCTGAGTAAAGGGTCTAAATGCTTATGTCAATGCAAGATTTTAGTTTTTCTTTTTAATAAATTACCACCGATTTCTAACATTCTGTTTTCACTTTGTCATTATGCAGAATGGGGGAGTAAAAAAATATTTTGTTTTTTTAACATTTTAGCACAAGGCTGCAATATAAGAAAACGTGAAAAAAGGTGAAAGGGTCTTTCCGAATGCATTGTATATTAGGAAATGATTCAGCACAAAATTTTAGACAGAATGGTTATTCAAGGGTGGACTTTGACCTTAAAGGGTTCTGCAGTTTGTTACCACTGATGATCTATCCTCAGGATAGATCATCAGCATGTGATCGGCCAGGGTCCGACACCCGGGACCCCGCCCGATCAGCTGTTTGAAGGCCGCGGCGCTGCAGGAGCGCCGCGGCCTTCTCCTGTTTACCTCTGCTAGCGCCCGCCCAGTGACGTCACGACTTGTATCCAAGTGGCGTGGGCGAGGCTAAGCTCTGTTCACTGAACAAGTCATGACGTCACTGGGCGGGGCGCTAGCAGAGGTAAACAGTGAGAAGGCCGCGGCGCTCCTGCAGCGCCGCAGCCTTCTCAAACAGCTGATCGGCGGGGGTCCCGGGTGTCGGACCCCGGTCGATCACATGCTGATGATCTATCCTGAGGATAGATCATCAGTGGTAACAAACTGCAGAACCCCTTTAAGAAAAATGAACACCATGTGACACAGATTTAAGGTACCTTCCCCACAGCATGGTAGCAGTGCTATTAAACCATCATAAGTGAGGGGATTCTGGATACCTAGAACAAGGGGCATTTGCTAAATTCCAGCTTTTGCGAGACTTGTGAGTTCATGTAACATACATCAGCATGACTCTGTGCTACCACCTGCAGGCATCCACCATTACACTACCTAGAATCCACCCTTCAGTAGCTAAAATGCCAGATGTGTCACATTGTGCGGTTATTGCTGATGACGAATGCCAAGTTCCAGCTTGACATTTTATTAAATGTCACATTCCCCCAATATGGATTGAAAGCGTTCTGTTCTATTGCATCCTGATACTGTAAGAAAGTCCGTACAGGAGCATACGCAACCTTTTTCTGTTTTCACCCCTTGGGTAATGAAACGGGCCTTTGTAGACAGCTTTATAGACCTGCTGTTGTGAGATGAAAGTGGCATGTGGCCTTTATCTGTTTTAAGGTCTCCTGTAAAATGTTAAATGTCATTTTTGTAGTGTAACCGCACTTTCACAACTTCATTCCAAATATAATGCGGAGTAACTTTACTTGAGTTCCAGCATGGCTCTACTCTATTCACAGCCAGAGCTGCATTCACATCATAATTTATATTAATTTAAATGGCATGGAGTTGTAAACGGCCTCAATAGAAAGTCTGTGAGCCTATCTCCCATTCTGTCTTCAGCAGGGAGGAGAGACAGAGCTCAACTAAGTTTTAAAAGTCCTCACTTAGCGATTGCCGGGGTCTCGGCATTTGACCCCCATCAATCAAAACCTTTGCTATGTCCCTATAATGTCAAACGTTTTCACAAAGCGCAGTTAAAGAGGACCTTTCATGGGTCCAGACATTATGAAATAAGTTATATTACCTCCATGAATTATGCCCTACACAACCTCCTACTTATTTCATAATGTCTGGACCTATAAAAGGTCCTCTTTAATCTTTAAAGGGCCTCTGTCAGCATATTTCTACCTATGACACTGGCTGACCTGTTACATGTGCGCTTGGCAGCTGAAGGCATCTGTGTTGGTCCCATGTTCATATGTGCCCGCATTGCTGAGGAAAAATGTGGTTTTAATATATGCAAATGAGCCTCTAAGAGTAAGGGGGCGTTGCCATTACTCCTTGAAGCTCAGCTCTCTCTTCAACTGCTGCGCCCTCTGCACTTTGACAGGGCCAGGCGTGATGACATTAACACTGCCTGGCTCTATCAATCAAAGTGCAGAGGGCGCAGTAGTTGTAGAGAGAGCAGAGCCTCTAGGTGTAATGGCAACGCCCCCGTTGCTCCTAGAGACTCATTTGCATATATTAAAACCTCATTTTTCCTCAGCAATGCGAGCATCTGAGCATGGGACCAACACAGATGCCTTCAGCTTTCAAGCGCACATGTAACACGTCAGCCAGTGTCATAGGGACAAATCTGCTGACAGATACCTTTAAGTAACAGGTCTGTTCAGAAAATGTGACCGACGTGTTGTGCTCCTTGCAGAAAAGGCGGTGGTTTTCTTTGAAGCTACTGATCAAGTTGGAGATGGTGAGGAAGACCAGCTTCTGATGAGATCATCCTGCAAAACTTTCTGCCACTATGTGAACCGCATAGTAGCGGCTCCCAGAAACATTGGCAAGGATGGGAAGTTCCAGCTGCTCGTGTGCCTCGGAGCAAGGTGAGCTATGTCTTTAGTCTGTCTAACATTCTGTATGTATAGAAGCTGGTGACAACCAATATATTGCCGTTATTGCCAAGAAACATTCTGGGCATAATTCTGATAAGGCCGAGTTCACACTTTAGTTATGTCCATCAGTTATTGTGAGCCAAAACCAAGTGCAGGTCAAAAACACCAGCAGGCAAACCTTCCATTATACCTTATCTCGGAGTAGATACTCCCTACTGGTTTTGGATCACAATAACTGACCAAATAACTAAAGTGTGAATTAAACCTAACGTAGGGGTTCATGACCAACGTGAGGGGTTCATATGACAGGTAAGGTCATATGAAGGGAAAATACATTTTTGGATATTAGACATGGGACTAAAGTGGATTGAGCAGGGAGAAGTTGAGGCAAAACTCCAACTAAGTTTCATTACAGGGAGTCAGTTACAGATAGACCTCTTAGGCCACTTTTACATCTGCGTTGTGAGGATCCGGCGTGCACTTCCGTCGCCGGAAATGCCCGCCGCATCCGTCACAGCGCAAGATAACTGAAAGCATTTGATGACTGATCCAAATGCTTCAATATGCTTTCAGGTTACCATGGCAGCCAGGACGCTACTAAAGTCCCGGCTGCCATGGAAAAGAAGCGGGGAGCCGGGGGAAAAGCTACTACCTTCCGTGCGGCGGCCAGGGCGCTCCTCGATGATGTCACCGGGTCCCTGCATGAATCACATAGCTATGCTATGTAAGCAATGCGCCGTACGATCCATACAGCGCATAGCTATGTGAACCATGCGACGCAGGGACCTGGTGGACGGAACTCTAGGACGGAAAGGAAAAACGCAGATGTGAAAGGGGCCTTAAAGGGTATATATACTTTTCCTAATAATATTGCAAAATGTCTCTTATATTTGTGTCTCTATAGCCACAGACTAAAAACACACCCTGTAGTCTGGAGGGGGGGCTAGGTGGATGCAGTGCAGTTCAACCTTGATATTCATATTTGCCTTTGGAGCCTTTTGTTTAAAACGTCTGTAACCCTGTACTTTTATCTTCATATTTGTCAGGGATCACTTACTTGCCCAGTGGATTCCCCTTTTGGCTGAGTGTCCGGCCATCACTCGGATGTATGAAGAGACTGCTCTGCTAAGGGACACCATGATGGTGAATTCTCTTGTCCGAGTCCTGCAGACTCTACAAGATTTCAACATTGTCCTAGAAGGGTCACTTACTAAAGGAGTAGATGTTTAGTACTTCGTTTGGGGAACTCGAAAATAGCTTTCACTTTTCTGGAATTTTTTTTTTTTATTTCAGAGCGGTGTCTGAACCTTTATAATGTTCTACAGAGTTCTGTGGTGCAATACACTGAATAGTAGCAAGTCACTGGAAGCCGCTGCAAAGCGCTTCAGCGTCAAGCCGGCAGGACTCTGAATGGTAGCCTTGCTGCGAGGCGTCTCGACACTGTTGCTTAGTAAATTTGAATCAGATATTTAGTAAAATAGAGTATTTTTCCTTGTTGTGTCTGTAAATACTGCTGTAGTTTTTTAAAGAGCCAGAATATATTACAGGTGGATTTACCTTCTACTCATTTCTAATTCTGAAGTTCTTCCTGGATGGTAGGACCATTGCAAGAATTTCTTCTCCCTAAAACGGTGCTCAGATCATTTGTTCAGCAGATGCTCATTTGTTTCCGTTACACAGACCGTTCTTCTGAGCCATAGAAAATAGGCACTTGAATACAGTAAATGCGGCTTCTTTTTTTGAGCTGCTGATCAGGATTTTTTTTTTTGTTGTTTACTAGGAACCAGTGAGATCATGGAGTTTGCCACTTATGCGCTCAGCATGCAGATTATCCCTTCGCTGGAACTGATGCTACTGAGATGCAGTTTCCAATTTCACTAAAGCTAGTGACATTGCTGCGCAATACAGCCTATCCCTTTACTAGAACCAGTGACGTTACTGCGCATGCAGCGTATGCCTTCACTAGAGCTGGGGACATCACTGAGGATGCCACTAGAGTCAGTGATGTCACTGAACATGCATCTCACTAAGCTTGCAGCGTGTCACTTGACTAGCGCCAATGACATCACTGAACATGCTATTTCTGCCTTCACTAAAACTGATGACATCATTGAGCATGAAGCCTATCCTTCACTAGATTTAGTGACCTCATTGTGCAAGCTGCCAATCAGTGACGTCACTGAGCACGCAGCCTTTTCCATACTAGAAACAGTGACATCACAGAGCGTTGAGTTTTTATTGGAAACAAGACTCAGCGTTGCATAGGTATGGGTTCGACTCTCAAACTGGTTGCTTTAACATATCACAAATATATTTTCGCAATTATATCATTAGCCCCAAAATGGGCACAACCACCGCGTGCAGGTTTGACATATATTCCAAATTTGATAAACCGTAAGCATGCTTAAAGAAATGATGCAAGTTGTAAATACCTTGATAATCCTAAAGCAACTATTTTCCTAAGTTATATTGCAAGAAACCACTGCGAGTATTAAGACGTGGCCATCTCTTATGTTGGTCTTTTATATTGTTAATGTACATCCTACCTGTAGGACCTAAATCATTTCCGTTTCCCTTGTCCTGACTCATGGATTTCATTTTATGACTGAAAACTGTTTTACATCTCAGTAAACATGTAATGGGGGAAGACTGGCCGGAATTTTCCAATTTTGACGTTGGGAGAATCGAGAAGCTGTGATATTATGCATTTATTGCATAGATTACTTATTCTATAGCAACTACTCCTATTTTTCTAAGTCTCATCATGGTGTGATTGTTGTTCCATTTAATGGGAATATCTGTCAGTCAAATGATACTAGAGTTTTTTTTTTTGTTTTTTTTTCCGTAATCATTATTTTAGTGTAAATCTACCTATTTATTCGCATACACTGGGATTTTGGGGGTCAGGGGTTGACTAAGAGATATTTTGCACTACTTGTTACATTTGATAAGGGGGTTGTACTGTGTGAAAGTAAAACTTCCATTAACTGTATATGTTGATCCACTTTTTTTTTTTTCTTTTGCACCTTTCAGTCATGGTTTTTCTTTTTCTTGTCATCTGCAGAGAACCTGAAATGCGTTGTCCTGTTTAAAGGGCACCTAAACCTCTACTGAAAGCACAGCAGATGCAGCAGCGCTTTCCCAACATGCGGAGTACAGACTGTATATACTTTCTATTGATGCTGCACTTTCCGTACTTTCAGTAATGGTTTGGATGCTCTTTAAGATCAGCCTGTTCACGCAGAAGACTGGTTAGACTTGGGCTACGATGTTCTCTCCACAATGCCTGGTTTTTGTAACACTGTTGTATTGTGAAAACTTTCCTTTTATATTGGGATACTTTTAAAGGCTGGTAAGGCTCGCTGGGAGTAGTAGTTCTGTAGCACCTCAGAGCCACGACACTCATGAGTTTGCAATAGACAGAGGCGGGATACTCTCATGAAGCAGCGGCATTTTCCATCCCCTTAAAGGAATCCTTCACTGTCAAACCACTTGGACTTGAGACAACAAATAATGTTGAGCAATACAACAATGCATATGCTGTACTTTAAGACTAGTCAGTATTCAGTTTTAGTGCATTACATGTACTTCAGGGCCCAGGAAAGAGTGTTTTTGTGTTTAGTTTTGTTTTTCTTTTTATCTAGTAAATGTATCAGTATAATGGAACCGTTGATCTAACTGTCTTTGTAACCAGTGACAGTTGCTTTGGGCAATGCTGCCTTTGTTTCCTCATCAGTGTTAACTTCCCCGTACTGTATGATTTTATTACATCACTGTCACTTTTTTCAGTATTAAAATGTGTTATATAAAACAGTAAAACCGTTTTGAGATAAAACTGCGTCTGATTTATTTTTTGTTTTTCTGTCTTGTACTTAGATTTTTTTTTCTAATGTATAATGGTTCTTTAACATTAGCGTTAGCAGCTGGAGCCCTCTGGATCCAGCATAGCAGGATGTTACTGCAATCCCCGCCAGCCCCAGTGACTCTAATGGGATCCAGCGGAGATTCGGCCGGTACCCGGCAAATATACCAGGATTCAGCCAAAAAAACGTTGCACGCGGCCGGATCCCATTATAGTCAAAGAGGCCAGTGGGCATTGCAGTAACATCCGTCTGTGCTGGATCTAAAGAGCTCCAGCAGGTTGTCTGCCGGAACAGCATGCCGGAGACCGGTAATGCCAGTGTGAAACTAGCCTTACATTTTCTTCCTCTTCCAAGTTGTCTATTAGTAACAACTCTATTCTCGCCTCACTTGTTATGGCATATTTAAGCATGTATTTATCTTTTACGTTTTGTTTTTTTTTTAACTGTTTGATCTCATGTTATATTTTCCTGCAATGGTCTAGGGCCCCATTCACACAGGGTTATTTGACACAGACTCCACTGAAGCACTTTAATTCTGCCTCCTATTTTTTTAATGGGAGGTCAAGGCTGCACTCTACTAATGGAACTGGAAACCACAGTGGGTGTCCGCTCGCAGTTTAGCTCCATTTAATAGAGCTAAATTGCAAGTAGGGCCACGGCATTCAAACTGAAAAAATGCAGCTATGTAAACTAGCCCTAATGTTACATTGTAGTGACCAGGAAAATAGCAGTTCTCTAGCAGAACATTTTGTAAAACTGCTGCTCCCAGGTAACACCTTGAGTTATTTAAAGGTTATACGGTACTTTGAAATGGATTGCCTGTCCCTGACAATTTGGTATTTAAAAAGAGAATTTAGGGTTGGCCCTCCTATATAATAGATGTAAACATCCCAACCGCACACACCTGGACCCATGGGCAAACCATGTCTTGTGTCACAAACCAGCACTATGCCACGTGACCAACCTCCTCTAAGAGTGTTGTCTAAGTGAACCCTCATGCTTCACAGTACCCCTGATGGTGGGGAAAGACTTTCCTGAGAACACCAGGTCGCTACTTCTTGAGGTGGGTTGGCACACAAAACAGCTGGTCCGGGCAGACCAAGGGGTACCAGTGCAAGGTACCAGAGATACAGATGTAGTACAGGCTGAGTCATAATCAGGAGGGACAGTGCAGGACCAAAGGATGAGGTAGAGTCATACAAGCAATGGGTAAGAGCAGGCTGCACAGGTACAGGTCAGGCAATCTGGATTAGCAACAGGAGAGTGGAGACTGAGCAGGCAAGGATCAGACAGGTAACAAAATCCAGAAGACAAGCATGTACGAAAGCAACCTTAGCAGGACACAAGGACCATTGACATTTAGGCACCAGGGAAGGGGGCTGGACCATTTAGATAGCTGGAGGAAGGCTGGGATTGGTCAGCACAGGTCACAGAAACAAATGTGCTATGGGAAATGCTGCACTCGGGGCTGAAAGGAAACCGTGGTGGCGGTGTCCGGGGAAGATGGTGCCTGCAAGGACAGAGCCCAGGACTGCGCAAGTGAATAGGGAGACACCAGTAGCTGACCTTGCAATGCGGTTGGACACGGACAATGTTGGAGGCGGCCATGGAGGACAATGCTTACCCGAACACAGAGCCTGGGACCGCAGTGGTGAGTAGGGGAACATTGGCAGTCAGCAACCACTGTTACAGTACCCCTTTCCTTATGCCCCTCTCAACTGGAGTCCAAAACAAGAAAATAACCTCTATCAAGTACGAGAATGTTGTCGATAAACAACAAAGAATGGTGAGGATCCAGTAGACTCACTAGAGTGGTTATAGTAAAACTCTGCCCAAGGAAGAAGTTGAACCCAGTGGTCATGTTGGGCAGAGACAAAGCGCCTGTTTTAGGCGTAGAAAAAAGGTCTAAATGTAAGAGCTCAGAAGCTGTCTTACATTTAGAACTGGCACTGGATGCACCGAAGTTATAGAGAGGCCTGCGTCTCTACATAACTCTGGCGGATCCACTACCAACTGTAGGGCTTATTAACACCGGCGTCTAAAATGCCAGTCTTAATAAATGTCCTCCTATGTGCAAAGGTAGTCCATGTAAGCGGAATATATGCTCAATGAACAATTTGGCAAGTTTTGTGGCAGAGGGTAAATCGGACAAAGCAAGCCATCTTGGAGAACCAGTCTACAACCACCCAGATAGCAGTACATCCGGCAGAAGGTTGAAGCTCAGTGATAAAAATCCATGGCAATGTGTTGCCATGGGTTAACAGGAAGGGGTAGTAACAGCCCAGAAGGTTTGGTCCTAGCAACCTTATTTTGAGCACAGATGGTACAGGCAGATACGTGGTCGTGCACATCACTCCAAAGTGTCGGCCACCAGTAGTGCCATAGTAAAAGCTCTGAAGTCTTGCGAATCCCAGAAAATGTCATTAACGAACCCCTTAAAAACAACGGGAGCAATGCATAGTCCAAAGGGCATTACGAGATACTTGTAGTGACAGGTGTTGAATGTGGTCTTCCACTCATCGCCCTCACAAATGCGAATCAGATTGTATGCACCGCGCATCTTAGCTCCCCAGATCCTTTTTGAACCTCCAAGTTCAAAAATTAGTAGTAGAGGGTAATAGTTTTTGACTGTGACTTTATTCAGCCCTCAATAGTCAATACAGGGTCGTAAGGAACCATATTTATTTTGTACAAAGAAGAACCTAGCACCAGCTGGTGATGCAGATTTCTGGATAAACCAACTCTCAAGATTCTCCTTGATGTATTCCGACCTTGCTTGGGTCTCTGGGAGCAAGAGGTGGTATACTCGACCATGAGGAGGAGTGACATCGGGAAGGAGGTTTAACAGACAATCATAGGATCAGTGGGGAGGTAGCGTCTCGCCCTCCTTCTTGCTGATGACGCCTGCAAAGTCGACATACTGTGGAGGAAGACCTGGCAGATCTTCGGGTACCGGAGGTAAGGAAACAGGAGCCACCCATACCTTTTTTTAGGGTATGACCACATGGCGTGGTTGCGACATGGCCATACAGAGCACAGTAGTGGTCGTACGCTTACGTCAAAATCTGCTCCATTCATAATAGGAGAACCTACTAACTATAGCAAAGACAGATACAGTGCCTTGCAAAAGTATTTACCCCTTAATGCTATAATGTAACAAAACACAAAAAAGTTAAGTTCAATGTTTTGTTAATCTGAATTTTATGTGATGGATCAGAATAGTCTAAGTTGGTGAAGTGAAAGGAGTAAAATATATAAATAAAACTATTGTTTAGAAATAGAAAATAGAAAATTGGCATATGCGTATGTATTCACCCCTTTGTTAGGAAGCCCATAAAAGCTCTGGTGCAACCAATTACCTTCAGAAGTCACATAATTAGTGAAATGATGTCCACCTGTGTGCAATCTAAGTGTCACATGATCTGTCATTACATATACACACCTTTTTTTTTTTAAAGGTCCCAGAGGCTGCAACACCTAAGCAAGAGGCATCACTAACCAAACACTGCCATGAAGACCAAGGAACTCTCCAAACAAGTCAGGGACAATGTTGAGAAGTACAAGTCATGATGATCCCTAGGAGCACCATCAAATGTATCATAACCAAAGGGAAAGAACATGGCACAACAGCAAACCTGCCAAGAGATGGCTGCCCACCAAAACTCACGGACCGGGCAAGGAGGGTATTAATCAGAGAGGCAGCACAGAGACCTAAGGTAACCCTGGAGGAGCTGCAGAGTCCACAGCAGAGACTGGAGTATCTGTACATAGGACGACAATAAGCCGTACGCTCTATAGAGTTGGGCTTTATGGCAGAGTGGCCAGAAGAAAGCCATTACTTTCAGCAAAAACAAAAAGGCACTTAGTGAGTTTGCGAAAATGCATGTGGGAGACTCCCAAAATGTATGGAGGAAGGTGCTCTGGTCTGATGAGACTAAAATTGAACTTTTCGGCCATCAAAGAAAACACTATTTCTGGCGTGCCGCAAACCCAACACATCACATCACCCAAAGAACACCATTTTCAGCAGCTGGGACTGGAAAACTGGTCAGAGTTGAGGGAAAGATGGTTAGTGCTAAATACAGGGATATTCTTGAGTAAAACTTGAACCACTCTGTGCGTGATTTGAGGCTAGGACGGAGGTTCACCTTCCAGCAGGACAATGACCCCAAACACACTGCTAAAGCAACACTTCAGTGGTTTAAGGGGAAACATGTAAATGTGTTAGAATGGCCTAGTCAAAGCCCAGATCTCAATCCAATAGAAAATCTGTGGTCAGACCTAAAGATTGCTGTTCACAAGGGCAATCCATCCCACTTGAAGGAGCTGTGGCAGTTTTGCAAGGAGGAATGGGCAAAAATCCCAGTGGTAAGATGTGGCAAGCTCATAGAGACTTATCCAAAGCGACTTGGAGCTGTGATTGCAGCAAAAGTTGGCTCTACAAAGTATTGACTTTAGGGGTGAATAGTTATGAACATTGACCTTTTCTGTTATTTTGTCCTATTTGTTGTCTGCTTCACAATAATAATTAAAAAACATCTTCAGAGTTTTGGGCATGTTCTGTAAATTAAATGATGCAAATCCTCAAACAATCCATGTTGTCCAATTCCAGGTTGTGAGGCACCAAAACACGACAAAAGTCATAGGGGTGAATACTTTTGCAAGGCACTGTAAATCTCTGCATAAACTTAGTCATACAATCCAAATAAAAAGTATTCACAGCCCTTGAGACTTTCTAATGTTTTGCTATGCTATAAGATTAAATCCCGAGAGATTTTGATCTCCATTATTGATAAGTAAAAAGCCTTTGTACATTCATTGCAAAACTATTAACCCCCTGTTACTAGGAGGCCTACATTATCTGGAATTCTAGGCATGTACTGCACACGGACCTTCTGTAGCAATTTTCATTTTAGCTGCTTTCCTTTTGTACTTGTATTGGATTGTTTATCCTGAAATATCCACATGGAGCACCTCAGCTCCCTGAGAACCAAGTAAGATGAGAGGCCGCATTCTTCAAATTCTTGGCTGAGAATGGTGTGTGACTCAGGTGAGAAGAGAAGCATTCACTGTACGAAGTGAGTGGGATTCCTCTTACAGCAGCCAGGTTCTCTTCAGCATTGCTTCTCATCATTTATAGTGACTAGAGATGAGCAAATCCACTTCGGATGAAACGTCCAAAGTCGATTCGCATAAAACTTTGCTCCAATACTGTATGGAGCGAGCGCTCCGTACAGTACTAAAATGTATTGGCTCCAATGAGCTTCGCGGAGTAATAACTCCATAAGTTAATTTGTACTGTAGTCTGTATAAAAATATTTCCAGAACTCTGATTCGGTTCCAAGTGGTACTTCACGAAGCAATAACTTCGGCTCATCGGAGCCAATACATTCTAATACTGTACGGAGCTCCTGCTCTGTACAGTATTGGAACAGAGTTTTATGCAAGTCGATTTGCTCATCCCTAATAGTGACCAAAGTAAAACTCCAGTTAGGCCAAGTTCAAATAACCATTTAACTTCCTCAGAAGAAGAAAACTGATCTAATGTACATCTTTCCGGAAAGATGCAGGTAGCCTTACAGTTCCGCACAGTTACTCTAAATGTGCCAGCTCTTCAGAAAACCTGGTGAAACCTTCTGTGTCCCGGTAAAAAGTAGAAATAAATAGTGGATCATTTTGACATAAAGCGCCTGAGAACTGTTGTACTGACAGCAATAATTCCATTGGAATACATTAAAATGACTTTTGACAATTTACCACCCAAACATGAAGTGATTCCGTGTCCCAGTACAGGCCTGCACAATAGCGCTGCAGTTTCTCAGAGCATGCCTCCAGCTCCATCTACTGGTTTATCACCTCTGACTATCCATACATGTAATATCAAATCAGAAATGTGTCCAAGCAACTACAATTCCATGAGTATAAATGTTAAAAACCATAGTAATCATGGAAAATCCCTTTAAGTTCTATGAGCTGTATTTATTTGTTTGCAGAGTTCGCCGCCCTAGAGGTAAATGGTGGTAATAAATAAATATATATAAAGCTTATTTCATACCTGCGGATACTTCCATTGTTCTGCTCAGTCATAGGAGCAATATGACAGACACCAGCAGCACCCGATGGACCTCATTGACTGTAATGATTTCCTTCAGGGTTCCGCCATGTTGTCTGCTTTTACTGGACAAAACAGGTTAACCTGCTATGCTATTTTGTCTGGGGTTTTTTTTTTTTTTTTACAGGGTTATCAACCCAAATTGAACCTAGCCCAAAGAAACAAAGTTTAAAATAAAAAAACTATAAAAATCATCAGCCCTCAATATCACCCATAAAGAAAAAAATCAAAACCCGCCATATCTGTATACGTTTATGTATAAAAATGCAATTGCATTGAATATGAGAGGTTGCCATGGGAGATATGGGAGCTTGTGCCACACCTGCCTCACAGAACATAAAAGAACACCCCAGCCCCTCATAGTACATAAAAGAACACCCCAGCCCCTCACAGAACATAAAAGAACACCCCAGCCCCTCATAGTACATAAAAGAACACCCCAGCCCCTCACAGTACATAAAAGAACACCCCAGCCCCTCATAGTACATAATGTAACACCCCAGCTCCTCATAGTACATAACGTAACACCCCAGCTCCACATAGTACATAATGTAACACCCCAACCCCACATAGTACATAATGTAACACCCTAGCCCCTCATAGTACATAAAGTAACATAGTTTAACAGCCCCTGCCACTCACAGTACATAATATAACAGTGCAGCATAGTATATAATTTAAAGAGGACCTTTCATCAGGCTAAAAAATGTGTACTAAGTGTGCTGACATGTAGAGCAGGCCCAGGGATCTCCTGCACTTACTATTATCCCTGGGCGCCGCTCTGTTCTCCCGGTATAGGCTCCGGTATCTTCTGGGACTTGGTTATACTAGGCGGAGCCTAGTACACTTGGTTATAGTAGGCGTATCCCAGGCTGTAGCGCTGGCCAATCAAAGCGCTCAGCTGATAAGCCTGGGAGAAAAAAACTCCCAGGATATGAGCTGTGCACTGCGATTGGCCAGCGCTACAGCCTGGGATACGCCTACTATAACCAAGTGTACTAGGCTACTCCTAGTATAA
Organism: Bufotes viridis; assembly: GCA_033119425.1. NCBI lineage: Eukaryota > Metazoa > Chordata > Amphibia > Anura > Bufonidae > Bufotes > Bufotes viridis. Next base: position 433,936,713 of record CM065590.1, read on the forward strand.
CCAAGTCCCAGAAGATACCGGACCCTATACCGGGCGAACAGAGCGGCGCCCAGGGATAATAGTAAGTGCAGGGAGATCCCTGGGCGCCGCTACATGTCAGCACACTTAGTACACATTTTTAGCCTGATGAAAGGTCCTCTTTAAATCCCCAACCCCTCATAGTACATAATGTAACACCACAAGCCCCTCACAGTGTATACCGTAAAACTACAAGCCCTTCATGGTATATAAGCGAACACCCCAGTCTCTCATAATACACCCCCAGCCCAAGACAGTACATATAGTAACATCCTAGCCCCTTATACAATGTAACACAAATAGATAAGCATTACAGTTCGAACACTAACAATTTATGTTGGATGATAATTATATAGTGTAAATGTTTTTAGCAACTGAACTTGTACTGAAATGCCCATTTAATGCTTGTAAAATCATTTATGTGAAATGAATAAATTGTTTGTCGTTATTTATGTTGGGCTAATGTAAAGGTACATAGTGTGATCTTTTGGCAATTTGAGCAATGTAAGAACAGGTGTGTTTTATATAAATTGTTGCTGTACTATGTAGTGAACGACCCTCAATGAAGCAAGTAAAGAATGACATGTGAACGAATTCGTACATGATAACTTTTGCATGAAAATACTTTTCTGACATTGGTTTTAAATTGTTAAATGTGATTGTGTTGTTAATCTCCTATACAATCGTCTGCTTGTCCAAATGCGCCTTTAACGTGGTTGAGTTTAGGTTGTCACATAATAACCTTACATCACAATGTATCAACTGTAATTAATTTATTTTTACAGGACTGGACCTAATCTACTGATTTACCTTGACTAAAGATATGTACACATCTGCACTGAAGGCTATTTTCCCATTAAAATGGCAGACACTTTGGTGGGAAATCAATGGACCCCATTATAAATCAGTGTATACGTAGAAACCACAATGCATAAATGAACAGAGCCTAAGTGAGTTATCATTCAGAATATTCAGATCACAATTCTGTATACTTCATATTTATATAAACAGATGTGCAATATTCTCCCTACTCCTTCAAAATTATTCATAAGGTTCTTAGAACACAATTTGCTGAAATTGTATGACCCATCTGCCCCGTCACGGCAATCTCAATCAGATGGGTCCCTACCCTAAGACTTTTTTTGTTTAACTGGACATTTAGAGATATTGTACACATGATTCATCAGCTGATGGCAGTACTACATTAATACAATGCAGATTTTGAGTGGTCTGGGCCCTGGGGTGAAAAAATGCCCACAGCAGTTCCACATAACATCCTCTCTTATAAAAGTGTTAGTGTAGGGACTAGAGTTGAGCGAACACCTGGAAGTTCGGGTTCGAGAGGTTCGGCCGAACTTCCGAAAATGTCCGGGTTCGTGATCCGAACTCAACCCGAACTTCATCCCGAACCCGAACCCCATAGAAGTCAATGGGGACCCGAACTTTTGGGCACTAAAAAGGCTGTAAAACACTCCCGGAAAGGGCTAGAGGGCTGCAAAAGGCAGCAAAATGTAGGTAAATCCCCTGCAAACAAATGTAGATAAGGAAATGATGACTTAACATAAAATAAATAAAAATTAACCAATATTAATTGGAGTTAGGTCCCATAGCACAGAAATAGGCTTCAAATCACCCACCAATGGAGAAGGTTGCTTACTATTATTTCGACCCCAGCATCCAGACAAAGGAGAGAGGTCCCACAGCAGAGAATCTGGCATCATATCAACCACCACAGGAGAAGGCCACTTTCAGTGACTTAGGCCTTAGCACCCAGACAGAGGAGACATGTCAGATAGCACAAGCATTACATTTATACCATCCAGCACAGGAGAAGGCCACTTTTAGTTACTTTGACCCCTGCACCCAGAAAGAGGAGAGAGGTCCTACAGCACATATTCAGGCATCATATCACCCACCACAGGAGTAGGCCACCATTTAGTTAATTTGACCCCTGCACCCATGTCAGATGGTACAAGCATCAGTTTCACATCACCCAGCACAAGAGAAGGCCACTTTTAGAGACTTTGACCCCTGCACCCAGACAGAGGAGAGAGGTTTCACAGCAGAGAATCAGGCATTTAGATCACCCACCACAGGAGTAGGCCACCATTTAATGGGACCCCGGCAACCATGTCAGATGGCACAAGTATAACATTTATATCACCCAGCACAGGAGAAGGCGACTTTGAGAGACTTTTGACCCCTGCACCCAGACGGAGGAGAGAGGTTTCACAGCACCCAGACGGAGGAGAGAGGTTTCACAGCAGAGAATCAGGCATTTAGATCACCCACCACAGGAGTAGACCACCATTTAATGGGACCCGGCAACCATGTCAGATGGCACAAGTATAACATTTATATCACCCAGCACAGGAGAAGGGGACTTTGAGAGACTTTGACCCCTCAGTAACATCCGCCTGTGCTGGATCTAAAGAGCTCCAGCAGGTTGTCTGCGGAACAGCATGCCGGAGACCGGTAATGCCAGTGTGAAACTAGCCTTACATTTTCTTCCTCTTCCAAGTTGTCTATTAGTAACAACTCTATTCTCGCCTCACTTGTTATGGCATATTTAAGCATGTATTTATCTTTTACGTTTTGTTTTTTTTTTAACTGTTTGATCTCATGTTATATTTTCCTGCAATGGTCTAGGGCCCCATTCACACAGGGTTATTTGACACAGACTCCACACTTTAATTCTGCCTCCTATTTTTTTTAATGGGAGGTCAAGGCTGCACTCTACTAATGGAACTGGAAACCACAGTGGGTGTCCGCTCGCAGTTTAGCTCCATTTAATAGAGCTAAATTGCAAGTAGGGCCACGGCATTCAAACTGAAAAAAATGCAGCTATGTAAACTAGCCCTAATGTTACATTGTAGTGACCAGGAAAATAGCAGTTCTCTAGCAGAACATTTTGTAAAACTGCTGCTCCCAGGTAACACCTTGAGTTATTTAAAGGTTATACGGTACTTTGAAATGGATTGCCTGTCCCTGACAATTTGGTATTTAAAAAGAGAATTTAGGGTTGGCCCTCCTATATAATAGATGTAAACATCCCAACCGCACACACCTGGACCCATGGGCAAACCATGTCTTGTGTCACAAACCAGCACTATGCCACGTGACCAACCTCCTCTAAGAGTGTTGTCTAAGTGAACCCCTCATGCTTCACAGTACCCCTGATGGTGGGGAAAGACTTTCCTGAGAACACCAGGTCGCTACTTCTTGAGGTGGGTTGGCACACAAAACAGCTGGTCCGGGCAGACCAAGGGGTACCAGTGCAAGGTACCAGAGATACAGATGTAGTACAGGCTGAGTCATAATCAGGAGGGACAGTGCAGGACCAAAGGATGAGGTAGAGTCATACAAGCAATGGGTAAGAGCAGGCTGCACAGGTACAGGTCAGGCAATCTGGATTAGCAACAGGAGAGTGGAGACTGAGCAGGCAAGGATCAGACAGGTAACAAAATCCAGAAGACAAGCATGTACGAAAGCAACCTTAGCAGGACACAAGGACCATTGACATTTAGGCACCAGGGAAGGGGGCTGGACCATTTAGATAGCTGGAGGAAGGCTGGGATTGGTCAGCACAGGTCACAGAAACAAATGTGCTATGGGAAATGCTGCACTCGGGGCTGAAAGGAAACCGTGGGTGGCGGTGTCCGGGAAGATGGTGCCTGCAAGGACAGAGCCCAGGACTGCGCAAGTGAATAGGGAGACACCAGTAGCTGACCTTGCAATGCGGTTGGACACGGACAATGTTGGAGGCGGCCATGGAGGACAATGCTTACCCGAACACAGAGCCTGGGACCGCAGTGGTGAGTAGGGGAACATTGGCAGTCAGCAACCACTGTTACAGTACCCCTTTCCTTATGCCCCTCTCAACTGGAGTCCAAAACAAGAAAATAACCTCTATCAAGTACGAGAATGTTGTCGATAAACAACAAAGAATGGTGAGGATCCAGTAGACTCACTAGAGTGGTTATAGTAAAACTCTGCCCAAGGAAGAAGTTGAACCCAGTGGTCATGTTGGGCAGAGACAAAGCGCCTGTTTTAGGCGTAGAAAAAGGTCTAAATGTAAGAGCTCAGAAGCTGTCTTACATTTAGAACTGGCACTGGATGCACCGAAGTTATAGAGGGCCTGCGTCTCTACATAACTCTGGCGGATCCACTACCAACTGTAGGGCTTATTAACACCGGCGTCTAAAATGCCAGTCTTAATAAATGTCCTCCTATGTGCAAAGGTAGTCCATGTAAGCGGAATATATGCTCAATGAACAATTTGGCAAGTTTTGTGGCAGAGGGTAAATCGGACAAAGCAAGCCATCTTGGAGAACCAGTCTACAACCACCCAGATAGCAGTACATCCGGCAGAAGGTTGAAGCTCAGTGATAAAAATCCATGGCAATGTGTTGCCATGGGTTAACAGGAAGGGGTAGTAACAGCCCAGAAGGTTTGGTCCTAGCAACCTTATTTTGAGCACAGATGGTACAGGCAGATACGTGGTCGTGCACATCACTCCAAAGTGTCGGCCACCAGTAGTGCCATAGTAAAAGCTCTGAAGTCTTGCGAATCCCAGAAAATGTCATTAACGAACCCCTTAAAAACAACGGGAGCAATGCATAGTCCAAAGGGCATTACGAGATACTTGTAGTGACAGGTGTTGAATGTGGTCTTCCACTCATCGCCCTCACAAATGCGAATCAGATTGTATGCACCGCGCATCTTAGCTCCCCAGATCCTTTTTGAACCTCCAAGTTCAAAAATTAGTAGTAGAGGGTAATAGTTTTTGACTGTGACTTTATTCAGCCCTCAATAGTCAATACAGGGTCGTAAGGAACCATATTTATTTTGTACAAAGAAGAACCTAGCACCAGCTGGTGATGCAGATTTCTGGATAAACCAACTCTCAAGATTCTCCTTGATGTATTCCGACCTTGCTTGGGTCTCTGGGAGCAAGAGGTGGTATACTCGACCATGAGGAGGAGTGACATCGGGAAGGAGGTTTAACAGACAATCATAGGATCAGTGGGGAGGTAGCGTCTCGCCCTCCTTCTTGCTGATGACGTCTGCAAAGTCGACATACTGTGGAGGAAGACCTGGCAGATCTTCGGGTACCGGAGGTAAGGAAACAGGAGCCACCCATACCTTTTTTTAGGGTATGACCACATGGCGTGGTTGCGACATGGCCATACAGAGCACAGTAGTGGTCGTGCGCTTACGTCAAAATCTGCTCCATTCATAATAGGAGAACCTACTAACTATAGCAAAGACAGATACAGTGCCTTGCAAAAGTATTTACCCTCTTAATGCTATAATGTAACAAAACACAAAAAAGTTAAGTTCAATGTTTTGTTAATCTGAATTTTATGTGATGGATCAGAATAGTCTAAGTTGGTGAAGTGAAAGGAGTAAAATATATAAATAAAACTATTGTTTAGAAATAGAAAATAGAAAATTGGCATATGCGTATGTATTCACCCCTTTGTTAGGAAGCCCATAAAAGCTCTGGTGCAACCAATTACCTTCAGAAGTCACATAATTAGTGAAATGATGTCCACCTGTGTGCAATCTAAGTGTCACATGATCTGTCATTACATATACACACCTTTTTTTTTTTAAAGGTCCCAGAGGCTGCAACACCTAAGCAAGAGGCATCACTAACCAAACACTGCCATGAAGACCAAGGAACTCTCCAAACAAGTCAGGGACAATGTTGAGAAGTACAAGTCATGATGATCCCTAGGAGCACCATCAAATGTATCATAACCAAAGGGAAAGAACATGGCACAACAGCAAACCTGCCAAGAGATGGCTGCCCACCAAAACTCACGGACCGGGCAAGGAGGGTATTAATCAGAGAGGCAGCACAGAGACCTAAGGTAACCCTGGAGGAGCTGCAGAGTCCACAGCAGAGACTGGAGTATCTGTACATAGGACGACAATAAGCCGTACGCTCTATAGAGTTGGGCTTTATGGCAGAGTGGCCAGAAGAAAGCCATTACTTTCAGCAAAAAAACAAAAAGGCACTTAGTGAGTTTGCGAAAATGCATGTGGGAGACTCCCAAAATGTATGGAGGAAGGTGCTCTGGTCTGATGAGACTAAAATTGAACTTTTCGGCCATCAAAGAAAACACTATTTCTGGCGTGCCGCAAACCCAACACATCACATCACTCCAAAGAACACCATTTTCAGCAGCTGGGACTGGAAAACTGGTCAGAGTTGAGGGAAAGATGGTTAGTGCTAAATACAGGGATATTCTTGAGTAAAACTTGAACCACTCTGTGCGTGATTTGAGGCTAGGACGGAGGTTCACCTTCCAGCAGGACAATGACCCCAAACACACTGCTAAAGCAACACTTCAGTGGTTTAAGGGGAAACATGTAAATGTGTTAGAATGGCCTAGTCAAAGCCCAGATCTCAATCCAATAGAAAATCTGTGGTCAGACCTAAAGATTGCTGTTCACAAGGGCAATCCATCCCACTTGAAGGAGCTGTGGCAGTTTTGCAAGGAGGAATGGGCAAAAATCCCAGTGGTAAGATGTGGCAAGCTCATAGAGACTTATCCAAAGCGACTTGGAGCTGTGATTGCAGCAAAAGTTGGCTCTACAAAGTATTGACTTTAGGGGTGAATAGTTATGAACATTGACCTTTTCTGTTATTTTGTCCTATTTGTTGTCTGCTTCACAATAATAATTAAAAAACATCTTCAGAGTTTTGGGCATGTTCTGTAAATTAAATGATGCAAATCCTCAAACAATCCATGTTGTCCAATTCCAGGTTGTGAGGCACCAAAACACGACAAAAGTCATAGGGGTGAATACTTTTGCAAGGCACTGTAAATCTCTGCATAAACTTAGTCATACAATCCAAATAAAAAGTATTCACAGCCCTTGAGACTTTCTAATGTTTTGCTATGCTATAAGATTAAATCCCGAGAGATTTTGATCTCCATTATTGATAAGTAAAAAGCCTTTGTACATTCATTGCAAAACTATTAACCCCCTGTTACTAGGAGGCCTACATTATCTGGAATTCTAGGCATGTACTGCACACGGACCTTCTGTAGCAATTTTCATTTTAGCTGCTTTCCTTTTGTACTTGTATTGGATTGTTTATCCTGAAATATCCACATGGAGCACCTCAGCTCCCTGAGAACCAAGTAAGATGAGAGGCCGCATTCTTCAAATTCTTGGCTGAGAATGGTGTGTGACTCAGGTGAGAAGAGAAGCATTCACTGTACGAAGTGAGTGGGATTCCTCTTACAGCAGCCAGGTTCTCTTCAGCATTGCTTCTCATCATTTATAGTGACTAGAGATGAGCAAATCCACTTCGGATGAAACGTCCAAAGTCGATTCGCATAAAACTTTGCTCCAATACTGTATGGAGCGAGCGCTCCGTACAGTACTAAAATGTATTGGCTCCAATGAGCTTCGCGGAGTAATAACTCCATAAGTTAATTTGTACTGTAGTCTGTATAAAAATATTTCCAGAACTCTGATTCGGTTCCAAGTGGTACTTCACGAAGCAATAACTTCGGCTCATCGGAGCCAATACATTCTAATACTGTACGGAGCTCCTGCTCTGTACAGTATTGGAACAGAGTTTTATGCAAGTCGATTTGCTCATCCCTAATAGTGACCAAAGTAAAACTCCAGTTAGGCCAAGTTCAAATAACCATTTAACTTCCTCAGAAGAAGAAAACTGATCTAATGTACATCTTTCCGGAAAGATGCAGGTAGCCTTACAGTTCCGCACAGTTACTCTAAATGTGCCAGCTCTTCAGAAAACCTGGTGAAACCTTCTGTGTCCCGGTAAAAAGTAGAAATAAATAGTGGATCATTTTGACATAAAGCGCCTGAGAACTGTTGTACTGACAGCAATAATTCCATTGGAATACATTAAAATGACTTTTGACAATTTACCACCCAAACATGAAGTGATTCCGTGTCCCAGTACAGGCCTGCACAATAGCGCTGCAGTTTCTCAGAGCATGCCTCCAGCTCCATCTACTGGTTTATCACCTCTGACTATCCATACATGTAATATCAAATCAGAAATGTGTCCAAGCAACTACAATTCCATGAGTATAAATGTTAAAAACCATAGTAATCATGGAAAATCCCTTTAAGTTCTATGAGCTGTATTTATTTGTTTGCAGAGTTCGCCGCCCTAGAGGTAAATGGTGGTAATAAATAAATATATATAAAGCTTATTTCATACCTGCGGATACTTCCATTGTTCTGCTCAGTCATAGGAGCAATATGACAGACACCAGCAGCACCCGATGGACCTCATTGACTGTAATGATTTCCTTCAGGGTTCCGCCATGTTGTCTGCTTTTACTGGACAAAACAGGTTAACCTGCTATGCTATTTTGTCTGGGGTTTTTTTTTTTTTTTACAGGGTTATCAACCCAAATTGAACCTAGCCCAAAGAAACAAAGTTTAAAATAAAAAAACTATAAAAATCATCAGCCCTCAATATCACCCATAAAGAAAAAAATCAAAACCCGCCATATCTGTATACGTTTATGTATAAAAATGCAATTGCATTGAATATGAGAGGTTGCCATGGGAGATATGGGAGCTTGTGCCACACCTGCCTCACAGAACATAAAAGAACACCCCAGCCCCTCATAGTACATAAAAGAACACCCCAGCCCCTCACAGAACATAAAAGAACACCCCAGCCCCTCATAGTACATAAAAGAACACCCCAGCCCCTCACAGTACATAAAAGAACACCCCAGCCCCTCATAGTACATAATGTAACACCCCAGCTCCTCATAGTACATAACGTAACACCCCAGCTCCACATAGTACATAATGTAACACCCCAACCCCACATAGTACATAATGTAACACCCTAGCCCCTCATAGTACATAAAGTAACATAGTTTAACAGCCCCTGCCACTCACAGTACATAATATAACAGTGCAGCATAGTATATAATTTAAAGAGGACCTTTCATCAGGCTAAAAAAATGTGTACTAAGTGTGCTGACATGTAGAGCGGTGCCCAGGGATCTCCCTGCACTTACTATTATCCCTGGGCGCCGCTCTGTTCTCCCGGTATAGGCTCCGGTATCTTCTGGGACTTGGTTATACTAGGCGGAGCCTAGTACACTTGGTTATAGTAGGCGTATCCCAGGCTGTAGCGCTGGCCAATCAAAGCGCTCAGCTGATAAGCCTGGGAGAAAAAAACTCCCAGGATATGAGCTGTGCACTGCGATTGGCCAGCGCTACAGCCTGGGATACGCCTACTATAACCAAGTGTACTAGGCTACTCCTAGTATAACCAAGTCCCAGAAGATACCGGACCCTATACCGGGCGAACAGAGCGGCGCCCAGGGATAATAGTAAGTGCAGGGAGATCCCTGGGCGCCGCCTACATGTCAGCACACTTAGTACACATTTTTAGCCTGATGAAAGGTCCTCTTTAAATCCCCAACCCCTCATAGTACATAATGTAACACCACAAGCCCCTCACAGTGTATACCGTAAAACTACAAGCCCTTCATGGTATATAAGCGAACACCCCAGTCTCTCATAATACACCCCCAGCCCAAGACAGTACATATAGTAACATCCTAGCCCCTTATACAATGTAACACAAATAGATAAGCATTACAGTTCGAACACTAACAATTTATGTTGGATGATAATTATATAGTGTAAATGTTTTTAGCAACTGAACTTGTACTGAAATGCCCATTTAATGCTTGTAAAATCATTTATGTGAAATGAATAAATTGTTTGTCGTTATTTATGTTGGGCTAATGTAAAGGTACATAGTGTGATCTTTTGGCAATTTGAGCAATGTAAGAACAGGTGTGTTTTATATAAATTGTTGCTGTACTATGTAGTGAACGACCCTCAATGAAGCAAGTAAAGAATGACATGTGAACGAATTCGTACATGATAACTTTTGCATGAAAATACTTTTCTGACATTGGTTTTAAATTGTTAAATGTGATTGTGTTGTTAATCTCCTATACAATCGTCTGCTTGTCCAAATGCGCCTTTAACGTGGTTGAGTTTAGGTTGTCACATAATAACCTTACATCACAATGTATCAACTGTAATTAATTTATTTTTACAGGACTGGACCTAATCTACTGATTTACCTTGACTAAAGATATGTACACATCTGCACTGAAGGCTATTTTCCCATTAAAATGGCAGACACTTTGGTGGGAAATCAATGGACCCCATTATAAATCAGTGTATACGTAGAAACCACAATGCATAAATGAACAGAGCCTAAGTGAGTTATCATTCAGAATATTCAGATCACAATTCTGTATACTTCATATTTATATAAACAGATGTGCAATATTCTCCCTACTCCTTCAAAATTATTCATAAGGTTCTTAGAACACAATTTGCTGAAATTGTATGACCCATCTGCCCCGTCACGGCAATCTCAATCAGATGGGTCCCTACCCTAAGACTTTTTTTGTTTAACTGGACATTTAGAGATATTGTACACATGATTCATCAGCTGATGGCAGTACTACATTAATACAATGCAGATTTTGAGTGGTCTGGGCCCTGGGGTGAAAAAATGCCCACAGCAGTTCCACATAACATCCTCTCTTATAAAAGTGTTAGTGTAGGGACTAGAGTTGAGCGAACACCTGGAAGTTCGGGTTCGAGAGGTTCGGCCGAACTTCCGGAAAATGTCCGGGTTCGTGATCCGAACTCAACCCGAACTTCATCCCGAACCCGAACCCCATAGAAGTCAATGGGGACCCGAACTTTTGGGCACTAAAAAGGCTGTAAAACACTCCCGGAAAGGGCTAGAGGGCTGCAAAAGGCAGCAAAATGTAGGTAAATCCCCTGCAAACAAATGTAGATAAGGAAATGATGACTTAACATAAAATAAATAAAAATTAACCAATATTAATTGGAGTTAGGTCCCATAGCACAGAAATAGGCTTCAAATCACCCACCAATGGAGAAGGTTGCTTACTATTATTTCGACCCCAGCATCCAGACAAAGGAGAGAGGTCCCACAGCAGAGAATCTGGCATCATATCAACCACCACAGGAGAAGGCCACTTTCAGTGACTTAGGCCTTAGCACCCAGACAGAGGAGACATGTCAGATAGCACAAGCATTACATTTATACCATCCAGCACAGGAGAAGGCCACTTTTAGTTACTTTGACCCCTGCACCCAGAAAGAGGAGAGAGGTCCTACAGCACATATTCAGGCATCATATCACCCACCACAGGAGTAGGCCACCATTTAGTTAATTTGACCCCTGCACCCATGTCAGATGGTACAAGCATCAGTTTCACATCACCCAGCACAAGAGAAGGCCACTTTTAGAGACTTTGACCCCTGCACCCAGACAGAGAGAGAGGTTTCACAGCAGAGAATCAGGCATTTAGATCACCCACCACAGGAGTAGGCCACCATTTAATGGGACCCCGGCAACCATGTCAGATGGCACAAGTATAACATTTATATCACCCAGCACAGGAGAAGGCGACTTTGAGAGACTTTGACCCCTGCACCCAGACGGAGGAGAGAGGTTTCACAGCACCCAGACGGAGGAGAGAGGTTTCACAGCAGAGAATCAGGCATTTAGATCACCCACCACAGGAGTAGACCACCATTTAATGGGACCCGGCAACCATGTCAGATGGCACAAGTATAACATTTATATCACCCAGCACAGGAGAAGGGGACTTTGAGAGACTTTGACCCCTGCACCCAGACGGAGGAGAGAGGTTTCACAGCACATATTAAGGCATCATATCAATAACCACAGGAGAAGGCGACTTTGAGAGACTTTGACCCTTGCACCCAGACGGAGGAGAGAGGTCCCACAGCACATAATCAGGCATCATATCAACCACCTCAGGAGAAGGCCACCATTTAGTTACTTAGGCCTTAGCACCGACACAGAGGAGACAGGTCAGATAGCACAAGCATCAGTTTTACATCAACCACCACTGGAGAAGGGCACTTTTAGAGACCTTGACCCCTGCAGCCACACGGAGGAGAGAGGTTCCACAGCAGAGAATCAGGCATCATGTCAACCACCACAGGAGTAGGCCACCTTTTGTTTCTTTGACCCCTGCACCCAGAAAGAGGAGAGAGGTCCCACAGCAGAGAATCAGGCATTTAGATCACCCACCACAGGAGAAGGCCGCTTTCAGTGACTTTGCCCCCTGCACCCACACAAAGGAGACATGTCAGACAGCACAAGTATAACATTCATATCACCCAGCACAGGAGAAGGACACTTTCATGTACTTTGGCCCCGGCACCCAGACAGAGGGAAGGTTCATTCAACTCTGGGTTGCACCCCAATATCCTAGTTAATTTCAAAAATTGATTTTTCAATGAAGAACTGGCCAGGAGCACAAGACAACATGGTTTAAGGCAGTTATTAAGGACTACTCTGCACAAGGGAGGGTCAGGTCCTGTGGGATCCATGCCTGGTTCATTTTTATAAACGTCAGCTTGTCCACGTTGACTGCGGACAGGCGGCTGCGTTTGTCAGTAATGACGCCCCCTGCCGTGCTGAATACACGTTCAGATAAAACGCTGGCCGCCGGGCAGGACAGCACCTCCAAGGCATAACATGCTAATTCTGGCCACGTGGACAATTTGGAAACCCAGAAGTTGAATGAGGCCGAACCATCCGTCAGTACGTGGAGTTGTGTGCAGACGTACTGTTCAACCATGTTAGTGAAATGTTGCCTCCTGCTAACACGTTCCGTATCAGGTGGTGGGGCAGTTAGCTGTGGCGTGGAGACAAAACTTTTCCACATTTCTGCCATGCTAACCCTGCCCTCAGAGGAGCTGGCTGTGACACTGCTGCGTGGGCGACCTCTAGCTCCTCCTCTGCCTTGGCCTTCCACCTGTTCCCCTGTGACAGTTGGGAATGCTCTCAGGAGCGCGTCTACCAGCGTGCGCTTGTACTCGCGCATCTTCCTATCACGCTCCAGTGCAGGAAGTAAAGTGGGCACATTGTCTTTGTACTGTGGATCCAGCAGGGTGGCCACCCAGTAGTCAGCACACGTTAAAATGTGGGCAACTCTGCTGTCGTTGCGCAGGCACTGCAGCATGTAATCGCTCATGTGTGCCAGGCTCCCCAGAGGTAAGGACTGTCCTCTGTGGGAGGCGTATTGTCATCATCCTCTGTATCCCCCCAGCCACGCACCAGGGATGTGCCTGCGCTGTGCTGGGTGCCACCCCGCTGTGAACCTGCTTCATCCTCATCCTCCTCCACCTCCTCCTCGTCCTCCAGTAGTGGTCCCTGGCTGGCCACATTTGTACCTGCCCTCTGCTATTGCAAAAAAACTCCCTCTGAGCCACTTCTAACAGACTGGCCTGAAAGTGCTAAAAACGACCCGTCATCCTCCTCCTCCTGGCCTGGCCCACCTCCTCTTCCATCCATCGCCCTAAGCGTTTTCTCTAGGAGACATAGAATTGGTATTGTCACGCTGATAACAGTGGCATCGCCACTGGCCATGTTGGTGGCGTACTCGAAACAGCGCAACAGGGCACACAGGTCTCGCATGGAGGCCCAATCATTGGTGGTGAAGTGGTGCTGTTCCGCAGTGCGACTGACCCGTGCGTGCTGCAGCTGAAACTCCACTATGGCCTGCTGCTGCTCGCACAGTCTCTCCAGCATGTGCAAGGTGGAGTTCCACCGGGTGGGCACGTCGCAAATTAGGCGGTGAGCGGGAAGGCCGAAGTTCCGCTATAGCGCTGACAGGCGAGCAGCGGCAGGATGTGAACGCCGGAAGCGCGCACAGACGGCCCGCACTTTATGCAGCAGCTCTGACATGTCTGGGTAGTTGTGAATGAACTTTTGCACCACCAAATTCAGCACATGCGCCAGGCAAGGGATGTGCGTCAAACCGGCTAGTCTCAGAGCTGCCACGAGATTTCGCCCATTATCGCACACCACCAGGCCGGGCTTGAGGCCCACCTGCAGCAACCACTGGTCGGTCTGTTGTTCAATACCCCGCCACAACTCCTGCGCGGTGTGGGGCCTGTCCCCAAACATATGAGTTTCAGAATGGCCTGCTGACGTTTACCGGGCTGTGCTGAAGTTGGTGGTGAAGGTGTGTGGCTGACTGGATGAGCTGGTGGAAGCAGTGGAGGAGGAAGCCGAGTAGGAGGAGGAGGCTACAGGAGGCAGAGAATGATGCCCTGCGATCCTAGGCGGCGGAAGGACGTGCGCCAAGGAACTCTCCGTCTGGGGCCCAGCCGCCACTACATTCACCCAGTGTGCAGTTAGTGAGATATAGCGTCCCTGGCCGTGCTTACTGGTCCACGTATCTATGGTTAGGTGGACCTTGCCACAAATGGCATTGCGCAGTGCACACTTGATTTTATCGGACACTTGCATGTGCAGGGAAGGGACGGCTGTCTTGGAGAAGTAGTGGCGGCTGGGAACCACATACTGGGGACAGCCATGGCCATCAGCTGTTTGAAGCTGTCTGTGTCCACCAGCCGGAATGACAGCATTTCAAAGGCCAGTAGTTTAGAAATGCTGGCATTCAGGCCAAGAGCTCGAGGGTGACTAGGTGGGAATTTGCGCTTCCTCTCAAAGGTTTGAGAGATGGAGAGCTGAACGCTGCTGTGTGAAATAGTGGAGACGCTAGGTGACGGTGGCGGTGGTGTCGGTGGCACATCCTCTGTTTGCTGCTCGGCAGGTGGCAACATTCCTCTCGAGGCGGAAGCCGAGGCAGCAGCGGTAGAGGAGCAGGGGAGCCTGAGCGGGTTCCTTGTTTTTAAGGTGTGTACTCCACTGCAGTTCATGCTTTGCATGTAGATGCCTGATCATGCAGGTGGTGCTCAGGTTAAGAACGTTAATGCCTCGCCTCAGGGTCTGATGGCACAGCGTACAAATCACTCTGGTCTTGTCGTCAGCACATTGTTTGAAGAAGTGCCATGCCAGGGAACTCCTTGAAGATGCCTTTGGGGTGCTGGGTCCCTGTTGGCGCTGGCCAATAGCAGGCGAACTCTCTGGACGGCGGCTGTTCTGCTTTTGCCCCCTGCTCCCTCTTTGGCTTCCCTGTTGTCTCGGTCTCACCACTGCCTCTTCCTCTGAACGATTTAAGTCAGCGGCACGACCTTCAGTCCATGTGGGGTCTAAGACCTCATCGCCCTCTGCATCGTCTTCCACCCAGTCTTCCTCCTTGACCTCCTCCTGTTCAGTCTGAACACTGCAATAAGACGCGGCAGTGGGCACCATTGTTTCTTCATCATCAGAGACTCGGTCACTCTGCTGTGGTGGTATTCCCATGTCCTCATCATCTGGATACATAAGTGGTTGTGCGTCAGTGCATGGAATGTCTTCCACCGCTGGGGAAGGGCTAGGTGGACGCCCCTGGGAAACCGTGCGAGCAGAGTCTTCAAACAGAATAAGAGACTGCTGCATAACTTGAGGCTCAGACAGTTTCCCTGATATGCATGGGGGTGATGTGACAGACTGATGGGCTTGGTTTTCAGGTGCCACCTGTGCGCTTTCCAAAGAAGACTGGGTGGAAGACAATGTGGTGAACGTGCTGGAAGCACTGTCGGCCACCCAATCGACTAATGCCTGTACCTGCTCAGGCCTTACCATCCTCATAACGGCATTGGGCCCCACCAAATATCGCTGTAAATTCTGCCGGCTACTTGAGGGAGTTGGTTCACTACTTTGTGCGCCTGAGGCCGAGCGGCCACGTCCTCTGCCAGCAACAGAGGCTCCACGGACACCACCACGACCGCGTCCTCGTCCCTTAATAGAATGTTTCCTCATTGTTGCGATTCAACTTCGCACCACAATAAAATATATTATTTTTAGCCTCAAAATTCCCACACTGGAAGATATAATTCCTTTTTCGGTATTAATTACAAGAAAACTGCTGCAAATTGGACACCAGAATTTTTAAAATGCTAGTTTTGGTACATAGATTCCCACACGGGGAGATATAATTCCTTTTACAGGAGTAAAAACGTGAGGCCTACTGTTTCTGGTCTAACTAACACCAGATTGATTAAATTGGCCTTTTTTCACCAAAATTACAACACTGGACAATGTAATGCCTTTTTCAGGTATTAATTACAAGAAGACTGCTGCTAATTGGACACCAGAATTTTTACAATGCTAGTTTGTGTACATAAATTCCCACACTGCAAGATATAATTCCTTTTTCCGGTATTAATTACAAGAAAACTGCTGCAAATTGGACACCAGAATTTTTAATATGCTAGTTTTGGTACATAGATTCCCACACGGGGAGATATAATTCCTTTTTACAGGAGTAAAAAACGTGAGGCCTACTGTTTCTGGTCTAACTAACACCAGATTGATTAAATTGGCCTTTTTTTCACCAAAATTACAACACTGGACAATGTAATGCCTTTTTCCGGTATTAATTCCTTTTTACAGGAGTAAAAACGTGAGGCCTACTGTTTCTGGTCTAACTAACACCAGATTGATTAAATTGGCCTTTTTTTCACCAAAATTACAACACTGGACGATATAATGCCTTTTTGCGGTATTAATTACAAGAGGACTGCTGGCATTTCAGAACACCGGAATTTTTAAAATGCTAGTTTTGCTAGATAAATTTCCCACAGAGAGAAATATTGCCTAAGCCTTTTTACAGTATTAATTACAACAGGAGTGCTTCTTCTGGTCTAACACCAGAATAATTTTATTATTACGGTGAAAGCTTTTTTTAATTTATATTTCTGGCACATAAAAAAAAAATATTTCTGGCTGACAGTATTGGACTTGGCTGTAGTGGCACTGGCTAGCCTAGCTGGAACAGCACATTCATGGGATTTGCTATCCAAGTGGGTTACTTTCAGTTTCACCACTGATATATTAAATATCTTTGCAGTTAGTAGGGGTGACACAAGCACAGCCAAACCCCTGATGTAGTATATCTATGAAAAAATCGACTATTACATGAGATTAATGGACGTTGTGGCAGCTTTTGCTGTAGCACCACAAGTCCCAAAATGGCCGCCGCCTATCTGCCCAGTAACATGTGCCAGAAAACGGTCTGCCCAGCCAGAAAAGAAATTGACTTTGACTGAGCAGCTGAATCGCTGTTGTTCTGATTCACAGGTGTAGATTTTTCACTTCTTTGGAGCTTTGGTTTAGACTCTGTGGCAGCTTGTGCTGGCGCACCACAGAATCCCAAAATGGCCACCGCCCGGTCAGCCCAGTTACATGTGCCAGTAAAAATCGCTCTGGCCAGTCTAAAAAAAAATAGTGACTTTCAGTGAACAGCTCAGCTGAGTTGTTCTGATGCACAGGTGTAGATCATTCACTTCTTATCAGGTTTTCTTCCTCAATTATCCCTGCCTATCTCGCCCTCACAGCAGCTGCATCTATCCCTGGTCTAATCACAGCGGGAGTGAGCACGTCGCGACGTGCGCACAAGCTTATAAAGAGGCTGAGTCACATGCTGCACTTGGCCAATCACAGCCTTGCCAATAGTAGGCATGGCTGCGATGGCATCTTAGGGCAAGTAGTATGATGCATGTTGATTGGCTGCTTTGCAGCCTTTCAAAATGCGCCATAAAACATGACGAACTACGAACCCGAACCCGGACTTTTATGAAAATGTCCGGCTTCGGGTCCGTGTCACAGACACCCCAAAATTCGGTACGGACCCGAACGATTCTCGAACTGTTCACTCAACACTAGTAGGGACCCATGTGAAGAAAGATGGGATCGCACAGCCTAATGTGTGACAATCGATCGGACCTTCCATTTTATTAAAAAGGAGGGCCCAGGAGAATTGTCGTTGAGTCTTTTCCCTGTTGTTTTAAGTCATAGTTTCGAGCAGTCACCTGAACAATCGTTCATCTGACACTCCCCTGAGTCTTTTGGATAAGGCCTCATACACACGACCGTAGGTGTTTTGCGGTCCGCAAACCGCGGATCCGCAAACCATGGAAGCTGTTCCGCTTTCCGTTCTGCAATTTGCAGAAAGGAATGCGGCCCATTGTAGAAATGCCTATTCTTCTCCGCAAAGCGGAGAAGAATAGGACATGTTACATTTTTTTTTCCGGGTTACGGAACGGAGCAAAGGACGCGGACAGCACACGGAGTGCTGTCTGCATCTTTTGCGGCCACATTGAAGTGAATGGGCCCGCGCCCGAGCCACAAAATATGCGGCTCGGACGCGGACCCAAAACACGTTTGTGTGCATGAGGCCTAAACCTGTCATTTCTACGGCAGCCAGACACGTCCGATGCAGGATATCTTGGGGGGACCAGACAAGTGGAAATCCCACCTGTCCACTTGCACTTTCTATTTGCTATGCAATTGTTGACTGATCCTGCTAAAATCACACTAAAATTCTACTAATATACAGTAAATCTTATGTTTATGGTCAGATTTAAATATCTAGAAGAAAAGACAAGTTTAAAGTGGTTGACCCAGCTCACACATTGGTGGCATATCCCTAGCATATTCCACCAATTCCTCTCTCTAGAACAGACCCAACCCCCCCCCCCCCCCGCCCAAAGTCAACAAGGGCACACCGCACAACCGCAGCCAACCTCCATTCACTTCTGTGGGAGTGCTAAAAATAGCCAAGCACTGGCTCAGCTATTACCATATCTCCCATAGAAGTGAATGTAGAGCATGGAACACATACGCTATGCGCTCTCCATCGCTTTGGTGGCCCTATTGTAGAGATACGTGTGGGTCCTAGAGGTGGGACAGCACTGCTCATATAAGCTCTGGGGTTAGCAGTATAAAGCCCAATTCACACGTCCGCAATCTACGTGTGAATAAGGCCTAAGCCTGTACAGCAGTCCCTAGCATAACAGGCTGGTATAGATGTAATATTATCCCCCCGTCCCAATCCAATAGTCCATATAGCATTTATAATATCACTCCAACTCCCCCAAACACAATAGTCTATACAGCTGTAATAGTATTGCCCCCTACTGCCCTGCACAATAGTTAACCCTTTTAACCCCGGGCCAGTTTTCACCTTCCTGCCCAAGCCATTTTTTGCAAATCCGACATGTGTCACTTTATGTGGTGATAACTTTAAAACGCTTTTACTTATCCAAGCCATTCTGAGATTGTATTCTCGTCACAAGTTGTACTTCATGACAGTGGTAAAACTCAGTAAAAAAAATGTCATTTTTATTAATAAAAAAATATCAAATTTACCAAAAATTTGGAAACATTTGCAAATTTCCAAATTTCAATTTCTCTACTTTTATAATAGATAGTAATATCTCCAAAAATGGTTATTACGTTACATTCCCCATATGTCTACTTCATGTTTGGATCATTTTGTGAATGCCATTTTATTTTTTGGGCATGATAAAAGGCTTAGAAGTTTAGAAGCAAATCTTGAAATTTTTCAGAAAATTTCCAAAACCCACTTTTTAACCACTTCAGCCCCCCTAGCTTAAACACCCTTAATGACCAGGCCACTTTTTACAATTCTGCACTACGCTACTTTCACCGTTTATTGCTCGGCCATACAACTTACCACCCAAATGAATTTTACCTCCTTTTCTTCTCACTAATAGAGCTTTCATTTGGTGCTATTTCATTGCTGCTGACATTTTTACTTTTTTTGCTATTAATCAAAAATTACCGAAATTTTTGCAAAAAAATGACATTTTTCACTTTCTGTTTGAAAATTTGTCAAATAAAACTACATTTCTCTACAAATTTTTCTCAAAATTTATTGTTCTACATGTCTTTGATAAAAAAATGCAATAAGTGTATATTTATTGGTTTGGGTAAAAGTTATAGCTTTACAAACTATGGTGCAAAAAAGTGAATTTCCGCACTTTGACTTTCTGAGCACCTGTCCTGTTTCCTGACGTACTACAATCCCCAGACAGTAGAAACACCCCATAAATGACCCCATTTCGGAAAGTAGACACCCTAAGGTATTCACTGAGGGGCATAGTAAGTTCATGGAAGTTTTTATTTTTTGTCACAAGTTAGCGGAAATGTTTTTTTTTTTTTTTTCAAAAAATTTCATTTTCCGCAAACTTGTGACAAAAAATAAAAACTTCCATGAACTCACTATGCCCATCAGCGAATACCTTAGGGTGTCTACTTTCCGAAATGGGGTCACTTGTGGGGTATTTTTACTGCCCTGGCATTTTAGGGGGAGGAGAGAGGTTTCACAGCACCCAGACGGAGGAGAGAGGTTTCACAGCAGAGAATCAGGCATTTAGATCACCCACCACAGGAGTAGACCACCATTTAATGGGACCCCGGCAACCATGTCAGATGGCACAAGTATAACATTTATATCACCCAGCACAGGAGAAGGGGACTTTGAGAGACTTTGACCCCTGCACCCAGACGGAGGAGAGAGGTTTCACAGCACATATTAAGGCATCATATCAATAACCACAGGAGAAGGCGACTTTGAGAGACTTTGACCCCTGCACCCAGACGGAGGAGAGAGGTCCCACAGCACATAATCAGGCATCATATCAACCACCTCAGGAGAAGGCCACCATTTAGTTACTTAGGCCTTAGCACCGACACAGAGGAGACAGGTCAGATAGCACAAGCATCCGTTTTATATCAACCACCACAGGAGAAGGGCACTTTTAGAGACTTTGACCCCTGCAGCCACACGGAGGAGAGAGGTCCCACAGCAGAGAATCAGGCATTTATATCAGCCAGCACAGGAGAAGGCCGCTTTCAGTGACTTAGGCCTTAGCACCGACACAGAGGAGACAGGTCAGATAGCACAAGCATCAGTTTTACATCAACCACCACTGGAGAAGGGCACTTTTAGAGACCTTGACCCCTGCAGCCACACGGAGGAGAGAGGTTCCACAGCAGAGAATCAGGCATCATGTCAACCACCACAGGAGTAGGCCACCTTTTGTTTCTTTGACCCCTGCACCCAGAAAGAGGAGAGAGGTCCCACAGCAGAGAATCAGGCATTTAGATCACCCACCACAGGAGAAGGCCGCTTTCAGTGACTTTGGCCCCCTGCACCCACACAAAGGAGACATGTCAGACAGCACAAGTATAACATTCATATCACCCAGCACAGGAGAAGGACACTTTCATGTACTTTGGCCCCGGCACCCAGACAGAGGGAAGGTTCATTCAACTCTGGGTTGCACCCCAAGATCCTAGTTAATTTCAAAAATTGATTTTTCAATGAAGAACTGGCCAGGAGCACAAGACAACATGGTTTAAGGCAGTTATTAAGGACTACTCTGCACAAGGGAGGGTCAGGTCCTGTGGGATCCATGCCTGGTTCATTTTTAGATGGCCCGCACTTTATGCAGCAGCTCTGACATGTCTGGGTAGTTGTGAATGAACTTTTGCACCACCAAATTCAGCACATGCGCCAGGCAAGGGATGTGCGTCAAACCGGCTAGTCTCAGAGCTGCCACGAGATTTCGCCCATTATCGCACACCACCAGGCCGGGCTTGAGGCCCACCTGCAGCAACCACTGGTCGGTCTGTTGTTCAATACCCCGCCACAACTCCTGCGCGGTGTGGGGCCTGTCCCCCAAACATATGAGTTTCAGAATGGCCTGCTGACGTTTACCCCGGGCTGTGCTGAAGTTGGTGGTGAAGGTGTGTGGCTGACTGGATGAGCTGGTGGAAGCAGTGGAGGAGGAAGCCGAGTAGGAGGAGGAGGCTACAGGAGGCAGAGAATGATGCCCTGCGATCCTAGGCGGCGGAAGGACGTGCGCCAAGGAACTCTCCGTCTGGGGCCCAGCCGCCACTACATTCACCCAGTGTGCAGTTAGTGAGATATAGCGTCCCTGGCCGTGCTTACTGGTCCACGTATCTATGGTTAGGTGGACCTTGCCACAAATGGCGTTGCGCAGTGCACACTTGATTTTATCGGACACTTGCATGTGCAGGGAAGGGACGGCTGTCTTGGAGAAGTAGTGGCGGCTAGGAACCACATATTGGGGGACAGCCATGGCCATCAGCTGTTTGAAGCTGTCTGTGTCCACCAGCCGGAATGACAGCATTTCAAAGGCCAGTAGTTTAGAAATGCTGGCATTCAGGCCAAGGGCTCGAGGGTGACTAGGTGGGAATTTGCGCTTCCTCTCAAAGGTTTGAGAGATGGAGAGCTGAACGCTGCTGTGTGAAATAGTGGAGACGCTAGGTGACGGTGGCGGTGGTGTCGGTGGCACATCCTCTGTTTGCTGCTCGGCAGGTGGCAACATTCCTCTCGAGGCGGAAGCCGAGGCAGCAGCGGTAGAGGGAGCAGGGGAGCCTGAGCGGGTTCCTTGTTTTTAAGGTGTGTACTCCACTGCAGTTCATGCTTTGCATGTAGATGCCTGATCATGCAGGTGGTGCTCAGGTTAAGAACGTTAATGCCTCGCCTCAGGGTCTGATGGCACAGCGTACAAATCACTCTGGTCTTGTCGTCAGCACATTGTTTGAAGAAGTGCCATGCCAGGGAACTCCTTGAAGATGCCTTTGGGGTGCTGGGTCCCTGTTGGCGCTGGCCAATAGCAGGCGAACTCTCTGGACGGCGGCTGTTCTGCTTTTGCCCCCTGCTCCCTCTTTGGCTTCGCTGTTGTCTCGGTCTCACCACTGCCTCTTCCTCTGAGCGATTTAAGTCAGCGGCACGACCTTCAGTCCATGTGGGGTCTAAGACCTCATCGCCCTCTGCATCGTCTTCCACCCAGTCTTCCTCCTGACCTCCTCCTGTTCAGTCTGAACACTGCAATAAGACGCGGCAGTGGGCACCAGTGTTTCGTCATCATCAGAGACTCGGTCACTCTGCTGTGGTGGTATTCCCATGTCCTCATCATCTGGATACATAAGTGGTTGTGCGTCAGTGCATGGAATGTCTTCCACCGCTGGGGAAGGGCTAGAGTGGACGCCCCTGGGAAACCGTGCGAGCAGAGTCTTCAAACAGAATAAGAGACTGCTGCATAACTTGAGGCTCAGACAGTTTCCCTGATATGCATGGGGGTGATGTGACAGACTGATGGGCTTGGTTTTCAGGTGCCACCTGTGCGCTTTCAAAGAAGACTGGGTGGAAGACAATGTGGTGAGCGTGCTGGAAGCACTGTCGGCCACCCAATCGACTAATGCCTGTACCTGCTCAGGCCTTACCATCCTCATAACGGCATTGGGCCCCACCAAATATCGCTGTAAATTCTGCCGGCTACTTGAGGGAGTTGGTTCACTACTTTGTGCGCCTGAGGCCGAACGGCCACGTCCTCTGCCAGCAACAGAGGCTCCACGGACACCACCACGACCGCGTCCTCGTCCCTTAATAGAATGTTTCCTCATTGTTGCGATTCAACTCGCACCACAATAAAATATATTATTTTTTAGCCTCAAAATTCCCACACTGGAAGATATAATTCCTTTTTCCGGTATTAATTACAAGAAAACTGCTGCAAATTGGACACCAGAATTTTTAAAATGCTAGTTTTGGTACATAGATTCCCACACGGGGAGATATAATTCCTTTTTACAGGAGTAAAAACGTGAGGCCTACTGTTTCTGGTCTAACACCAGATTGATTAAATTGGCCTTTTTTTCACCAAAATTACAACACTGGACAATGTAATGCCTTTTTCAGGTATTAATTACAAGAAGACTGCTGCTAATTGGACACCAGAATTTTTACAATGCTAGTTTGTGTACATAAATTCCCACACTGCAAGATATAATTCCTTTTTCCGGTATTAATTACAAGAAAACTGCTGCAAATTGGACACCAGAATTTTTAATATGCTAGTTTTGGTACATAGATTCCCACACGGGGAGATATAATTCCTTTTTACAGGAGTAAAAAACGTGAGGCCTACTGTTTCTGGTCTAACTAACACCAGATTGATTAAATTGGCCTTTTTTTCACCAAAATTACAACACTGGACAATGTAATGCCTTTTTCCGGTATTAATTCCTTTTTACAGGAGTAAAAAAGTGAGGCATACTGTTTCTGGTCTAACTAACACCAGATTGATTAAATTGGCCTTTTTTTCACCAAAATTACAACACTGGACGATATAATGCCTTTTTGCGGTATTAATTACAAGAGGACTGCTGGCATTTCAGAACACCGGAATTTTTAAAATGCTAGTTTTGCTAGATAAATTTCCCACAGAGAGAAATATTGCCTAAGCCTTTTTACAGTATTAATTACAACAGGAGTGCTTCTTCTGGTCTAACACCAGAATAATTTTATTATTACGGTGAAAGCTTTTTTTAATTTATATTTCTGGCACATAAAAAAAAAAATATTTCTGGCTGACAGTATTGGACTTGGCTGTAGTGGCACTGGCTAGCCTAGCTGGAACAGCACATTCATGGGATTTGCTATCCAAGTGGGTTACTTTCAGTTTCACCACTGATATATTAAATATCTTTGCAGTTAGTAGGGGTGACACAAGCACAGCCAAACCCCTGATGTAGTATATCTATGAAAAAATCGACTATTACATGAGATTAATGGACGTTGTGGCAGCTTTTGCTGTAGCACCACAAGTCCCAAAATGGCCGCCGCCTATCTGCCCAGTAACATGTGCCAGAAAACGGTCTGCCCAGCCAGAAAAGAAATTGACTTTGACTGAGCAGCTGAATCGCTGTTGTTCTGATTCACAGGTGTAGATTTTTCACTTCTTTGGAGCTTTGGTTTAGACTCTGTGGCAGCTTGTGCTGGCGCACCACAGAATCCCAAAATGGCCACCGCCCGGTCAGCCCAGTTACATGTGCCAGTAAAAATCGCTCTGGCCAGTCTAAAAAAATAGTGACTTTCAGTGAACAGCTCAGCTGAGTTGTTCTGATGCACAGGTGTAGATCATTCACTTCTTATCAGGTTTTCTTCCTCAATTATCCCTGCCTATCTCGCCCTCACAGCAGCTGCATCTATCCCTGGTCTAATCACAGCGGGAGTGAGCACGTCGCGACGTGCGCACAAGCTTATAAAGAGGCTGAGTCACATGCTGCACTTGGCCAATCACAGCCTTGCCAATAGTAGGCATGGCTGCGATGGCATCTTAGGGCAAGTAGTATGATGCATGTTGATTGGCTGCTTTGCAGCCTTTCAAAATGCGCCATAAAACATGACGAACTACGAACCCAGACCCGGACTTTTATGAAAATGTCCGGCTTCGGGTCCGTGTCACAGACACCCCAAAATTCGGTACGGACCCGAACGATTCTCGAACTGTTCACTCAACACTAGTAGGGACCCATGTGAAGAAAGATGGGATCGCACAGCCTAATGTGTGACAATCGATCGGACCTTCCATTTTATTAAAAAGGAGGGCCCAGGAGAATTGTCGTTGAGTCTTTTCCCTGTTTTGTCAAATGTTGTTTTAAGTCATAGTTTCGAGCAGTCACCTGAACAATCGTTCATCTGACACTCCCCTGAGTCTTTTGGATAAGGCCTCATACACACGACCGTAGGTGTTTTGCGGTCCGCAAACCGCGGATCCGCAAAACATGGAAGCTGTTCCGCTTTCCGTTCTGCAATTTGCAGAAAGGAATGCGGCCCATTGTAGAAATGCCTATTCTTCTCCGCAAAGCGGAGTGGGGTCACTTGTGGGGTATTTTTACTGCCCTGGCATTTTAGGGGCCCCTAAAGCGTGAGAATCCAAATGCGTAAAAATGCCCTGTGAAATCCTAAAGGTACTCATTGGAATTAGGGCCCCTTGGCACATCTTGGCTGCAAAAAAGTGGCACACATGTGGTATCGCCGTACTCAGGAAAAGTAGGGCAATGTGTTTTGAGTTGTATTTTTACATATACCCATGCTGGGTGAGAGAAATATCACTGTAAATTGACAACTTTGTATAATATTTTTAAAAGTTGTCGATTTACAGCGGTATTTATCACACAAAGTATGGGTATATATAAAAATACACCCCAAAACTCATTGCCCTACTTCTCCTAGTCAGCGATACCACATGGTGACACTTTTGCAGCCAAGATGCGCAAGGGCCCTAAAACCAATGAGTACCTTTAGGATTTCTCAGAGCAATTTACGCATTTGGATTCAAACTCCTTCTCACGCTTTAGGGGCCCCTAAAATGCCAGGACAATAAAAATACCCCACAAGTGACCCCATTCTGGAAAGTAGACACCCTAAGGTATTCGCTGATGGGCATAGTGAATTCATGGAAGTTTTTATTTTTGTCACAAGTTAGCGGAAATGTTTTTTTTTTTTTCTTTTTCTTACAAAGTCTCATATTCCACTAACTTGTGACAAAAATAAAATTTTACATGAACTCACTATGCCCTCTAAAACACCTTAGGGTGTCTACTTCTAAATAAGGGTCACTTGTGGGGTATTTTTACTGCCCTGGCATTTTAGGGGCCCCTAAAGCGTGAGAAGCGGTTTGGAATCCAAATGAGTAGAAATGTCCTGTGAAATCCTAAAGGTACTCATTGGATTTAGGGCCCCTTTGCGCATCTTAGCTGCAAAAAGTGCCACACATGTGGTATCGCCGTACTCGGCAGAAGTAGGGCAATGTGTTTTGGGGTGTATTTTACATATACCCATACTGGAGTGTGAAAATATCTCTGTAAATGACAACTTTTTCCATTTTTATACAAAGTTGTCAATTCACAGAGATATTTCTCTCACCCAGCATGGGCATATGTAAAATACACCCCAAACACATTGCCTACTTCTCCTGAGTATGGCGATACCACATTGTGGCACTTTTGCAACCAAGACGTGCAAAGGGCCTAAATCAATGAGTACCTTTAGGATTTCGCAGGGCATTTTTACGCATTTGGATTCAAACTCCTTCTCACGCTTTAGGAGCCTCTAAAATGCAGGGACAGTAAATACCCCACAAGTGACCCCATTCCAGAAAGTAGACACCTAAGGTATTCGCTGATGGGCATAGTGAGTTCATGGAAGTTTTTATTTTTGTCATAAGTTAGCGAAATGTTTTTTTTCTTTTTCTTACAAAGTCTCATATTCCACTAACTTGTGACAAAAAATTAAATTTACATGAACTCACTATGCCCCTCACAGAACACCTTGGGGTGTCTACTTTCTAAAATGGGGTCACATGTGGGGTATTTTTACTGCCCTGGCATTTTAGGGGCCCCTAAAGCGTGAGAAGCGGTTTGGAATCCAAATGAGTAGAAATGTCCTGTGAAATCCTAAAGGTACTCATTGGATTTAGGGCCTTTGCGCATCTTGGCTGCAAAAAGTGCCACACATGTGGTATCGCCGTGCTCGGCAGAAGTAGGGCAATGTGTTTTAGGGTGTATTTTACATATACCCATACTGGGTGTGAAAAATATCTCTGTAAATGACAACTTTTCCATTTTTTATACAAAGTTGTCAATTTACAGAGATATTTCTCTCACCCAGCATGGGTATATGTAAAAATACACCCCAAAACACATTGCCCTACTTCTCCTGAGTATGGCGATACCACATGTGTGGCACTTTTTTGCAGCCAAGATGCACAAAGGGGCCCCAATTCCAATGAGTACCTTTTAGGATGGCATTTTTACGCATTTTTCTTCTCACGCTTTAGGGCCCCTAAAATGCCAGGGCACCCTTGGGGACTTGTTTGATAAGGGTACCTTAAAGGAATTTCCCTCCCTACACTCTGAATTTAATTTGCAAAACTCGGTGTTCTATCAGTACTTGCAGATCCGGCATCTGCTTGCTTCGGTCCCCCTTTGCTGGGACCCGAGCAGAGAGGAACCGATTTATGCAGTATTGAGGGTAGAGGGACGGCGTAAGTCGAAAATCTCTTTCTGGTACTCGCTCCTGCTAGAGAGTGGACCAAGGATAAACGGCCCTATATGTTGAGATGGGAGGAGGAACTTGGTAAATCTTTTGACTTGCAAGACTGGAACTCAGCTATGATATGGTCTATCAAATGCACTAGGTGCATAAATCATGTAGAACAGGCAAGGAAGATACAGTTGAGATGGTATCTTACTCCAGACAGGCTATCCCACTGTATCTCAGGTTACTCTCCTCTTTGCTGGGAGGATGCGGCGCTGAGGGACCCCTCTACACATGTGGTGGAGCTGCTCCTCTCTCACTGCCTTCTGGGGTTCTGTTGCTAATGTATTAACGGAGGTGTGCAGTATGCAGATTTGCTTATCCCCTGATCTTGCTGTACTGGGTATAGGCATTGATCGTATTCCTAAAGAATTCCGTTGGGTTGTATCACACTTTCTTGGAGGAGCACAACGTGTAATAGCTAGGCAGTGGAAACATGCTGAATTCCCGAGGGTGAAGGACGTGATTGAGATAGTTAACTCCTATTTACAAAACGAGCTTGTTTTTGCATCTGACATGTCCTACAGAATTACGGTACATAACAGATGGTTGCCTTGGATCTCGAGCAAGTATGCCTCCCCTCTACCCATGTGCATCCTCTAGGTTCCTTTCAGGGGCATTTACCTTAATACCTTACTTTTAGTATACTGTTGTTATGGCATGTGTGGATTTGATGATATCCTAGATTGTCTGTATGTTTTGGACCATGTTTTCTCCTCCCCCTTCTTTCTCCCCCTTTCTCTCTTGGATGCTTTGACTTATTTGTGGATGTTTTTATTTTTTTTGATATGACTATCGGCTTTTGTGGTTTCTGACCTATTTATTTCCTTTCTAGCTCACTAGGTTGGCAGCACCCGGGCGGGTGCCCTAGTGGTTCTATTATATCTCCTGATCTGTTTTGGTCACTGAATACAATTTGCCATTTTTCGTACTAATGACCTTGTGGTTGCATCCACGTTGTTATTGTATGTAAACTCTTAATTGATAAATTTAATAAAAATTTATTGAGTCTAAAATGCCAGGGCAGTATAAATACCCCACATGTGACCCCATTTTAGAAAGAAGACACCCCAAGGTATTCTGTGAGGGGCATGGTGAGTTCATACAAGATTTTTTTTTTTGGCACAAGTTAGCGGAATTTGATTTTTTTTGTTTTTTCACACAAAGTCTCCCTTTCCGCTAACTTGTGACAAAAAATTCAATCTTTCATGGACTCAATATGCCCCTCAGCGAATACCTTGGGGTGTCTTCTTTCCAAAATGGGGTCACATGTGAGGTTTTTGTACTGCCCTGGCATTTGAGGGTCTCCGCAATCATTACATGTATGGCCAGCATTAGGAGTTTCTGCTATTCTCCTTATATGGAGCATACGGGTAATGAGATTTTTTTTCGTTCAGCCTCTGGGCTGGAAGAAAAAATGAACGGCACAGATTACCTCATTCACATCGATCGATGTGGATGAAAAAATCTCAGCCAAAAAATATGCAAAAAAAATAGAGGGGCCTGGCGATTGCCAGGACATAGGGGCTCCGCCCAAACATCCATGCCTACTTCAGCTCCTATGTCCTGGCAAACGTGATTTCTCCATTCACATTGATCAAACGATCGTTGTGGAGGAAGACATCTTTGCCAGATTTTTGATACAAAGTGTTTGCCAAAGCATATGAACTCCAACACCTCTCCTCAGCTCATATGCCTGGGCAAACGTACCTGTCCTGCAGAGGAGAAATCTCGTCTTGCAGCGCCGCATACACCGACTTCACGTGTCTTCTGACAGCAGCGCAATGCTTCTCTCAGATTTCACATCAGTGCTGCGGCATTTTCATCGGTTGGTCAGTTGATCTACCTGGAAAATAAAGGGTGGTTAGGGGGGAAAAAAAAAAAAAAAAAGAAGAAGAAAAAACAGGCAGCAGGCACATAACTTGAATGTTACAAACTTTATAAAACATGAATAAAACCTGAACATGAAAAAAAAAGGAACTTTTAAAACCTGAACTAACTCAAGATTTTTTTTTTCTTGCTACCTGTTTAATTTTTTTTTCTTTTTTTAACCATATCACTCTTTATTTTCCTAGCAGAAACCTCTCCTTTCCTATGGGACAATGTGTAAAGTGTAAATCACACAGAGATGGTGAGAAGTACACTATACACGTTATCCCAAGTGAAAGGAGAGGTTTCTACCGTTTCACACTTCTGCAGTAGCACAGCAGCACCGTCCCATATGTGTTAGTGCAGTGTCCCAGGGGGTCAGTAGTGTAGCTTTAGGTATGCTGGGCTTTGTAGTACAGGGCAACC
Source organism: Bufotes viridis (assembly GCA_033119425.1). NCBI lineage: Eukaryota > Metazoa > Chordata > Amphibia > Anura > Bufonidae > Bufotes > Bufotes viridis. The sequence goes on from CM065590.1 coordinate 433,966,766, forward strand.
CACTAACCTGGGACTGACTGTCGTCTTCAATCAGGTCAGCACTGGAACAGGCAGGTGATGAATGTCGTGACGCCAGTGCCAATTGAACGGTGGCACACCGTGTAGTGATAGGTGGAATAATTAAGGAATCGTTATACTTGAATAACAGGATAACTTTACTGAACGTAGTTGAAAATAGATGAACAGTCAGTAGGTACAGTTCCAGAATATTCCACACGTTACAATACAGTCACAGCAGTGGTTCAGGCTATTAATCACAGTCACAAAAGCTATCTTCAAGACAGGCCTCCTAGGATCAGGGCTTTCCTCTTACTCTCAATGCAGCAATACACTTCAGGCAACTATTCTCTCTGCAGGGGTACACTTACTTTCTCTCCTGCCTTAGTTCCTGGCTGTAGGCAATACTCTCAAGGTCCAGACACCCGAAAAACAGTGATAATCCTTGAGCAAAGGTTTTGTAGAGGTTCCCTTCTCTCCTGGTGACAGGCTCTTACTTGATATGTGGACTGGCTTGCTGGTTATACTCTCTGTCCCACTTGCTAGTGACAGGCTGTTACTTAGAGTACCTCAGGTGTACTTGACCTGGAAAACTGGGTGGGAATGATCCTCCACACCAGTGGTGTAATTTCTGCACTAGTTACTGAGTTCTGAATCTCTCAGAACTAACTCTGAACTAGAAACTTCCAACAACTGACTAGGCTAGGCTCTGGCCTATTTATACTAAACTGGGGGCTCCCTCTGCTGGCTGGAATATGAATTGCCTGCTACAGGCCTAACTTTCTTAAAGGGAGATACACATTAAAATATAGCAGTGTCGGGTAACCTACCCGTATGCTGCATTAGGGTCTCTCAAAACCTAGTATCCTTGGGAGACCCTTGAGCCTGACTGTAAAAACTACCTGTGATGTGCTGTCCCTAGGTCCCTAAGTGTACCTGAGTGTGGAAACACTCCCCTAGGCATAGGGCAGGGTGGTCAGGACAGTCAGGACAGAAATAACGGGTGTCACACCTTATTCCACTCCTGCTACAGACACAACATCTTTTTCGGGGTGGCGGTTGGGTTGAGGTACCAGGCACAACGCTGGGGAAGTGCCGCTCGTGTAGACGGCTAACTACACTGGTGGATGGGGCCACGGAACCTCCTGGATACAGGAGTTCCGAAATGATCTCTTCCTGAAATTTGAAGAAGGATCCTGTTCTCCCAGCCTTACTGTAGAGAACATAACTATTATAGGCAGCCAATTGAAATAAATATACAGACACCTTTTTATACTCAGCGTCTGGTGCGTCGGAAATCAAATACGGGGCCAACATCTGGTCGTTGAAGTCCACCCCTCCCATGTGGAGGTTATAGTTGTGGACTGAGAGGGGCTTTTCAACGACACTGGTTGCCCGTTCAATTTGGACTGTCGTGTCTGCGTGGAATGGAGGAGAGCATGTAAACGTCACGCTTGTCTCTCCATTTCACCACGAGCAGTTCTTCGTTACACAATGCAGCCCTCTGCCCCCTTGCAAGTCTGGTGGTAATGAGCCGTTGGTGGAAGCCCCCAGCGACTAGGTCGCGCGGTGCC
>CM065590.1:433968836-434003110 GCA_033119425.1 Bufotes viridis
GCCCTGATGTGGCCTGGCTCCAGCATACCACGGGAGGCGGACTCGCAGGGGGTATATTCCGGGCAGGCCGCTCTGTCGCCGGACGCCGGAACTGGGGCAGAGGCCTCCGGGTTTGACTGACCCCTTCCCGCAAGAGTCCCCTGCAGGTTTCTGGTGGCCTCGTAGCGCTCCACCAGGTCGACCATCTCCAGGGCATTGGTGGGCGATACCTGGCCGATCCAGTGCTGGAGGGGATAAGGCAGGGCCCTCCAAAAGATGTCCGCCAACAGTCGATCCAGCATGGCAGTGGGACTTAGTAGATCGAGCTGCAGCCACTTTTGCAGCCTGTGCAGCAGATCGTAGGAACTGCTGCCTAGCGGGTTCAGTCGCTTTAAAGTCCCACAGGTGGACTCTTTGGGCGCGGACCAGCACGTTCACGCCCAGTCTGGCTAGGACCTCTCCTTTCACAGTGTCATAATCTGCCGCTTGGTCGTCCGACAAGTCGAAAAACACCTGCTGGGGTCCGGAAGCCAGGAACGGAGCGACCACCTCAGCCCACTGGTCACGGGGTAACTTTTCCCTCATGGCGACCTTCTCAAAACCGCCAGGTACGCCTCAACGTCGCCTGCGGGGTCATTTTGGGATCGCCGCACGGACCGCTCTCCGGGCATCTTGGACGTGGTGGGACGCTCCTGCCGCCTGTAACGCCATCACATGTTGTAGCAGTAGTTGGTTGGTCTCCCGCTGCTGCACGTTAGCCTCTATGAGAGCCTTCACAGCAGCCTCCATGTTGCCAGAAACTCCTGCTTGCAGCTTTGCTGGCTTAATATATTCCATACACTTTAGAAAAACAAAACTTCGGCGTTCACGCCAGCCTCACTGCGCATGCCCGCATCCGACACCAAATGTGGGGAGTCGCTCTGGTAGACAGCGGTGCGGGTGCAGTTTAGAGGCAAAACAAGGAGTCCAGATTGTGCAACAAACAGTGTTTTATTCACACTTGCACACAAAATGAAAAACAGTCTCTTGGTGACAGTTCACACACAACGGAAATAACGTAGCCAAACAAAAACAGTCCAACACAGGTTCAGTCACCTGGGAGGTGTAGGTGCAGGTTCGCACCACGCTGTCGGCCCAGCCGCAGGGAGAATCCAGCTTCAGGTAGCCAGGAACAAAATACCTCCTTGCTGAGCTCTTTCCTCCTGGACAGAGAACTCCCAGCCCTGTTAGCAGCTCCAGGATAATCACACTCCTCAGACACAGCTGCTGGCTGCGTTTTATATCCAGCCCAAAACATGGACTGGACCGTGGGGAGCAGCCACCCACCCTACTCTTTAGCTGCTCCCAGTAAGAGCCGGCCCGGATCGGCTTTGCAGCCATGCTATTTAACAAAGTCAAACAGCACTAGCTGCTGCAGACAAAAACCCGGCTCTCACCTCACCGAGGCCAGCAACCTCGGTGACACGTACCTGCCATCACATATGACACCTTGCACCTTACCACAGCAGGCTAAACCCCATACCTGAAGAGGACCTCACAGGCAGGAAAACTGATGGGGAAACATGCTGAGCTTTCCTTTGACAATGATGACGGTGAAATCACAGGTTACCGCCAAAATCTTGCAATCTGAATGTATATGGTGGGAACAATTCACGGATAACTCTTGATAAATAGAAAATCTGAGCAGATACGTTATTTTTCTCGTGCACTGCAAGGAAGAAATTTCTCAGTGATTGGAGGCTCATCTCCAGTATCATCTGAGTTCAAACCCTGTTCTCACATGACTCGGGGTGAAGTGCGTCCATGATATGGATTCATGTCTTATGGTGATATTAAACAGTTATAAGGATTAAAAATAAAATACAGATTAAAAACCTGATTTTCTACCACTCATCTGTTCCACTTTATTGGGCAAAAATAATTGTAATTGATCCCATACCACAAAAGGGTTAAGAAGGTCCTTACGGAGTATGGAGTTTAGCCAATTCACTTTGAATCAGCTAAATCCCATCATAGTTCCGGTGTACCATGAAAAAGCATTAACTTATGAAGAAACATTAAGCAGCTGATTTCAGGGGGCGTGTCGCTCTGCTCTCGGCTCAGCTCAGTAGCAAAAGCAGGTCTGAAGCCAGCGCGGCACGGGGGGGGTTTATGAGGAGGCAGGAGATGTATGAATAAACCTGTGAGCCCCCATGTTGCGCAGAAAACCGCAGGTCAATTCAGACCTGCGGTTTTCTTCGTGACAGTCTCTGATCCCCAGTGCCACTGCCACTGCGCGGGGTTGGCACGGCACGGGTGTATGAATAAACCTGTGAGCACCCCCCCCCCCAATGTTGCACAGAAAACCGCAGGTCTGAATTGACCTGCGGTTTTCTGTGCAACATGTGGAGGCCTCACAGGTTTATTCATACACCCGTGCCTCCTCATAAACCCCCCGTGCCGCGCGGGCTTCAGACCTGCTTCTGCTGCTGAGCCGAGCCGGCGCGAGCGTAGGAACACACCCCCTGAATGTGAGCCAATCTGAGCCGAGACTCGAGAGCAGCGCGACACGCCCCCTGAAATCAGCTGCTTAATGTTTCTTCATAAGTTAATGCTTTTTCATGGTACACCGGACCTGACCACCAGGAGGCTGAGAGGTCCGTACCAGGTATGGGAAATAGACAGCTCCTATAGAGTTGGCTATTCCCCATACTTAGTAAGGACCAGGTCCTTACCGTGTATGGAGTTTAGCCAAATCAATGTGAGCTGGCTAAACACTAGCTCTGTACCGGACTGGTCCACTAGGGGGCCGAGAGGTCCATACCGTATATGGAGTTTAGACAGCTCATATAGAGCTGGCTATTTCCCATACTTGAAAAGGACCAGGCCCGTTTCGTGTCTGGAGTTTAGACACAACCAAATAGACACAACCCTATGAAATCTGCCTAGAGACTGATGACAGAAACTGCTATCTGATTGGTGGATCATCTAGCTAATGGGATGAATGAGAAGGTGGGGCTACAGGTGATTGGTCCTATATTACAGCTGATTCTATGACTATATCACATGGGCTTCACCATGCAAAGCCGGTGTTCCGGAATTTTCTGCTACCCGGAATTTTTTGCTACCCACGTCACTTCCGGTAGTGACGTGGGAGGCGCGGCTCTCCTCTCGGCTCCTGATTGGTCTGCCGGGAGGTTTGTCGGCGCAGGCGCGGACGGTTCACCCATGATGTGAACGCGCCTAGGGTAGCAAAAATTCCGGCCCTCTGCATGCGTGCCTGAACCAAGCGGCTCGGTAGCATAAAATTCCGGCACACTGCGCATGCGCAATATCAAGAGTGCGCAGTACAGTTATTTTTAAGTTTAACAAAATACAACTATCTCCCTTTCATGTTTATTGTTTATCTATATGACTCAAATGTTTCGCTGGTGACCCAGCGTGAGACGCTGGGTCACCAGCGAAACATTTGGAGTCATATAGATAAACAATAAACATGAAAAGGGGAGATAGTTGTATTTTTGTTAAACTTTAAAAATAACTGTACTCGGCGATTTTGATATTGCGCATGCGCAGTGTGCCGAATTTTATGCTACCAAGCCGCTTGGTTCGCGCGCATGCGCAGTGGCCGGAATTTTTTGCTACCTGGCTCGGCGCATTTAGCTACTGCGCATGCACCGAGCCGCTTCGTTGGCGCGCATGCGCAGTGGCCGGAATTTTTTGCTACCCTAGGCGCGTTCACATCATGGGTGAACCGTCCGCGCCTGCGCCGATAAAACTTCCCGGCAGACCAATCAGGAGCCGAGAGGAGAGCCGCGCCTCCCACGTCACTACCGGAAGTGACGTGGGTAGCAAAAAATTCCGGGTAGCAGAAAATTCCGGAACACCGGACCTCACCGGCCACGCCCACGTCACGACCACCACACCCCAAGCCACGCCCGCCGCATGACAAACCATGCAAAGCCACGCCCCTGACACAGCAAAGCCACGCCCCCACTGACCGACTGAAATCCACAGTGGGAGGAGAGGGAAGATTTTTTTTAGTTGTGTGTTTCAATGTTTTTTTTTTTTTTTGGGAGGGGGGGGGGGTTCTTGTGCTCAAAGCAATACTTTTTAAAGCAAAGTTACACAACTTCCCAGGGATCAGCAACCTCTGGCACTCCAGCTGTTCTGAAACTACAATTCCCAAAATCCTTCTTTCACTTCTATGGGAAGATCAGTTGAGTAAGTGTGCATGCTGGGAGTTGTGGTTTCACAGCAGCTGGAGTGCCGGAGGTTGCTGATCCCTGGTAACCTATTGCTAAACTGGTGCGAATGCACATCATGATACATGCACTGCAGTGCTGCACTGGGACCTGGCATGTGCTATACAAGCGCTTCTATGACCTACAGGGCGCTAAACTGACCCTGTGCTATAAACCCTGGTGCTGAAAGGGGTTTTCCATAAATCCACCTTAACTCCACATAAAACACCTGGAGGAGAAAGTTTGTAATGTACTTACTGCTCTGCAGTCGTGTGAATTGGCTGCTGTGGATCCCGGTGACATGACACTTGTCACCGTCATGTCCTTTACCAAATTTCCAGCCTGGGCTATGAACGGGATGTCATGTCCTCTGTGGATAGGGACACAGAGCAAGGCCTTTCCGTGGCGCATGAGCAGATGCTTTGGATTCTGAAAGACGGCAGCCTCTCATCCCACCATTAAATGTTACCATAGTTTCGCTTTATAAGACGCACCGGACTATAAGACGCATCGGACTATAAGACGCATCGGACTATAAGACGCATCGGACTATAAGACGCATCGGACTATAAGACGCACCGGACTATAAGACGCACCAGACTATAAGACGCACCGGACTATAAGACGCACCGGACTATAAAACGCACCGGACTATAAAACACACCGGACTATAAGGCCTCTTTCACACGGGCGTCATGTTTGACGCCCGGATAAGAGGCGAGTGCGTTGCGGGAATATGCACGATTTTTCCGCGTGTGTGAAAACGTTTGTAATGCGTTTTGCAAGCGCGTGTGAAAAATCGCCATGTTTGGTACCCAGACCCGAAGCCAGACTTCACTGGAGTCCAGTTTCGGGTGGAGTATTCTGTAGATTTTATTATTTTCCCTTATAACATAGTTATAAAGGAAAATAATAGCATTCTTAATAGAGAATGCAAAGTAAAAAGGGCACTAGAGGGTTAAATACAGAGCAGGAGACCGTTAACCGGCTGCTACGCCATCAAATGGAGGGGGTACGTTTATCTTTTTATTATTTTTAACCCTCTAGTGCCCTTTTTACTTTGCATTCTCTATTGAGAAGGCTATTATTTTCCTTTATAACTATGTTATAAGGGAAAATAATAAAGATCGGGTACGCATCCCGATCGTCTCCTAGCAACCAAGCGGGAAAATCGCACTGCATCCGCACTTGCTTGCGGATGCTTGCGATTTTCCCGCAGCCCTATTCACTTCTATGGGGCCTGAGTTGCGTGAAAAATGCAGAAACTGGAGCATGCTGCGATTTTTACGCAACGCAGAAGTGATGCGTGAAAATAACCCACTCATGTGCACAGCCCCATAGAAATGAATGGGTCCGGATTCAGTGCGGGTGCAATGCGTCCACCTCACGCATTGCACCCGCGCAGAAAACTCGCCCGTGTGAAAGAGGCCTAAGACGCACCCCAGGTTTAGACAACAAAAAATTAGAAAAAATAGACCTCTTTGAAGGAAATCTGATTTACTGGTGTTTTAGTGACATAGAGGGGATAAGGTCAGTAACTTGACTGTGTATTGAGTCCGCATCCGAGCAGCATTTTTTGCTGGTTGGATGCGGACCCATTCACTTCAATAGGGCCGCAAAAGATGAGACAGCACACCGTGTACTGTCCGCATCTGTATGTCTGATCCGCGGCCCCGCAAAAATATAGAACATGTCCTATTCTTGTCCGCAAAACAGGCAAGGATTTAGCCACATGAATAAGGGCTCATGCATGGGCACTGACTGTAGGGCTGCCGCATGTGGATCGTGGACCCATTCACTTGAAGTGAATTGACCCATTGAACTTGAAGTGAATGGGTCCGGAGCCATGATGCAGGGTGCACACGGCCGGTGCCCGTGTATTACGGACCCACTGTTCGTGTGCATGACCCTAATGCACACAGACGGCTTCCATTTTTTTTGTGGATCCGCAATTTGCGGCCCACAAAAACGGCAATGTGCATGAGCCCTTAGGGTGTCATCTGCTGACCATTGTAAGTACCAGTAGTGGTGCATAGGCCCCTCATTAAATGTACCTATCCAAATAAACATGTCTCCTGTCATTGGTCTGTTGTGTCCTGCCATTCTTCTTGTCCTTCAAGATTATTTTTAAAGGGGTTCTCGGCCCCTAAAATTGTCCACGTCAATAACCTGTGGAGGGAAGGTTATTATACCAATACTTACCCTCCGCAGCGCATGTGTTCCTACGATCCTCTTCACGCTCACGTGACCGCACCAAAAGCGATTTTCAGGCTTCTCGTTTAGTGCCGTCTTCTTCTTTTCCTCCCTGAGGCAGGAGATGGCACGTCATCACTGATGTTACCGCCTCCTGCCGGCCTTCCTTGGTCCGTCACTTGCACACTACTGCGCATGCGCTGGGACCGCCGGCCGTCTTCTGAGTGTACAGACTTGTATGTGAAGCCTGCACTGACTCATGTACAGTGCAATGTAAGTGCTGTACATGTAGCATCCACAAGTCAGGGGAGTATGAGGGACTGACCTGGGGAATGCCAGTGATAGAGAAGCTGGCACGTGGATCCTCTGGGGCACTCTCTGGGTTCTTGAGGGACACAGCCAGGTGTAGTGTAAGGTGCCCTTGGTGTTTGTAGATTAACGTGCCTGTGGCTGGGTGTCCCTGATGTCCGTGACGCCAGTGCCGGTAATGGTGGCACACCTATTTGATAGGAGGAATAATTGAGGTGCAGGCTTGGATAGCAAACCAGAACTTCACTTTACTGAACAGTAATAAACAGCATACACTCTTTTGACAGTTCCTCAGAAGACGATTGGTTTCAGCAGGCTTTAAGTTACAGTACATTAATGGCAGGCTTATATTTAGCAAGGTGATTCACAGAGGGTTAGAGCAGGACTTCTGCAGTACAGGCGGCTTTACTCTCTTCCTGACTGATCCTGGCTGGCAAAATATTCTCCAAGGCCCCAATGCCCTATTTCTGGCTTTTATCCTTGGGATTACAATTACTGAGTACCTCATCTGGTATTTGTAGTACCTCTTGCGTTCTGGAATGGTACAGCTTGGCTCCTGCTGACCTGCCTAGGCCTGAGACATGTGGCCTTCACAGACTCCCGGGTCTGCACTCCCCACTAGCCTGCTCTGGCCTAGCTATTTATATCTTGGCTCTTTAGCTCCCCCTGGCGGCCTATAACTAAATAACACCCTTGCAGGCCTGTACATGGAAGCACCTTAAAGGTAAATCACATTACAATATATATACAACCAATCTCCCCACAGATAAGGGGAACGACAGCAATGACCCTTCTGTAGTGTCGGGCATCACAACTCCCGTACACTACATACCCCTTTAAGATGAGTACGCCCTCGTACTCAAACAGGGTCCGCCCAACTGGATCTTTCACCTGAAAGACAAAAAGAAGATGCAGGCATACATGGTCATATATATATCAATATCATCTGTTTATACAAGAATTATATCAGGTCCAGTTGGCAAAGGTAAGGCGCAGTGACAAGGGGCGTCGTTCTCTTCTCACAGGATAGTGATTTGGAACTGGGGCGCTGACCTGGCACAGCGTATAAATTGGGAAACGCCAGGATAGTCCATATGAGAATGCATAAGTCCACAATAAAACAATATCTCAGAGGCTCGCACATGGGGAGTCCATCTCTGGGCACAGAGCTTAATCAATGGAGGCTCACACAGAGGTTTCCCGTTGGGGAAACACCTGCAGCGTATTCGTAGTCCTCAAAACGGACTGGCGGGTGCCCCCTGTTAGACCGGGTGGACCTCCTTAGAGGCAGGGTCTCCTCCACATCAGTGGGACCCCGTTCAACAGCACCCTGGTATAGACCTTCTGCAGAGGAAGGCTCAGTAGGTGCCGGGGCAGGCACCACAAAGTTCAACCAGGGTGTAAGGAACCAGTGAAGCGGATCAGCATCATTCAGCAAGTCCGCTATGGCCTGCATAGGTTCAACAGGCCGAGCAGCAGAATCTGGCTCAGGAGACTTGGATCCGGAATCTCCAACAATAGGCCCCTTTTTAATGCAGAGTTTTAGGCAGTTTCTGTGAACAATTTGGGAACCCTTACCCTCTCTGGTGATCTCATAGTAATGGTTTCCAGCATTGGGGATGGCAGATACAAGATAGGAGTCCGCTCCCATTTACTGTCAGCTTACTGTTGCGGTGGTTATTCTTTAACCACACTGCATCCCCACAGCAAGGGGCTCTGCATGGGCCGCCAGATCGTAGTCCTTTGCTGTCGCTCCCGGGCACCCTCCATACGCTCCTGTACAATTTCTTTGGCATTAAGCAAGCGCCTTTGATGTTCCGCTACCCAGTCGGTTTTAGGCAGGGGATTAATGGCATCCGGCACTTGTACATCCAGGGAATAATCCTGCAGGCAATTTACCCTGACGTCCAAACATCAGGTAGAAGGGAGTGTACCCGAGAGCAGTGGATTGTGTTGTTATAAGTGTACATGAGCTGTGGTAGCAGATTAGGCCAATCTCCTCTGGTCTCAGGAGGCACGGCTCTCAACATTTCAATTAATATCTTGTTCATTTTCTCACAGTCCGTTACCTTGCGGATGGTAGGCTGTGGTCCGGATCTTCTGGCAGTCATGCAGCCGGCACAATTTGTGGAATAGCTGAGACTCAAAGGCAGACCCTTGGTCGGTGAGGATCTTCTCGGGACAGCCATAGGGCAGGAGGAAGTGCTTCCAGAACATCTCTGCTGCCGTCTTGGCCGTCAGGTCGTTTACAGGCACGGCTACAACAAACTTGGTGAAATGATCAATAATAGGCAAGGCATAGGTATGGCCTGAGCGACTGGGCTCCAACTTCACATGATCAATAGCAACAAGTTCAAGAGGTGCTTTACTTACAATGGGATGCAGAGGCGCTCTCTGGTCGTGGTGTTCACTTCTCCTAACGGCACAGGCTGCACACTCCCGGCACCACCTCTCGATGTCGTCTCTCATTCCGACCCAATAGAACCTCCTGCGGATAGTGGCCTTAGTCTTTTGGACGCCGAAATGTCCTGACCTGTCATTGTACATCTCCATAACAATACCTGCATCTCGACGTGGGATGAGGATCTGGTACACTCTATCATAGGACACTGGATCCAGGCTTCTCCGCAGCAACAGGCCTTTCTGAAGAAGAAGTTGGTGGTGCTGTCTCCACAATTTGGCTAGCTCAGGGTCTGCTGTCTTCTGACGGATTCTTTTAGGGGCTCTCCCACTGGCAAGGAAGTCAAGCAGTTCACCAACAACTCTACTTTTGACTGCAGCTTAATCCACCTCTCCTCTCTGGGTCCAGGCTTGTTCCATGAGGACGTATCCACAACCGGGTTATTGGCAGCTTGAGTGTGATCTTGCTGAGCAAATTTATTGTAGAACACTGGCATCTCCACATCCTCCCAGGCATCCTGTAGATAATCAGGGGCTTCTTCAGTAGGAAGCCGAGACAGGGCATCAGCATTATCATTGGAGCTGCCAGTCCGGTACTTCACAGTGAAGTCATAATTGGCGAGGTGGGAGGCCCATATCTGCTCTAAGGCCCCCAACTTTGCAGTTGGTTGGCCAGAGGGTTATTGTCAGTAAATGTAATAAACGGAGTAGCAGCCAGGTAGTCTTTAAACTTCTCAGTCACAGCCCATACCAGGGCCAGAAACTCCAACTTGAAGGAACTGTAATTCTGATCATTCTTCTCAGCTCCCTTTAAGGATCGACTGGCGTATGCTATTACCCTCTTTTTACCTTCCTGAACTTGAGCCAGCACAGCTCCCAGGCCTCTCTTGCTGGCATCCGTGTAGAGGTGGAATGGCTTGTTGTAATCTGGATAACCCAGGACAGGGGGCTCAGTCAGCTTTTTCTTTAGGAGCTGGAATGCGATCTCCTTTCTTTATTCCACTCAATAGGGAAAGGAGTCTTTGGACTTTTCTTAGGTTGACCCTCAGGAGCGCCTGAATTGGATCTGCTATTTGAGCAAAATGAGGGATGAAGCGTCGGTAATAACCAGCAAAACTAAGAAAGCTCTCACCTCCTTCACGGCGGTAGGGACCGGCCAACTTCGGACAGCAGCCAACTTGTCAGGGTCAGGACCCCCTCTGCGCTCACAACATGTCCCAGATACTTTACAGCAGGCTTAAGCAGATGACATTTGGACGGCTTGATTTTGAGGCCATACTTGATAAGGATTTCAAACACTTCAGCTAGATATTTTAAATGGTCCTCGTAAGTCTTAGAGTAGATTATGACGTCATCCAAATACAGCAACACCGTCTCAAAGTTCTTATGGCCTAAGCACCGCTCCATTAACCTTTGAAAGGTCCCAGGGGCATTACATAGTCCGAAAGGCATATAGTTAAATTTAAACAGGCCCATGGGAGTGGTAAAAGCAGTCTTTTCCCGGTCCTATGGGGCTATTGGTACCTGCCAGTACCAGCTGGTTAGATCTAGTGTGGAGAAATAAGCTGAGGAGCCCAAAGCAGTTAGGGACTCCACAATGCGTGGCAACGGATAGGCATCCTTGTGGATTATCTGATTGATTTTTCTATAGTCCACATAAAACCGGATATTGCCATCTTTTTTTCGAACAAGGACCAAGGGTGCAGCCCAGGGACTATGGCTGTCACGGATTATATTAGAGCCCTTCATCTCTTGTTTCATTTCTTTGACAGATTGATATGTGGTAGGTGGTATGGGTCTGTACCTCTCTTTAATGGGAGGATGAGAGCCAGTGGGTATAGTGTGCTGGATTACACTGACCTCTCCATAGTCTGTTGCGTGCTTACTGAAGGCTTGGTGATGTTTTTTCACCAGATCCAGGACTCCCTCTAGTTGATATTCGGGAGTAGCTTCGTCCCCTACATGGAGTTCATCCCACCAGGGCACCTGTGGGCTGCTTGCAGGAAGGTGAACACTGGATGCAGCTAGCGACGTCTCGGTGACCGGCAGACGGATGACATCCTGGAAGGAGACCTGGGAAAACTGGGCAACAGGGCAGTGCTTAGTAAGCGCAACAGGATGATCACTGAGGTTAATCAGACAGAAAGGTACTTTACCTTGGGAGACGGTCACCAGGCACTTGGCAGCTCTCACATAGGGATAACTTTCCATCTGGATAGGCTCCACTAAGGCTGGATAGTCCTGGCCTTGGACCCCGAGGACGGCACGGCACCAGTTTGAGTTTGAGAGTTTGGTGGCAGAGTCACCAGCCGATTATCCCGGATCCTGGCGGTACAGATCTCCCCTTTTTCATTTGCAAACCTCTGTTGAGCACACAATACAATGAAAGTCTTTTGGATGGCCTTCTTGGATGCAGAGGAAGCCGAGGGCAAGGTCTGATGTAAGGCTTCAAGTACCTCGAGGTAGCAATTTTTGAAAACATTGGTCCCAACAATCACGGGGTGACCCCCTTTATCCCTGGCTTGTACCACGATCACTCCTTGCTGTGGTAAAGTAGCTTCTCCCACCTGGAGAGTGGGCTCCCAATACCCATGGACTTTTACGGGCTTGCCATTACTTGCAATGATCTCCAGCCAGGACTCAGGTGGCTGGGTTAGCAGGCTGGAGTCCCAGAATTTGTCAAAGGTGGGCTGCTGAATAGTGGTGACTTGAGACCCAGTGTCCAACAAAGCTTCAAAAGACACCCCATTGATCCGGACGTTTATTTTGGGAAGCCACATAACGGGGCATCCAGCTTGGATCCCTTGGACCTATTGGTCTACCTCCCGAGGGGCGGTCCTCAGCCTCGAGGGTGGCCCATTTAACTGCCAGCATGTAGATTCAGTATGGCCCAACTTTTTGCAGTAATTACAGACAGGCTGTTTGCGGTTTTTAATCCGGTCACTTGAACGTCTCCCAGGATCTCTGGGATAAACCTCCTGGTACACAGGGGGGAAAGGCCTCTGAGGTAGAAGGAACTCATCTTCTGACATTAACGGTTTTTCCCACTCCTCTAGTTTCTTACATACTTTTTCTAGGCTCTTAGTGAGATAGTTAACCTGCTCCATCAAAGCAGCCACTATATCAGAGGCTGGAGCCTGGGCGGCTTGGCTGGCCGCTGGCAGGTTGGTACCAGTCAGCTTAGGGTTACAGACAGGTGGCTCAAGAGGGGCTACTGATTCAGTAGGCAGGTTTTGACTCAGAATACTAATGGCCAGCTCCTTAAAGTCCAGAAAGTTACTACTAGGGTGTTGGGTCGACAGCATTTTCAATTGAGCCTTTAAATGTTCATTATTTACACCCGCAATAAATTGTTCCCTTAGGGTTTGGTCTTGGCTGTCAGCCCTCTGGGGTCTATTCTGGATAACGGCCCTTAAGGCCTCTTTGGAGGGATAAAGCAAAATCACGGAGTGACTCACCAGGCTTCTGTTTTTACTGAAGAAGCGCATCTTTACTTCAGACACTGTCTGAGCTTCAAAGGTGGTACTGAGGCGGTCAAGAATTTTCTCCATGGTGCTCCTCTCGGAACTGGGCCAGGACATGACTTCTCTGCGGGCTGCCCCTTCTAACTGGGCTAAAAGGATCTCCATTTGCTGCTCAGCGGTGATGGGATAGAGCCTAAACAGGGCCAGTATTTTGTCCTTAAAGTCCTTTAAATTATGAGCCTCCCCTGCGTAGCGTGGAAATTATGGGGCCCCAAAGTAATACGGCATAGTCAGTAGCATCATGTTGGTGGCTGCAGTACCGCCTGTGGCCACAGGCTCCCTGGGGGCAGGCTGCTCTGCTACTTCGGAATCAGACACAGTGGCGTTGCTAGGGCTGGTGTCACCCGGTGCGGTAGAAAATGGTGTCACCCCAGACCCCCCCCCGAAGCAATAATGTTTTAGTCATATAACCAAAAATAACAGATACTCACTAGTGCTTAGGCCTCTTTCACACTTGCGTTTTTCCTTTCCGTGCTAGAGTTCCGTCCTCGGGGCTCTAAGACGGAAAGATACTGATCAGGATTGTCCCAGTGCATCTTGAATGGAGAGAAATCCGTTCAGGATGCATCAGGATGTCTTCAGTTCAGTATTCAAACGTTTCTTGCCTATGAAAAATCCACAGCATGCTGCGGATTTTCCTTGGGCCAAAAATTGAAGGCATGCCGCAAGGACGGATCTGGAATTAATGCCCATTGAAAAGCATTAATCCGGATCCGACTTTAAGCTAAATGTTGTTTCGGCGCATCGCCGGATCTGAATAGTAATCATGGCAGCTAGGCACTAAAGTCCTCGCTGCCACGAGTAGTGGGGAGCCAGGAGGAGCTACTTACCGTCCGTGCGGCCCCAGGGTGCTCCACAATGACGTCACAGTGCCCCTACATCACATGGAAAATGTGATCATGTGACGCCATTGTGGAGCACCCCAGGAGCCACACGGAAGGCAAGTAGCTTCCCCTGGCTCCTCACTATCCCATGGCAGCCGGGACTTTAGTAGCGCCCTGGCTGCCATGGTAACTACTGAAAGCATTTTGAAGACTGATCAGTCTTCAAATGTTTTCAGGTGTGTTGCGTTGTGACGGATCCGGTGGGCATTTCCGGCGACGGAAGTGCACGCCGGATCCTTACAACGGTAGTGTGAAAGGGGCCTTAGTTATTAATTCACTTACAGTCCGGTGTGTACGAAGTGTCTTCACATATAACTAAAGAGGAATTGCTGCTGTTATGTTAATGTCAGCAACAAGTCTGGGCTGGTTCAGGCGGTGCTGTGCCTGTGTGAGTGACGTGACCTGGGCCGGCGACCCCCCGCCCGCAGCTCACCTGGTCCTGTGTGCAGCAGCTGGCTTCTCCTCTGTGTGGTCCTGGTATCTTCGCTATGCTTCAATCGCTTGAAGACTGTACTTTTCGCCCTATAAGACTATAACACACACATAGGTTTTAGAGGAGTATAATAAGAAACAATATTTTCCACTATACCTCAGGTCAGACCCCCAATGTTAATCACACCTTAGATCAGCCCCCCGTGTCAGCCGTCAGCCCCCATCCATCATGCCCCCCCATGTCAGCCGTCAGCTCCGATCCTTCATGATCCCCAATGGGGAAATGTTGGAGTCTGTACCATCGGGGTGTGACGGGTGACATGATGAGGGACAATGTTGAAGTCTGACTGTGCCAGGGGGTACATGATGTCACCACCCCCCCATGGCACAGATTCCAACATTGTCCCTCTCTTCATCATTGTCCCCTCATCATGTCATCCCCCCATGGGTGGCACATTTCTTTTCTTCCCCTCCAGGCTCCATGGCACAAACAGACATTTTGTGATTGTCCCCCATCATTTCTCTTTTCTCACCCCCAGGATTGAGGCGCACATAGTGCCCCATAATAATGTGCCAGTAACACGTGCCTCTCCATGCCACCACATGTGCTAGTAATAAGTGCCTCTCTTGTGCCTCCCCCCATGTGCCAGTAGCCCCCCCCCTTATTGTGTGCCAGTAGCCCCCCCCCCATATGTGCCAGTAGCCATCTCCCCTTATGTGCTAGTAGCCATCTCCCCTTATGTGCCATTAGGCCCCCCTCATGTGCCAGTAGCCGTTCCCCCTTATGTGTTATTAGTCCCCTTTATGTGCCAGTAGCCGTCCCCTTTATGTGCCAGTAGCCATCCCCTTTATGTGCCAGTAGCACCCTTTATGTGCCAGTAGCCCCCTTTAGTGCCAGTAGCCCCTTTAGTGCCAGTAGCCCCTTTAGTGCCACCTGTAGCCTGTGCCGGTAGCCCCTTTATGTGCCGGTAGCCCCCTTTTAGTTGCCGGTAGCCCCTTTAGGTGCCGGTAGCCCCTTCAGTGCCAGTAGCACCCTTCAGTGCCAGTAGCCCCTTCAGGTGCGAGTAGCCTCCTTCAGGTGCGAGTAGCCCCTTCAGGTGCCAGTAGCACCCTTCAGTGCCAGTAGCCCCCTTTAGTTGCCAGTAGCCCCTTTAGGTGCCAGTAGCCCCTTTAGTGCCAGTAGCTCCCTTTAGTGCCAGTAGCCCCTTCAGTGCCAGTAGCCCCTTCAGTGCCAGTAGCACCCTTCAGTGCCAGTAGCCCCTTCAGTGCCAGTAGCACCCTTCAGTGCCAGTAGCACCCTTTCAGTGCCAGTAGCCCCTTTTAGGTTCCAGTAGCCCCCTTTAGGTTCCAGTAGCCCCTTTAGGTTCCAGTAGCCCCCTTTAGGTTCCAGTAGCCCCCTTTAGGTTCCAGTAGCCCCCTTCAGTGCCAGTAGCCCCCTTCAGTGCCAGTAGCACCCTTCAGTGCCAGTAGCCCCCTTTAGGTTCCAGTAGCCCCCTTTAGGTTCCAGTAGCCCCCTTCAGTGCCAGTAGCCCCAAAAAAAAAAAAAAAAAAAAAAGAACACTTGTACTTACCTCCAGCGATGCGATGCAGGCCTCTTCCGGCCTGTGTCTCGAAGCTGTACGCCCGGCGGCGCGATGACGCCATCGCGCCGCCGAGCCGGCCTCTGATAGGCTGCCGGCCTAGTGCTGGCAGCCTAACAGAGTAACAGGAGAGAGAGGACACGCCTCTCCTCCTCTGCTGCTGCCCGCACGGAGATGAGCGCAATGCAAGCGCTCATCTCCGTCGCCGCCGTCTGCGACTAGTCAGTCCGCCCCTGGTGACACCCCTTCAGAATGGTGTCACCCGGTGCGGACCGCACCCCGCACCCCCTCGCAACGCCACTGATCAGACATGGCCGATTGGAGCTATGAATGAATTGGATTCGGCCCGCTGCTTTGAGGAGTTGCTAGCGGTAACGGTATCGCCGGTGCGGCCCCTTTAAAATGCGGATAAGTGAGCTTATCGGCCTTTTAACTATGGCGGGGGCTCACCCAGTTTTATATCATAGCGTACCTCCTCCGGTACTCGGTTTCCCAATTTTTCAAGAGTCCGGTACTCACTTGTGTTGCGCTGGTCAGGTCTCGCGGGATCCGGAGGCCTGGACGTGATTCCCATGCACAGCGTCCCTGCGCGGTGACATTGAAGAGAAGAGGCGGAGCCTGCAGTGGTGAGTAACGTCGGTGTCTTCAGGGCCTATAGTAGGCAGGCCCTTTGGAGTGAAGTGGGCGGAGTTCTCTTCAGCAATTCCCACCGTTGAGGAGGCGATGGCGCAGCCATAAATTCCCAAGACTCAGGCGGCCATCTTGGGTACCACGAGGCGGCTATTCACTGACAGCAAGCCGCGGTATGGGGGCACTGTGGTTGTCACCGTTATGGGGGCACTATGGATCTCACTGGTTTGGGGGCACTGTGGATGTCACTGTTATGGGGTGTAAGAGGGTGCAAGGTGTTGTTTTTGATAGCAGGTACGTGTCACCGAGGTTGCTGGCCTCGGTGAGGTAAGAGCCGGGGTTTTTGGTCTGCAGCAGCTAGTGCTGCTCTGTTAAATAGCATGGCTGCAAAGCCGATCCGGGCCGGCTCTTACTGGGAGCAGCTAAAGAGTAGGGTGGGTGGCTGCTCCCCACGGTCCAGTCCATGTTTTGGGGCTGGGTATAAAACGCAGCCAGCAGCTGTGTCTGGGTGTGTGTGATTATCCTGGGCCTGCAAACAGGGCTGAGGAATTCTCTGTCCTGGAGGAAGGAGCTCAGCATGGTGGTGTTGCCCTGCGACCTGAAGGTGGAATCGCCTGCGGCTGAGCCGACTGCTAGGTGTGAACCCGCACCTAAACCACCCAAGGTGACTGGACCGTGTGTTGGCCTGTTTTTGGTTTTTCCACATGATTTCTGTTGTGTATGAACTGTCACCAAGAGACTGTTTTCATTTCTGGTGTGCAAGTGTGAATAAAACACTGTTTGATGCACAATCTGGACTCCTTGTTTTGCCTCTAAACTGCACCCGCACCGCTGTCTACCAGAGCGACTCCCCACAGGGGGCACTGTGGATGTCACTGTTATGGGGGCACTGCGGATGTCACTGTTATGGGGGCACTGCAGTTTTCACTGTTATGGGGGCACTGTGGATGTCACTGTTATGGGGGCACTGTGGATGTCACTGTTATGGGGGCACTGTGGATCTCACTGGTTTGGGGGCACTGTGGATCTCACTGTTATGGGGGCACTGTGGATCTCACTGGTTTGGGGGCACTGTGGATCTCACTGTTATGGGGGCACTGTGGATGTCACTGTTATGGGGGCACTGTGGATGTCACTGTTATGGGGGCACTGTGGATGTCACTGTTATGGGGGAACTGTGGATGTCACTGTTATGGGGGCACTGCAGATGACACTGTTATTGGGACACTGCAGATGACACTGTTATTGGGACACTGCAGATGACACTGTTATTGGGACACTGCAGATGACACTGTTATTGGGACACTGCAGATGACACTGTTATTGGGAAACTGTGGATGTCACTGTTATGGGGGAACTGTGGATGACACCTGGGGGCACTGTGGATGTCACTGTTATGGGGGCACTGCGGATGACACTGTTATTGGGGAACTGTGGATGTCACTGTTATGGGGGAACTGTGGATGACACCTGGGGGCACTGTGGAACGTCAGGGAGACTTGAGATCCCTGGTAATGTATGATACAACCAGTCTATATCTGACCACAGGGCAGTTGTCGTGTACTCACCTCCTCATGTGTACTTACCCCACCATCAGATTAGAGACTGGTTGTATCATACATTACTGTCATATTGTCAGTTTGGTCAGGAGAGTGCAGTCGGCCTGGGAGATGGTGGCGACACACGGACCGTGTTTCCCGGGCTGATGATGGTCGTATCACACATGTATCACACATGGTGGCCTAAGATAAACCCATCAGCAGTCAGGATGAAATTAGGATTTGAGGATTAGGCCTCATGCACACCACCATATCTGGTTTGCGGTCTGCAAGTTTTAGATCTGCATTATGAGGATCAGAATAGGACATGCTGTACTGATATACAGATGTGGAAAGCACAGTTCTTTTCCTGTTTTTCTGACAGATCAGAACAGAAAATGAAACGGTGATGGGAACCTTGCCTTAGATAAAGGTCTATACAAAATGTAAAACACAGGATACTCAAGTGTTTTTCTTCTCTTGCGATTTTGTTCATCACATGGCATTTTTTGTCTTTCTGGTTTCTTTTCATAAACTCAGTGGGGGAGATATATCAAGACTGGTACATCCATTCCCCAGTCTGGATCTCTCTGCGCTGGCGTGAGAGGTGCCTTCTAACAAATCCACTGCGTTTCTACCTAGCCATGCACCAGAAACTGAAGTCTACAGTAGGGACGTTGCTAGGGTCTCAAAAGATCCAGGGCCCAAGCCACAATGAATATTGCCCAACTCTCTAAGTTGACCAACCACCACCCCATCCCCCACCCCAAACACTAGCACTGAAGACATTTTACTGTACTATACAGCAGCACATACCTGTCACCAGGGCCGGTTCTAGGTCAAATGGGGCCCTGGGGCGAAAAACAATAAGGGGGCCCCCCCCCCCTCATGGCAACACACCCTTCCCCCCTCATGGCAATACACTTCCCTCCCCCCCCTCATGGCACCACACCCTCCCCCCCCTCATGGCAATACACTACCCCCCCCCCCCCCTCATGGCAGCACACTTCCCTCCCTGCCCCCACTCATGGCAGCACACTTCCCTCCCTCTCTCATGGCAGCACACTTCCCTCCCCCCTCATGGCAGCACACTTCCCTCCCCCTCATGGCAGCACACTTCCCTCCCCCTCATGGCAGCACACTTCCCTCCCCCCCTCATGGCAGCACACTTCCCTCCCCCCATCATGGCAGCACACTTCCCTCCCCCCATCATGGCAGCACACTTCCCTTCCCCCCGACACATTTCTCCAACTCCAACATGGGCCAGTGGCAGATGGGATCTAGTTGTTATCTTTTCCTACCTGTTGGAAGTTGGCTCAGGCTGTGTGTGGGCCTTCCCTGGCAGAGACTGAGTCTGTGGCTGGCTGGAGCCTGGCGCTCGCTCCTTCCTTCTTCTCTCTGGTGGCGGAGCTCAGTGGCAACGTCAAACACGAAGACGTGCCTGTGCGGCAACTACGCTCCAGCAGCCACTGCTCTCTTAACCCCTTAAGGACTCAGCCCTATTTCACCCTAAGGACCCGGCCATTTTTTGCAAATCTGACCAGTGTCACTTTATGTGGTGATAACTTTAAAACGCTTTTTCTTATCCAGGCCATTCTGAGATTGTTTTTTTGTCACATATTGTACTTCATAACAGTGGTAAAATAAAGTCGAAAAATTTCATTTTTATTTATAAAAAAAATACTAAATTTACCAAAAATTTTGAAAAATTAGCAATTTTCCAAGTTTCAATTTCTCTACTTCAATAATACATAGTAATAATACATAGTAATACCACCAAAAAAAGTTATTGATTTACATTCCCCATATGTCTACTTCATGTATCGATCATTTTTGGAATGCTATTTCATTTTTTGGGGACGTTACAAGGCAAATCTTGAAATTTTTCAGAAATTTTCAAAAACCCACTTTTTAGGGACCAGTTCAGGTCTGAAGTCACTTTGTGAGGCTTACATAATAGAAACCACCCAAAAATTACCCCATTCTAAAAACTACACCCCTCAAGGTATTCAAAACTGATTTTACAAACGTAATTAACCCTTTAGGTTTTCCACAAAAGTTAATGGCAAATGGAGATAAAATTTCAGAATTTCGATTTTTTTGAAAAATTTTCCATTTCAATCCATTTTTCCAGTAACAAAGCAAGGGTTAACAGCCAAACAAATCTTAATATTTATTCCCCGATTCTGTAGTTTGCACGAACACCCAATATGTGGTCGTAAACTGCTGTATGGCCAAACTGCAGGGCGCAGAAGGAAAGGAGCGCCATATGGTTTTTGGAAGGTGGATTTTGCTGGACTGTTTTTTGACACCATGTCCCATTTGAAGCCCCCGATGCACCCCTAGAGTAGAAACTCCATAAAAGTGACTCCATCTAAGAAACTACACCCTTCAAGGTATTCAAAACCAGTTTTGCAAACTTTGTTAACCCTTTAGGTGTTCCACAAGAGTTATTGGCAAATGGAGATGAAATTTCAGAATTTCTATTTTTTGTTACCTTGTCTCAAAAAAAGTGTAATATAGAGCAACCTAAAATCATATTTACCCTAAAATAGTACAAACAAAACTGACACCTTATCCCTTAGTTTCCAAAATGGGGTCACTTTTTTGGAGTTTCTACTGTAGGGGTGCATCAGGGGGGCTTCAAATGGGACATAGTGTCAAAAAACCAGTCCAGCAAAATCTGCCTTCCAAAAACCATATGGCAATCCCTTCCTTCTACGCCCTGCCGTTTGGCCATACAGCAGTTTACGACCACATATGGGGTGTTTGTGCAAACAAGAGAATCAGGGCAATAAATATTGAGTTTTGTTTGGCTGTTAACCCTTGCTTTGTTACTGGAAAAATGGATTAAAATGGAAAATTTGCAAAAAAATTGCTGTTTTGGGACCGTTTTTATTTTTGCTATTTACATTGTTGAAGTGACAGGTTAGATTATGTGCTATTTCTATAGAGCAGGTTGTAACGGACGCGACAATACCAAATATGACTACTTTTTAGGGGTTTTGTTTCAGTTTTACATAATAAAGCATTTTTGAACAAAATTATTTTTAGTGTCTCCACATTCTGAAAGCCATAGTTTATTTTTTATTTTTGGGCGACTGTCTTATGTAGGGGCTCATTTTTGCGGGATGAGATGGCGGTTTGATTGGCACTATCTTGGGGTGCATATGACATTTTGGTCGCTTGCTATTACACTTTTTGTGATGTAAGGTGCCAAAAATGGCTTTTGACACTGTATTGATTATTATTTTTGGATGTGTTCAGCTGAGGGGTTAGGTCATGTGTTATTTTTATAGAGCAGGTTGTGACGGACGCGGCAATACCTAATATGTATACTTTTTATTTATTTATATAAGTTTTACACAATAATATCATTTTTTAAAACAAAAATAAATCATGTTTTAGTGTCTCCATCGTTTGAGAGCCATTTTTTTTTTTTTTTTTTTTTTGGGCGATTGTCCTATGTAGGGGCTCATTTTTTGCGGGATGAGGTGGCGGTTAGATTGACACTATTTGGGGGGTCATATGAATTTTTGATCGCTTGTTATTACACTTTTTGTGATTTAAGGTGACAAAAAATGGCTTTTTGACAGTTTTTATTTAATTTTTTTTACAGTTTTTACTTGAGGGGTTAGGTCAGGTGATATTTTTATAGAGCAGATTCTTATGGACGTGGAGATACCCAATATGTCTACTTTTTTTTTATACATTTAAAACACTAAAAAGCATTTTTGAAACAAAAAAAATCATGTTTTAGTCTGAGAAGCATAGTTTTTTTATTTTTTGGCCAATTGTTTTAGGTAGGGGCTCATTTTTTGCGGGATGAGATGGCGGTTTGATTGGTACTATTTTGGGAGGCATACGCTTTTTGATCGCTTTGTATTACACTTTTAGTGATGTAAGTTGCCCAAAAATGGCTTATTTACACCATTTTTTTTTTTATGGCGTTCACCTGACGAGTTCAGTCATGTGATATTTTTATAGAGCAGATTTTTACGGACGCAGCGATACCTAATATGTGTAGTGTATTTTTTTTTTATTCAGTGATATGTTTTTTCATTTTTACTTTTTTCACTTTTTTACATTTTTTTTGACCCAGACCCACTTGGTTCTGAAAGATCCAGTGGATCTGGTGTCTGTATAATACAGTACAGTACACTATATAGTGCACTGTACTGTATTTTGTACTTTACAAAGCCTTTAGCAGGTCTATTCAGACTTTCAGCACCATGGAGACAGGACGCTTCTGAAAGCGTCCTGTCTCCATGGCAACCATCACCCGCTGCCATAAGAGGGCAGCGGGTGATTGAAGCAGAAGGAGTAGAGCCCCCTCCCTCTGCGATCCCATCCTGTTGGGGGGCTGCAAAGGCACAGCAGCCCCCGATGGGAGAGGGAGGGAGCTCCCTCCCTGTTAACCCTTCCATACCGCGGTCCGTACGGACCGCGGTACTGAAGGTTAAACGGCTGGCATCTGATCAAGCACAGATGCCAGCCGTTTCTATCAGAGTGTCAGCAATGTGCTGACACTCTGATAGACCCACTAGACACCAGGGAAACATTACAGGAGGCGGGCGGGGGATCGCAATCGCGATCCCACCCGCCGCCCGCAACCACCCTCTGCACCCCCGCTAACTGCAATATGATTGGGGGCTGCAGGGGGTTAAAATAAACACATTAGGGGCATTAACCCTCTGATCCCCGCGGTCATAGACCGCGGGATCAGAGATCGCACTAAAGCTGCAAACCGCAGGTCTGAATTGACCTGCGGTTTGCAGCGATCAGCTGATATGGGGGTCACAAGACCCCCCTGGGCATTGTAACAAGGTACCTGCTGAATGATTTCAGCAGGTACCTTGTTCCGATCACTGCCAGCTGAGCAGCAGTGATCGGAACAACTCATGACGTACCTGTACGTCATGGGTCCTTAAGGACTCGGAAACCATGACGTACAGGTACGTCATGCGTCCTTAAGGGGTTAAAGAGACAGGCAGGCTGAGGCAGCAGAGTGTAGCTCACAGTGGCCCCGGGCCCCGCCCCCTTCTCACTCTTTTCCATTAGTCCATGTGCGCTTTCAGCACTGTTAGCTGGCCGGCGGCCGCAGCAAAGTAGTAGACAGTCTAGTTAATTTGCGGACGGGCGCCGGGGGCCCCTAAGGACTCGGGGCCCGGGGGCAATTGCCCCCCTTGCCTCTATGGAAGCGCCGGCCCTGCCTGTCGCATCCAGTGCCTCCCAGGTGACGTCTCCTCTGATGTAGATCTTCTCTGACATCATCTTCTCCATTCGGTCCGGACAACTTCTCTCAGCCCCTCCACCATACAGTCCAATGTAAATAACATTATTTCCTTCCCTCCGCCATAGAGTCCCATGTAAATACCATCACACCATCTCTCTAGCCCCCTCCAATATACAGTCCCATGTAAAGAACATCACCCACTCCCCAGCCTCTTTCAACATACAGTCCAATGTAAATAACATCACCCCCTTAATATTCAGTCCCATGTAAATAACATCACTCTCTCCCCCAGACACCTTCAACATACAGTCCCATATAAATAAAATCACCCCCTCCCCAGCCACCTCCAACATGCAGTCCCATGTAATTAACATTACCCCTCAACATTCAGTCTCATGTAAATAATCACTCCCTCCCACAGCCGCCTTCAACATATAGTACCATGTAAATAACATTACCCTGCCCCCAGCCACCTCCAACATACATTCCCATGTAAATAACATCACCCCCTCAACTTACAGTCCCATGGAAAAAACATCAATCCACCCCACTGTCCCATGTAAATAACTTCTCTCCCTTCAGCCCTAACATACAGTCTCAGTTAAATAACTACAACTCCCAGCATTGCTCTGCCTCTCACACTGAGTAATCTACCCATTCACTTACCTCTCCTCATGTAGCAGACCTCACCACAGCTTCTTCCCAGGACTTCTCTTCACGCAGAGCTGTCCACGCCTGCACTGGTCACATGATGGTGACATCATCGTAGGTCCTTTTCAGCAACAGCTTTTACAACTGATCACATGGACTGTGATGTCATTACAGGTCATTTAGCTCTTGCAGGGCATTAGATTTAATTGTATTGCCCTCCTGAGGGCGGCAATATGGTTGTATCTAGCAGGCAGGACATTCGGGGCCTGGGACAAAACATCAGGGGCCCAGGCCCCGAATGTTTTAACCTAGCAATGCCCCTGGTCTACAGGCTGGCGTAGACCTCAGCTATAACGTCCACCACTTTCTGGGGAAAGTTATAGTAAATACTGCAGGCAGCACAAAGCCCCGTCCCTTCTGCTAAGCCACGCCTATTTTTCTTGCAATTTTGGAAACATGTCGGGAAGCCTAAAACGTCACAAATTATGGTGCACATATGGTGTGCACCATAATGTGTGACTTTTATGCCACACTAGTGGCACAATTAGCTTAATAAATGCCCCTCAGTGTGTTTGAGCTTTTGCTATTTTGACATCACTTTCTCTTTATGGGAAAAACACCAGTGATAAGACACAGAGGGGGAAATTTATCAAAACTGGTGTAAAGTAGAACTGGCTTAGTTGCCCATAGCAACCAATCAGATTCCCCCTTTCATTTTTTTAGAGCTGCTTTGGAAAATGAAAGGTGGAATCTGATTGGTTGCTATGGGCAACTAAGCCAATTCTACTTTACACCAGTTTTACCCCACAGTGTGCAAAAACGCCAGAAAAAAGTTTCACAAACCATGAGTAGCATGTATGCATTTATTCTGGCATTTTTTACTGACCATAGCCAAAATCATGTGTGGGGATCCTTAGGTTACCTGCACGTTTCAAACTGCACAAATTGTCATGTGGAAAAAGTCATGCGTAAGGGCTCATGTACACAAACGTGTGCCTCCCCTGCCGTGCATTGGGGACCGTAAGATATATTATGTGCAGTTTAGTTGTATCAATGGGCTGAAAAAAATGTGTATATATATTTTTTTTCCTATTCATACAACTAAACTTCAAAATCCGCTAAATACGTCTTATAGGGCGAAAAATACCGTGTATATATTTATACATACCTCCCAACTTTCTAAATTAACAAAGAGGGACACATCGTGAGGCTAGGCCACGCCTCTATCTCCGTCCAAAACATAACTATACACCTAATCTCATCCAGTCCTCTTAATGCCCCCACATAGTAATTATTCCCCTTTCATGCCACCGATTTTTATGACCACATTGTGCCCCCTCACAGAATTATGCCCAGTTGTTCCCCCAGTAATACTGTATGCCCAGTTATGTGCCCCCAGTAATATGTCCAGTTATGTGCCCCCAGTAATATGTCCAGTTTTTCCCCCTCAATAATATGTCCAGTTATGTGCCCCCAGTAGTATGTCCAGTTTTTCCCCCTCAGTAATATGCCCAGTTATGTGCCTGCAGTAATATGTCCAGTTATGTGCCCTCAGTAATACGCCCAGTTTTGTGTCCTCAGTAATATGCCTAGTTATGTGCCCTTTAACAGTGACCTCCACAGCTGCCGCCCCTTTATAAGTGACCTCCACAGTACCCTGCCCCCTTAGCAGTGACCTCCATAGCGGACTGTCCCTTTAACTGTGACCTTCACAGCTCCCGCCCCTTTAAAAGTGACCTCCACAGCATCCTGTCCCCTTAACAGGGACCTCTACAGTGACCTACTCCTTTAACAGTGACCTCCACAGCAGCTACCCCTTTATTAGTGACCTCCACAGTACCCGGTCTCCTTAACAGTGATTTCCACAATGCCCCCCCCCCTTAACAGTGGCCTCTACAGCAATCTGCCCCTTAACGCTGACCTCTATAGCAGACCTTCCCCTTAATTGTGACCTCGACAGCAGCCTGCACCTAGGGTGGCCAGAGGTCCGGTTTTAGGCAGGACAGTCCGGCTTTCAGACTCCCTCTCCTCCAGAAATCCACACAGAAATTTGTGCGATTTTCGTGCCTCATCCTATACCCTTGTGCAGGGACCCTAAGGGCACCTTGCTGCTCATGCAAGGACTGCAGCCTCTTCATTGTTACATAGCAGGCTATAATCCTATGTATGCTGTGACAGGTAAGTTGAACATTGGAAATCCTCAGCTCCTCGTTTTTGTGGTCAGTGGGGCCCAACAGGTCCACATATTAATAGCATACCCTAGCAATATGTCATCAGTTATTACATGTAGGCTGGCATTTCTCTGTATGTCCCTATGTATCATGCTGTATGTGTATGTGATACTGTTTGTATAATAGGGCAGCAATGGAGCCGCAAATATAGCATCATCACTATATCTGTATCTATTAGCATCATCGCTATATCTGTAATCATATAACACCAATATAACCACAAAAGGGGGATGTAAGCATCCCACAAAAATGCTATGTTGACCAAACCTATGGTAAAACAAAAATCATAAAGCCTACAAAAAAATACCAGACCGTTTGTAATAATATAAGGTTTATTCACTAATAAATTTGTTTGTGGTCGGGGCTAAACATGAAGGAATGACTCCTACCTACTGGATACCTAAAAATGGTTAGAATTATGCCGGAACCACGACGCTGAAGGGACGCCTGAAGGGGGGCATCCCCTGGTGTGAGATAGTAAAAAGTAAGGGTGGGTAGGGTGGGTACGCTGGAGCCGATGTTCACTGTGGGAGGGGACGCCCGGCCAGATATAGTCATCATCACCCCTCCCACAAATACAGGCCAATAAATCGGCCTTAACACTTGTGGTCGGGGCTAAACATGAAGGAATGACTCCTACCTACTGGATACCTAAAAGCGGTTAGAATTATGCCGGAACCGCGACGCTGAAGGGACGCCTGAAGGGGGCCAAAAAGGACCACAAACTCGATCAAAGAGCTTTATTACAACCTCCAATTGCGATTTCGCTACCAACGAGCGAGCTGCAGCCAGGGTAATGGGATGGAAGTAGTAAAGCGTACCGAGGCATTGTGGCACCGTAGACGTCCGCTTCGGGAAACTTGTGAAAGAGAATTAGCTCGGGACAGGGCACCGGCTGCTATATTTTGGATTCGGGTACATGAATGTGTGTAATAAATTTGGTGTAGTAATGAGCAAAGCACCTGACGCCTAACAAAAGATATCAGTTGGACCAAGCCGGTAATTAAATATCCATGACCGCGACATTGACATAAACATACATCATGTAACCAGCCCATGCCAACCCCCTGCATGCACAACCGCCATTATAGGATAAAGTTCAACCAACCTCACTCGTCCACCCACCAGCTAGCCAGTGGGGGCCAAAAAAGGGCAGCAAAACCTGAGTTTGACGTGGCCTCAGGAAACTAGGAGAATTACTGTATACCTCTGGAATAAAAATGAAATATAATACCAATGCCTGAGAAAGTGGTCCCACATGGAAAGTCAGCAATCGCCTGAACATCAAGGAATATATAAACACTTGATTCTGGAGAGATAAACGTAAGAAACCCTTTAATCTTTACCAATGCCACTAACGTGGTATCATGGTGAACTGATGAAATAACGAGTCGAATACGTATGCGTAAAAACGTGCATCAAACGTAACCCTATTCGGAATCTGGCGCCGAATCCGCAGTGCGGACCAACATCCTAAGAGTGCCCCTATACATATATATACACATATACATATAAACTAAACACACATATATATGTTTTTTTTTAAACTAACACTGGAGCCTGAACTCGCCACATAGAGGGCGCCAGAGCCACAACTATGCGTGTCTGTGGAACCCAGCCAGCAGATCAGAGCGAGGGGCAGAGGTGAGTGCATGCCTGAATAGTGCGGAAAGAGAGACTGACTAAAACAGACACCGTGCATCCTATGCACACCACCACACTAGTAGCTCTGCGTGAGGAAAACACGACAGCCAGCTGCAGAGCAGAGCTGAATACATGGTCGAGTGACTCCTGTGACGTGCTTTCCACATAGTGTAATCTCACACTAAAGCCATATTAAGAAACCTGACATACCCTGACTAGAACACTAGACTCAATGTCCCTTCCCCATAATAAATATATATTATTTTTTTTTCAGACATTTCATTTATTTTATAACACACCCTCTTTTATTTTTTTTAAACACACACTCTTCCTGAACCTTACTACTCCCCATTGCTGAGTGAATTCACCTGTGCGCCCCCTGGATAGAAACAACATGCTGAAGCCTGATTTGTCCGCCCCTCCCCCCCCACTGCCTGTCTAACAGCACAGCGGCCTGTGCAATACTTTATTGAGCGGGCACACACTGTGCCCTGCACCCTACGTGTCATGCCGCGTGGGGAGAAGAGCGTGTCTCCCTGGCAGACTGCTCCGGTGCGGTGCTGCTCCCCCTTACCCAGGGAGCCGACAGACCGCCGGCCGGACTTAAAGCAACGATGCTGCTGGATGAGGCAGCTACTTATCTGGACCGTAGAAAGTCGGGGCCTGGAACTGGCGTGTAGCGCTGCACCCTTGTTGCTCCCTGAGGACGGTAAGTAGAGCTCCCACACCATACGCTGGAGCCGACGTTCACTGTGGGAGGGGACGCCCGGCCAGATATAGTCATCATCGCCCCTCCCACAAATACAGGCCAATAAATCGGCCTTAACACTTATAACACGATCAACGTACATTAAAAACAAAAGGGGACACAAGTGCAAGAAAATGGCATGACCTGGAGGGAAAACACAGCATGAAAATAGCTCAAAATAAATTACAAAAAAACAATAACCCTGACGAAGGTACGCCGAAACGTGCGTTGGAGTTGGCGTCATCCTGGAGGGAGCTCAGCATGGGTAACTGTTCTATTTGCTAGTCATTGGCCTTGGGCCTCTTACAAAAACTTGCTTTTTTGTAATTTATTTTGGAGCTATTTTCATGCTCCAGGAAGGGCCTCCGTCTTCGCAGCATTAACCCTATACCCCGAGAGCCTACCATAAAGTGCCAACAAATATTCGGCAGGGTGATATGTAAGTCCGACAAGGTGAGAAGGACATCGTCAGCAAATAAGGAGACCTTCTACTTGATTTGGTTAACTTTAATCCCGTGTATGTCTGAGTGAGATCGGATAGCTGCGGCTAAGGGTTCAATGCATAACACAAACAGGAGGGGGGAAAGCGGACACCCCTGCCTGGTGCCATTCTTAATTGGAAAAGGGGCCGAATTTGCATAGGGCAAATTAATAGTAGCCATGGGGTGACTGTACAGTGAACGGAGGGCGGTGAGAAAAGGACCGTGAAAGCCAAAAGCTTGCAAGGTGGAGAACATGAAGGGCCAACTTAAGCGATCAAATGCTTTCTCAGCATCTAAACTCAATAATAGAGCCTGTTGGTCCTGTTTATTGACTATGTCAATCAAGTCAATAGTCCTCCTCGTGTTATCTCCACCTTGACGACGCCTCACAAAGCCGACCTGGTCAGTATGTATGAGTTGTGGGAGCCAATACGAGAGCCTATCAGCTAACAGTTTAGTAAATATTTTCAAGTCAGAATTAAAAAGAGCAATAGGGCGGTAATTGGCACAGTCCAGAGAATCTTTGCCCGGTTTTGGAATGAGAGTAATGTGGGAATAGAGAATGGTCTCTGGGACCTCGGAGCCCAGTTAAAAAGAGTTAAACAGGGTGCACATATGCGGTACTAAAATAGATGAAAACGTCTTGTAATACGAATAGGGTAAACCATCCGGCCCGGGTGACTTGCCAGTATGTAGTTGGGAAATTACCTCCTGTATTTCCTCAGTCGTGACCTGAGCGTTAAGGGCAGATAAGGCCTCTTGCGGCAACTTAGGGAGGTTATACCGGGCCAAGAAGGAGGCAAAGAGATTTTGACAATCTACCTGGTTGGAAGATACTTGTTGTGGGAGGGAGTAGAGAGAAGTGTAAAACCTTTGAAATAAATCAGAGATCGCCTTAGGTTTATACACCATGCTACCGTCACTCTTCCTCAAGGTCATTGGGGTACCCGCAGCAATTGAATCCCGCAATTGGCGGGCTAGTATGGTATGGGACTTATTACCCCACATATAAAAGCGTTGTCTCGAATACAGGAGAAGTTTACTAGTTTTTTCTAGAGCAAGCTCCCGTAATCTGGCACGCAAGATCACTATACGTCGTAACAAATGGCAGGAGCGACAGGGCCCCAATTGGGATTCCAGATGTTTTAGCTGAGTAGGGGCGGTAGCATAGCACAGGTTATAATCCCTTTTCAGTCGGGTGCCTATAGCTATACATGTACCCCTGAAAACGGCCTTGTGCACCTCCCACAATATAAAGATAGAAGAGACTGAGGATTGATTAAGAGAGAAATAGTCCGTCAGAGAGTCACCCAATTCCAGCCTGCTCGGGGGCTCATATAAAAGAGTCTCATTAAGTTGCCAATGGCAAACTCTGGTCCGGCTGGCCCCCGGTTTAAGAGTGATGGAGAGCGGCGCGTGGTCTGACCACGTAATATTGCCTATCTCAGCATCCCCTAACATCCTAAGTATGGGAATGTTTCCAAAGAAGTATTCTATTCGAGTGTGAGTACGATGAGAGTGGGAACAAAAAGACGTCTAAAGAGACACGACAGTCTCTGTTGAGTTTTATGCAAAATAAATGTGGAGCCCCAGTTATGGGTCTACAACACAATGAAAGCCAGATATCCCTCAAAGGAAGGAAAACCGAGCAAAGGGGTGTCTCCATTACAGAGCTCACCAAATCCACCATATTAAGTGGCCCCTATGTCAAGATGCCGCTTTTTTACAAGCTTTAAGGATAAAGCAAAACTATTAAATATTTTTTTCTCCACTATATTCACTGAGGAAAATAAACTGTCAGATGAAATGCAGAATGTAAAAGTAAATCCCCCATTAAAAGTGCCCTGTCTGACCCAGGAAGAAGTACAACAGCGACTTAAAAAGATTAAAATAGACAAATCGCCAGGACCGGATGGCATACACCCCCGTATCCTAAGGGAATTAAGTGATGTCATAGCCAGACCATTATTTCTGATATTTACGGACTCTATACTGACAGGATTGGCGCATAGCAAATGTGGTGCCAATATTCAAAAAGGGTCCAAAAACAGAGCCTGGAAATTATAGGCGGTAAGTTTAACATCTATTGTTGGTAAACTGTTTGAAGGGTTTCTAAGAGATGCTATTTTGGAGTATCTCAATGAAAATAAGCAAATAACGCCATATCAGCATGGCTTCATGAGGGATCGGTCATGCCAAACAAATTTAATCAGCTTCTATGAGGAGGTAAGTTCTAGACTTGACAGCGGCGAATCAATGGATGTCGTATATCTGGACTTCTCCAAAGCATTTGACACCGTACCTCATAAAAGGTTAGTATATAAAATGAGGATGCTCGGACTGGGAGAAAATGTCTGTATGTGGGTAAGTAACTGGCTGAGTGACAGAAAACAGAGGGTGGTTATTAACGGTAGATACTCAGATTGGGTCACTGTAACTAGTGGGGTACCTCAGGGGTCAGTATTGGGCCCTATTCTCTTCAATATATTTATTAATGATCTTGTAGAAGGCCTGCACAGTAAAATATCTATTTTGCAGATGACACTAAACTGTGTAAAGTAATTAACACTGAAGAGGACAGTTTTCTGCTACAGAGGGATCTGGATAGATTGGAGGCTTGGGCAGAAAAAATGGCAGATGAGGTTTAACACTGACAAATGTAAAGTTATGCACATGGGAAGGAATAATGCAAGTCACCGTACATATTAAATGGTAAAACACTCGGTAACACTGACATGGAAAAGGATCTAGGAATTTTAATAAACAGCAAATTAAGCTGCAAAAACCAGTGTCAGGCAGCTACTGCCAAGGCCAATAAGATAATGGGTTGCATCAAAAGGGGCATAGACGCCCGTGATGAGAACATAGTCCTACCACTTTACAAATCACTGGTTAGACCACACATGGAGTACTGTGTACAGTTCTGGGCTCCTGTGAACAAGACAGACATAGCAGAGCTGGAGAGGGTTCAGAGGAGGGCAACTAAAGTAATAACTGGAATGAGGGATCTACAGTACCCTGAAAGGTTATCAAAATTAGGGTTATTCACTTTAGAAAAAAGACGACTGAGGGAGATCTAATAACTATGTATAAATATATCAGGGGTCAGTACAGAGATCTGTCCCATCATCTATTTATCCCCAGGACTGTGACTGTGACAAGGGGACATCCTCTGCGTCTGGAGGAAAGAAGGTTTGTACACAAACATAGAAAGGATTCTTCACTGTAAGAGCAGTGAGACTATGGAACTCTCTGCCTGAGGAGGTGGTGATGGTGAGTACAATAAAGGAATTCAAGAGGGGACTGGATTTATTTCTGGAGTGTAATAATATTACAGGCTACAGCTACTAGAGAGGGGCCGTTGATCCAGGGAGTTATTCTGATTGCCTGATTGGAGTCGGGAAGGAATTTTTTTTTCCCCTTAAGTGAGGAAAATTGGCTTCTGCCTCACAGGGGTTTTTTGCCTTCCTCTGGATCAACTTGTAGGAAACAGGCCGGACTGGATGGACAAATGTCTTTTTTCGGTCTTATATACTATGTTACTATGTTACTATGACTGGGAAAATCTAAGCCAGTTATCCATCCACAGACAGCTGTTTCGGGGTGTTGCCCCTCATCAGTGTGGAGTAAGATTCTGGCTAACCGGGAGCAATGCCTTGGAGACTACTCAAACAAAATAATAGCTTATCTCAAGGAGACCAGCTACAGAAAACACCGCGGAGCCTCATTTAAGAGTCTCAACACAGCAATCCGAAGTGCAAAGCTCCCTGGGAAACAGTAATATGCTAAATAAATGTGGAGCCCCAGTATTGGGTCTACAACACAATGGTGTTTCCATTACAGGTTTTCCGGTTTTCCTTCCTTTGATGGATATCTGGCTTTCATTGTGTTGTAGACCCAATACTGGGGCTCCACATTTATTTTGCATATTCCTGTTTCCCAGGGAGCTTTGCACTTCGGATTGCTGTGTTGAGACTCTTAAATGAGGCTCCGCAGTGTTTTCTGTAGCTGGTCTCCTTGAGATAAGCTATTATTTTGTTTCCGTTGAGTTTTGGAAGGTGGAGCATTCCCAGGGGGTAGCCTATCCCAGTGCTCAGAGAATGCGACATTAAAGAGGACCTTTCACTGGTCCACAGTTTATGAGTTAAAGCTATTTACATGGAGAGCGGCACCCAGGGATGTCCCTGCACTTACTTGTATCCCTGGGTGCCAGCTCTCGTTCGCTCTGTGTCTCAGTGTCAGCGTTTCAGCTTAGCCTGACGAGATCCTGTCTTCTGCCCTGCGCTTCCCAGGGCTGGCCACCGCAGCGCCCAGCCCATATCCTGAATATGAGCTGAGCGCTGCGATTGGCCAGTGCTCCAGCCCTGGGAGAAGGAGACGCCCAGGGCAGAAGAAGAAGTCTCCGCCCCAGGCAAAATTAGAGCAGCAGGAACGCCGGTACCGGGGGCTACAGAGGACGAACGGAGCGGCACCCAGGGATACAAGTGCAGGGACATCCCTGGGTGCTGCTCTCAATGTACATAGCTTTAACTCATAAACTGTGGACCAGTGAAAGGTCCTCTTTAAAGTCACCATCGACAATAATAGTTGCAGGCAGGTATTTGGCAAGCTCTGAGAACACCATCCTCAAAAAAGGGATTTGGGCTGAGTTTGGGGCATAAACATTACATAAAATAAGCGGATTGCCACTTAGGGATGCTTTGAGAATGACATATTTGCCATTCACATCAGCAATATAGGATTCCACCTGTACAGGACGGTTAGCAGACAGGAGAATGGCCACCCCTGCTATTTTTTTACCCGCACTAGCTTAATACAATCGTGGATACGCCCGTGCAGCAAACTTAAAGGAGCCCTCCCGATCAAAATGGGTCTCCTGCAGGAAAACTATGTCGGCCCTTTGGGACAGGGGCGGACTGGGCCGGGGGGCAATTGCCCCCCGGGCCCCTCTGTTGCCTCTGTAAACAGGCCCCTCTGTAGAGCATGTGCCCTGCCGCGGCCCTGGTGACAAGTGGGGGCGGCCGGCGGCAGGGCACAGGGAGATGAACGCTTCCACTGTGGAAGCGTTCATCTCTATAGTCATCTGTATCGCCGCCCTCAGGACGGCGATACAGATGGCTGTGTTGACGTGGCAGAGCAGGGAGAGGCGTGTCCCCTCCTGTTCTCTGATAGGCTGCCAGCACTAGGCCGGCAGCCTATCAGAGGCTGGTGCAGGCGGCGCGATGACGATCATCGCGCCGCCGGAGCGGTACAGCAAGGGACACAGGCCAGAAGAGGCCTGCATCGCATCGCTGGAGGTAAGTATAACTGTTATTTGTGGTCTGGGCTGAGAGCGAACAGCGGGGTGGCGCGGCCAGAGCCCCCACCTAACTGATTGGCTGAGGTGTGCCTGAAGCCAGTCATGGGGTATAGCCTGGAAGAGAGGAGCAACCCAAAGGTGAAGATGCAAGAAGAAGGGAGGGGGAGGGGCAGGAAACGGCCGTCCCTGGAGACAGGTGAGGGAGGTAGAAATCTGCAGCCCTCCCACAAATGCAGGCTGGAACCAGCCTTCTAACTTGTGGTCTGGGCTGAGAGCGAACAGCGGGGTGGC
>CM065590.1:434003610-434102918 GCA_033119425.1 Bufotes viridis
CCGACTTCCCTGAGGAGCGAGGAAGATCCGTGATAAAGTCCATGGACAGGTGTGTCCAAGGACGGGAAGGTATGGGTAGCAGGAGAAGGGGACCTGAAAGGCCGTGAGCGAGGGACACTTAAGCGCGGCGCACGTCTCAAGCAGCCACAAAACCCTCCACCGACTTCGAAGAGCCGGCCACAAAATCTCCGAGCAATGAGATCTACCGTGGCTCTACTCGGAGGTGACCAGCAAGAACAGTATCATGATGCTCCTTGAAGAGTTTGTGGCGTAACTCAGGAGGCACAAACAACTTTCCAGAAGGACAACGGGCAGGTGCCTCAGTCTGGGCAGCCTGGACCTCGGCCTCCAAATCAGAATACAGAGCAGAAACAACTACCCCCTCCGCCAAAATGGGACCCGGATCCTCGGGTTTCCTCCTCCCGGAAAACAGCGAGAGAGGCATCAGCCTTCACATTTTTGATCCCTGAGGCGGAAAGTAACGACAAAATTGAATCTGGAGAAGAACAGAGACCATCTGGCCTGTCTCGGTTCACGCAGCTAGCCGACTCAAGTACGCCAGATTCTTATGAGTCGGTAAACGGTGATAGGGTACCTGGCCCCCTCAACCAATGGCGCCATTCCTCGAAAGCCAACTTGATGGCAACAATTCCCCTATCTCCCACATCATAGTTTTCTCTGCCGGTGAGAGTTTTTAGAGAAAAAGGGTCCATTTGGAAGGAGACGGACCCTGGGACAAAACCGCACCCACCCACCTCGGAAGCATCCACCTCAACAATAAAAGGTAAGGAAACATCGGGATGCACCAAGATGGGAGCAGACGCTAAAACTCTCTTTAATCTTAGAAAAAGCTGCAAGCGCCTCCTCCGACCAAGAGGAAAAATCCGCCCCCTTTTGGTCATGTCAGTGAGGGTTTGACAACAGAGGAATAATTCAAAATGAACTTTCTGTAATAGTTTGCAAAACCCAGAAAGCGCATCAATGCCTTCTGATTCTCAGGAAGCTCCCACTCAAGCACAGCACGGACCTTCTCCGGATCCATGCGAAAACCAGAAGCAGAGAGGAGAAAACCCAGAAATTGAATCTCCGATACCATAAACACACATTTCTCCAGCTTGGCGTACAATTTATTTTCTCGTAGAATCTGCAGAACCTGAAAAAGATGATCCTGATGAGTCCAGAACATCAGGGGAAAAAATCAAATATCATCAAGATACACCAATACAAATTTCCCCATTAAATGGTAGAAAATACTGTTAACAAAATGCTGAAAAGACGGCCGGAGCATTCATCAAGCCAAAAAGGCATCACGAGATTCTCAGAATGCCCCTCAGAGGTGATTAAGGCTGTTTTCCATTCATCCCCCTCTCTGACCCTGACCAGGTTGTGCGCGCCTCTCAAATCCAATTTGGAAAAAACCTTGGCTTCAACAATTTGGTTGAAGAGGTCCGGGATCAGAAGGAAGGGGATAGGGATCGCCCAGTCGTGATACGGTTCAGCTCCCTAAAATCTAGGCAAGGTCTCAGAGAGCCATCTTTTTTTTTACAAAAAAAAAACCGCGGCAACCGGTGATTTTGAGGGACGAATATGCCCTTATCGAGACTCTCAGAGATATAGGTTCGCATTGCGATTCTTTCCGGTTGTGAGAGAGTGTACAGGCGTGCTTTTGGCAGCTTGGCACCGGGAATGAGGTTAATGGGACAGTCAAACTCCCGGTGAGGAGGTAGCTCCCTGCACACCGCTCTCGGAAAACACGTCCGAGAAATCAGAGA
The DNA here is from genome assembly GCA_033119425.1 of Bufotes viridis. Taxonomy (NCBI): domain Eukaryota; kingdom Metazoa; phylum Chordata; class Amphibia; order Anura; family Bufonidae; genus Bufotes; species Bufotes viridis. The sequence goes on from CM065590.1 coordinate 434,005,383, forward strand.
GAAATGATGGCAAAGTTTTAGTAGATACCCTCTGCAAAAGTCGCTGTGAGACAATTCTCTCTACAAAACTCACTCCACTCATTTATTTGCCTTCCTTGCCAATCAATAGTGGGGTTATGTTTAGTGAGCCAGGGTAACCCCAACACTAGAGGAGTAGGCAATCCGTTAAGGACAAAACAAGATATATCTTCTACATGAGTGTCACCTACAGCTAACCGGATATTGTGAACAATGCCCTTCAGGGATCTCTGTGAGAGTGGAGCAGAGTCAATGGCAAAAACAGGTATATCCTTTTCTAATGTGCAAACCCGAAAACCATGCCTGACTACAAATTGAGTGTCAATAAGATTGACGGCCGCTCCACTATCAACAAAAATTTCACAAGAAATGACTTTGCTCTCTAGCGCCAGCCTGGCAGAAAGGAGAAAACGAGAACTGCAGGTCAGAGGAAAAGCCCCAATTCCTACATCAACTTTGCCCAAGGTAGCAGATGAAGCAGAGATTGATGATTTTCCTCTTGAGGATTTTCTCTTATTATCACTCTTAGTACAGTTCATGAATCTCCTAGAGGGACAAACATTTGCCAAATGACCAATGCCCCCACAACAAAAACACACCATTCTCTGAGGACTAAATCCTTTTTATCAGGGGCAAGTCGACCTAGCTGCATAGGCTCCTCCTCAGAGGGGACCGAGACAGGATGAGGCCCCTGCACACTGAATGAGTCCGCACCACTGCCCCTAGACTGACAATGGCTGGACCGAGAGGTCTCGTTTCTTTCTCTTAGACGCCTGTCAAGGCGTACCATCAATGACATGGCAGACTCTAAAGACGTTGGTCTCTCATGGAAAGCAAACGCATCTTTCAATCTCTCTGAGAGACCATGACAGAACTGACTCGAGTGCAGCATCATTCCAACCTGAATCAGCTGCCCATCTCCGAAATTCAGAACAATAAAGCTCCGCAGACAGTTTGTTCTGGCATAAAAAGCGTAAGTTAGATTCAGCCAGAGCAACACGATCCGGGTCATCATATATCTGCCCCAGGGCCACAAAAAATCTTTCTATGGATCGAAGGAGGGATCCCCGATGGCAGTGAAAAAGCCCAAGTCTGAGCATTACCCCTGAGCAAGGAGATGACAATCCTCACCCTCTGCTCCTCATTACCAGAGGACCGGGGACACAAGCAAAAATGGGTTTGCATGCCTCTCTGAAGCGAACAAAATTCTCACTGCCCCGGAGAACGTTTCCGGAGAGTGAGACCTTTGGCTCGCAACAGACTCCATGGGCCGGGCCGAGGCCCAATGCTTGAAGCTGAGTCATAGATTGACGGAGATCCGCTACCTCCAAAGAAAGACCCTGCATGCGGTCAACCAGGTCAGAAAGCGGATCCATGTCAAAAAGGACGGTTTAGGCGGATTATAATGTCACGGCTGTATGTGAGCAACAAGAGCATACACAGTGAGTTAGCTACTGACGGACCCAAACTAGGGAACATAAAGGGTGACCCCTGTCAGACCCTAAAAGCTCTCCCTATGCTGCTAAGCCCATGTCCAGATCCAGATGGTGGATCGAGACATGCCAGCGTACCTAAGGCTGATGACCACTGTAACCCCTACAATAGTGGAAGGGGCACGGCCACCGGTGCCCTGCTCAGTATATGGACGGAACCGGGGTCGCCTCGGATCCAGTCAGCAAAACAAACAGAAACACACAATGTCTGCACACTTAACTGGAAGGAGCTGCAGCAGCAGTGAAAACAGATCCAAAGTCAGCAGACAATATCCGAAGTACTTGCTTCAGCAGAACACAGGTCCAGAAAAGATATCACATCAGTGAAGATACTCAAGCGAGAGATACTGCTCAAATGAAAAAGTATAATCCGCACCGTACAAAGGAAGAGGGGTGATTTAAAGGCAGAGCAATCAGACACAGGAGGGACAGCTGGGAGGAAGGAAACAGAAAGTAAAGACCTCATCACAGGGGCGGAGAAACAGAGCTGTGAGAACGTCTCAAAGCTCTAGAAGTTACATCATCACAGGGGTGGAGAAACAGAGCTGTGAGAACGTCTCAAAGCTCTGGTAGTGACAGGTGGTGTCGGGAATGTACAGCCTGTGCCCTGAAGAGAGGTGAACACCATGATCAGAGAGCGCCACTGCACCCTATTGTAAGTACCGCCCCTCTTGAACTTGTTGCTATTAATCATGTAAAGTTGGAGCCCAGTCGCTCAGGGTATACCTATGCTATGACTATTATTGATCACTTCACCAAGTTTGTCGTAGCAGTGCCTGTGAATGACCTGACAGCCAAGACGACAGCTGAGTTAGGCTACATGCACACGACAGTTGTTTTTCTCGGCTTCCGTTTCAGTTTTTTTTGCGGATAGGACAGGAACCCATTCATTTCAATGGGTCAGCAAAAAAATGCTGACCGTTCATCAGTGTGTGTTCCGCGTCCGTTGTCCGTGTTTCCCTTCAGCAAAAAAAGTAGTGCATGTCCTACTTTTTTCTCATTTGCGGACGAGGATAGGCATTTATTACAGGGGATCTGTGAAAACAAAGGAATCCTCCAAAAAAAACTGATGGACCATCAGTTTTTTTTGCTGATCCCGATTTGCGGACAGCAAAAAACAACTGTCGTGTGCATATAGCCTTATTCTGGAAACACTTCCTCCTGCCCTACGGTTGTCCAGAAAAGATCCTCACCGACCAGGGACCCGCCTTTGAGTCTCATCTGTTCCAGGAGCTGTGCCGATTACACAACTGCCAAAAGATCCGGACCACAGCCTATCATCCACAAGGTAATGGACTCTGTGAAAAGATGAATCAGACCTTGATTGAAATGCTGAGAGCCGTGCCTCCTTAGACCAGAGGAGATTGGCCTAACCTGCTACCACAGCTCATGTATACTTACAACAATACCATTCATTGTTCCACCGAGTACACTCCCTTTTACCTGATGTTCGGACGTCAGGGTAAATTGCCTGCGGATCATTCCCTGGATGTACAAGACCAGACACCATAAATCCCCTGCCTAAAACTGACTGGGTAATTGAACACCAAAGGCGCCTGTTAAATGCTAAAGAGATTGTCCAGGAACATATGGAAAGTGCCCGAGAACAGCAACAAAGAGACTATGATCTGGCAGCCCATGCAGAGCCTCTTGCCGTGGGGGATGTTGTATGGTTAAAAAACAATCACTGTACCAGTAAGTTGGACAGTAAATGGTAACGGACTCCCCATGTTGTATCTGTCATCCCCAATGCTGGAACTCATACTTACGAAATTACCAGGGAAGGTAAGGGTTTCCAGATTGTTCATAGGAACCGTTTAAAACTCTGCATGACAAAGGGACCCATTGCTGGAGACTCCGGACCCCAGTCTCCTGTGCCAGAACCTTCTGCTCAGCCTGTGGAGCCTATGCAGGCCGTGGCAGATCTATTGAATGATGCTGAACCACTCCATTGGTTCCTCACGCCCTGGTTAAACTTGTTGGTGCCTGCTCCAGCACCCACCGGCCTTTCATCTCAAGAGGAGCCGGATCAGGGTACCAGTGACGAGGGTCCCACTGAGGGAGACCCTCCTGCTCCTTCTGTTCCTCCTCCTATCCCGTTGCCAAAGGAGGAGGAGACTCCCATTCTAAGGAGATCCACCCGGGTAACCAGGGGGCGCCCGCTAATCCGTTTGGGAGACTTTCACTATGCTGGTGGCATCTCCCCCTAGAAACTCCTAGAAACTAAATTATAAGTTAATTAAGCTCTGTGCCCCGATGGACTCCCTAGTGCGAGCCTTCATGCACTATTGTAGGGCTGCAGTAAACGATTATTTTAGAAATCGAGTGTTCTATCGATTATTTTTTACGATTAATCGAGTAATCTAATAAGAATGTTACCATGGCAACCAGGGCTTCAGTAGCGTCCTGGCTGCCATGGTAACCGACCGGAGCCCAGTTATAACACTGCTGGGGCTCCAATCAGAACTTCCACCAATGAGGGGGGAGGGGACTGCTCTGTGGCCACTGCCACCAATGAGGGGGGAGGGGACTCTGCTCTGTGGCTACTGCCACCAACGATTTTAATACTGGGGGTGGGGGAGGGCGCACTGCGCCACCAATGAAAATGAACCTTTAATACAGGCGGCAGGCAGCAGATCAGCGGCAGTTAACCCCTCAGGTGCAGCACCTGAGGGTTAACTGCCGCTGATCGCAGCTCCTGCCTCCTGTATTAAAGATTACAGAGGACCTTTCATGGTCCGGCCTTACTAACTAGGAGCTACAGGAGCGCGCTCAGGATGTCCCGCACTTAGATTATCCCTAGGCGCCGGCTCGGCTCTCCCCAGTTACAGTGTCCTGCTCCATATGCTAATTACTAATATCGGAGCAATAGGGAGGAGACATCAGCTCAGTGGGCGTTCCTTCTCCCTGCACTGTGACGTTCTCTGCTGCGATTGGACAGCACAGGGAGAAGAAACGCCACAGAGAAGGTGATGTCTCCTCCCCATTGGTCCGATATTAGTAATTGGCACATGGAGCACGAAACTGTAACTGGCCCACAGTGGGGAGAACGGAGCGGCGCCCAGGGATAATTGTAAGTGGGGGGACATCCCGGGCGCCGCTAGCTGCTAGTTAGTAAGGCCAGACCATGTAAGGTCCTGTCATTGGTGGCGCAGTGCGCCCGCCTCTCCTTCGCCCCACCCGTCTCTCCTCACTGGCAGCACAGCACAGGGGGAGGGAGAGAGCGACTCCTTCTCCCCCTGTGCGCCCCGCCTCCTCTGCTGCCAGCCGCTCTGCATTGTCGGGTCATAGGGCGCGCTTATGTGCACTATGACCTGACAGGTGACCACGGAGCGGGGAGTAATAGCAAGTGCTGAGGATTTTTTTGTGTCGAATTACTCGATTAAATCGAGCAATCGTTTCAGCCCTACACTATTGTATTAAATTCCGTTTGATTCTATTCTGTTGTGGACTTATATACTTGCCATGGACTATGGTTTCATATTTGAACACGCTGTGCCAGGTCAACGCCCTGTTCCATATGGTTTCCTGATAAGAAAAGAACGTCGCCCTGTTTCCCTTCCGTTTATATGCTATGTCTTATTCATGTTTTATATTGTTGCATGTGTATCTTTATGCCTATTGTTGTGTAAAAGGGACACCCCACTAGAGTACGAGGCCGTACTAATTTCAAAGCAAGGGGGTATGCAGCATATGGGTGTTAATACCCGACACTGCAAAAGGTTTATTATGTGTATGTACCTTTAATTCATTTCCTGGTACAGGCCTGCAGGGGTAGTGTCTACTACAGCCACTAGAGGGAGATAGTATGCCCCACTATATATAGGTAGGCCCAAGCAGATAGTAGGGGAGTTCAGTGCAGACATGTGAGTCTGTGAAGTGTGTGCAGACCGAGTAGTCTGTGTGGTGGACTCCTGGAATGTCCTCAGCAGGTAGCAAGGGAAATCCTCCAAGTGTAAAGTACCAAGGATAGAAGCCGACTAAGAGGTATTTGGGCTTTGGTTTATAAAGTAATCCAGGAATAGACAGGTCAGAAGAATTGAAGTCACCTGTATCTATAGAGAACCTGAGGAAATAGTGGAGAGTCAAATCCCTGTGCAGATTTAGGCCTGCTTGAGCTAAGAGGAAGTACAACCTATATTCATCTGTTATCTATTCATCCGAAACAACTCTGCAACTGCTATGTATTAAGGAACTGCGCTTCCATCTATTTATATGCCTGATTACTATCCAAGCTTCAGTAAAGTTCAAGTTCTGTTTTATTGCAACGTTAATTGGCACTGGCGTCACGAACTCTACCTATAACTACCCGTCCTAGAAGAAGATCCAGAGAGTCGGCCTGTCCCAGGTTAGCGGTCATAATTGCACTACAACACCCAGGAACATTATTGAACCCTAACTTGAGTACGCTGCACTGCCACCACACAGCCAGACACCTACTGCACCTTGTCCATCATGTTCCATACTGTACTGCCACCAACTACTGCCACCACACAGCCAGACACCTACTGCACCTTGTCTATCATGTTCCATACTGTACTGCCACCAACTACTGCCACCACATAGCCAGAAATCATTTCCTGCACCTTGTCCTTCATGTTCCACACTGTACTGCCACCACACAGCCAGACACCTACTGCACCTTGTCCATCATGTTCCATACTGTACTGCCACCAGCAACTACTGCCACCACACAGCCAGACACCTACTGCACCTTGTCCATCATGTTCCATACTGTACTGCCATCAACTACTACCACCACACAGCTAGACACCTACTGCACCTTGTCCATCATGTTCCATTCTGTACTGCCATCAACTACTACCACCACACAGCCAGACACCTCCTGTACCTTGTCCATCATGTTCCATTCTGTACTGCCATCAACTACTGCCACCACACAGCCAGACACCTACTGCACCTTGTCCATCATGTTCCATACTGTACTGCCACCACACAGCCAGACATCTCCTGTACCTTGTCCATCATGTTCCATACTGTACTGCCACCACACAGCCAGACATCTCCTGCACCTTGTCCGTCATGGTCCATACTGTACTGCCACCAACTACTGCCAACACACAGCCAGACACCTACTGCACCTTGTACATCATGTTCCATACTGTACTGCCATCAACTACTGCCACCACACAGCCAGACACCTACAGCACCTTGTCCATCATGTTCCATACTGTACTGCCACCAACTACTGCCACCACACAGCCAGACATCTCACTGTACCTTGTCCATCATGTTCCATACTGTACTGCCACCAACTACTGCCACCACACAGCCAGACACCTACTGCACCTTGTCCATCATGTTCCATACTGTACTGCCATCAACTACTACCACCACACAGCTAGACACCTACTGCACCTTGTCCATCATGTTCCATACTGTACTGCCACCACACAGCCAGACATCTACGGCACCTTGTCCATCATGTTCCATACTGTACTGCCACCAACTACTGCCACCACACAGCCAGACATCATCCTGTACCTTGTCTATCATGTTCCATACTGTACTGCCACCAACTACTGCCACCACACAGCCAGACACTCTACTGTACCTTGTCCATCATGTTCCATACTGTACTGCCACCAACTACTGCCACCACACAGCCAGACACCTACTGCACCTTGTCCATCATGTTCCATACTGTACTGCCACCACTACTGCCAGACATCATCTACTGTACCTTGTCCATCATGTTCCATACTGTACTGCCATCAACTACTGCCACCACACAGCCAGACACCTACTGCACCTTGTCCATCATGTTCCATACTGTACTGCCATCAACTACTACCACCACACAGCCAGACACCTACTGCACCTTGTCCATCATGTTCTATACTGTACTGCCACTACTACCACACAGCCAGACACCTACTGCACCTTGTCCATCATGTTCCATACTGTACTGCCACCAACTACTGCCACCACACAGCCAGACATCATCTCCTGTACCTTGTCCGTCATGTTCCATACTGTACTGCCACCAACTACTGCCACCACACAGCCAGACACCTACTTCACCTTGTCCATCATGTTCCATACTGTACTGCCACCACACAGCCAGACATCTACTGCACCTTGTCCATCATGTTCCATACTGTACTGCCACCAACTACTGCCACCACACAGCCAGACATCATCTCCTGCACCTTGTCCGTCATGTTCCATACTGTACTGCCACCAACTACTGCCACCACACAGCCAGACATCTACTGCACCTTGTCCATCATGTTCCATACTGTACTGCCATCAACTACTGCCACCACACAGCCAGACACCTACTGCACCTTGTCCATCATGTTCCATACTGTACTGCCACCAACTACTGCCACCACACAGCCAGACATCATCTCTTGCACCTTGTCCGTCATGTTCCATACTGTGCTGCCACCAGTTACTACTACCACTAGTGCCTCTACCATTCTCACTACACAGCCAGACATTATTTGATATTCAAATCCAGCCTTGTTCATGATGTTCCATACTGTGCAGCCATTTATGTTGATGCGCCACTGCTGCTTCCACCACTACACAGCGAGACATCTGCTGCTTTGCCCACGTCATGTTCCAAACTGTATTGCCGCTTGTGACAACTCGTCACTGCCGCTATCACCATCACACGCCAGTTTTATCAAATTTGTGTAACAACTTCCTAGTTTGTAATCGAAAGGACTTTTTCCATCTGAGTATGTATAATAGCCATTGTCAGAGACAGATAAACCACATCCCTCAAACAGACTTCAGCAGTAAAAAACATCCCTAGTACATAATAGATGGAAAAGGCCTGTGTAGGGTATAGGAAATAGACAGTTCACTGTGAGCAGCCTAAACTCCATGCCTGAGGAGGACCTCACCAGCAGGAAAACTCTCTGTATATAACACACAGAAAATGTCTGTCTGGGGTATGGGAAATAGACAGTTCACTGTGAGCAGGCTAAACTCCAACGCAGAGCAGCTTCTGTGTTTTGCAGATCCGCGGTTTGCGGACCGCAAAGCACATACAGTCGTGTGCATGAGGCCTAACAGATAGAAAAGGTCCGTCTGGGGTATGGTAAAAAGACAGTTTACTGTGAGCAGGCTAAACCCCATACCTGAAGAGGACCTCACCGGCAGGAAAACTGATGGGGAAACATGCTGAGCTTTCCTTTGACAATGATGACGGTGAAATCACAGGTTACCGCCAAAATCTTGCAATCTGAATGTATATGGTGGGAACAATTCACGGATAACTCTTGATAAATAGAAAATCTGAGCGGATACGTTATTTTTCTCGTACACTGCAAGGCAGAAATTTCTCAGTGATTGGAGGCTCATCTCCAGTATCATCTGAGTTCAAACCCTGTTCTCACATGACTCGGGGTGAAGTGCGTCCATGATATGGATTCATGTCTTATGGTGATATTAAACAGTTATAAGGATTAAAAATAAAATACAGATTAAAAACCTGATTTTCTACCACTCATCTGTTCCACTTTATTGGGCAAAAATAATTGTAATTGATCCCATACCACAAAGGGTTAAGAAGGTCCTTACGGAGTATGGAGTTTAGCCAATTCACTTTGAATTAGCTAAATCCCATCATAGTTCCGGACCTGACCACCAGGAGGCTGAGAGGTCCGTACCAGGTATGGGAAATAGACAGCTCCTATAGAGTTGGCTATTCCCCATACTTAGTAAGGACCAGGTCCTTACCGTGTATGGAGTTTAGCCAAATCAATGTGAGTTGGCTAAACACTAGCTCTGTACCGGACCTGTCCACTAGGGGGCCGAGAGGTCCATACCGTGTATGGAGTTTAGCCAAATCAATGTGAGTTGGCTAAACACTAGCTCTGTACCGGACCTGAAGCCGATGCGCTTCTCGCCCCCTCAGTCAGCCACAGGGAGAAATGTCTGCGGCTCTAGTGACTGGCTGGGGTGAGAGAAGCCTCAGTCAGTAGCTGCAGCTCACACTCACACAGCGCAATGCTGCTCTCTGACCGTGAGCTACTGAAATGAGGACATCCCTGCGTCTGTCCAGGCACTGCGCCGGATGGAGGACAGGGAGCCTGAAAACCGGACACCCTACTCTCTGGTTGCAGCCATATACTGGAGACGGTATACTCAGGGAATGAACATGTAATCCAAGGGCAAGTGCATAGTGTTAAAAGAAGGAATTTTTTAGTTGTGTGCTTTAATGTTTTTTTTGTTTTTTTTTTGGGGGGGGGGGGGTAGGGTTCTTGTGCTCAAAGCAATACTATTTAAAGCAAAGTTACACAACTTCCCAGGGATCAGCAACCTCTGGCACTCCAGCTGTTCTAAAACTACAATTCCCAAAATCCTTTTTTCACTTCTATGGGAAGATCAGTCGAGTAAGTGTGCATGCTGGGAGTTGTGGTTTCACAGCAGCTGGAGTGCCGGAGGTTGCTGATCCCTGGTAACCTATTGCTCCTATTGCTAAACTGGTGCGAATGCACATCATGATACATGCACTGCAGTGCTGCACTGGGACCTGGCATGTGCTATACAAGCGCTTCTATGACCTACAGGGCGCTAAACTGACCCTGTGCTATAAACCCTGGTGCTGAAAGGGGTTTTCCATAAATCCACCTTAAACCCACATAAAACACCTGGAGGAGAAAGTTTGTAATGTACAGGACTTACTGCTCTGCAATCGTGTGAATTGGCTGCTGTGGATCCCAGTGACATGACACTTGTCACCTTCACGTCCTTTACCAAATTTCCATCCTGGGCTATGGATGGGATGTCATGTCCTCTGTGGATAGGGACACAGAGGAAGGCCTTTCCGTGGCGCATGAGCAGATGCTTTTGATTCTGAAAGACAGCAGCCTCTCATCCCACTAGTAAATTTTACCATATTTTCGCTTTATAAGACGCACCGGACTATAAGACGCACCGGACTGTAAGACACACCGGACTGTAAGACACACCCCAGGTTTAGACAACAAAAAATTAGAAAAAATAGACCTCTTGAAGGAAATCTGATTTACTGGTGTTTTAGTGACATAGAGGGGATAAGGTCAGTAACTTGACTGTGTATTTAGTCCGCATCCGAGCAGCATTTTTTGCTGGTTGGATGCGGACCCATTCACTTCAATAGGGCCGCAAAAGATGAGACAGCACACCGTGTACTGTCCGCATCTGTATGTCCGATCCGCGGCCCCGCAAAAATATAGAACATGTTCTATTCTTGTCCGCAAAACAGGCAAGGATTTAGCAAAATGCATAAGGGCTCATGCACAGGCACTGACTGTAGGGCTGCCGCATGTGGATCGTGGACCCATTCACTTGAAGTGAATTGACCCATTGAACTTGAAGTGAATGGGTCCATTCACTTGAAGTGAATGGGTCCGGAGCCATGATGCAGTTTACCGTTAGTTAGAAGCAGGGGACTCACCTCGTTATATCAAGACCTGTGAGACTGGGATGGCGCTACCCCGAAGCGCGTTTCGGCGTGCCTTCGTCTGTGGATAACGCCATTACTGCGGAAAGTCTCATTTAAAAAGCCTCTAGCCAATCAAAAAACAAATAGCGTATGATTTCTCCCGCCCGAACACCTGTGGCCGCACCGAGCGCGACGGCCGGAACTCCGTAGACCCACCCACAGGCGTGATGCCATGACGCGGCGAGTCACGTGACAAAATCATGTGAGACGTCCGGTCGGCAAGGAGACGCCTGGAGGAGGGACACAGAGCGCGGCTGCGTGTCACCGCGCGTACCATGTCAGGCAGGGAAATCATAATGCTGAAGATGCAAGCCGCATTACAGAAAATAATACCATGCGTGTGTAGATATCGCTATAACAACTAAAGTACTTATATGTTGTAGATGCCATATTTATCAATGTGCTATATTGGCAATTGTACTAATAGCCCCCATATCACATAGCAATTGTACTAGTCGCCCCCATGTCGCATGAGATACAAATATATTCTCCAATACTAAAATTGTATATAAATGTACAGACAATATTTTCTAAAAAATATTAAAATCTAAAAAGGATCACAGATTCATCTTATGAACATCAGAAAAACACAAAATAATGTGAAAGGGTATAAGTGCTATGAATACAAGAGCCATGATTGAACAACAGTAGACAAAAAACGTGTGGGTGTCAATTGGTGACAAAAAGAGAGACAATTAGGAATGAGGGAGTGGTGAATGAGTGGAAAGAAGGAAGGAGAAAGAAAGGAAAGGAAGGGAAAGGGGGGGGGGGAAGGGGGTTAGGAGGGGTGGGGGTGGGTAGGCTCAGAAGGTGGGTGGGAGGTGAGGAGTGACGACAGGTAAGAGGGAATGAGTGTTATGAGAACATGATGCAAAATATATCAGTGTGAAAGCCAAAGGCAAGTTCCTAAGTGAGTGAACAAAAGCTCAAAAATGTAAAAAAAGTGAAAAAATTTGTATGTGACTGAAATGTGTATGAAAAACTCTTAGCAATAATTTAAGAATGAGGGAAGTGGAAGGTATGAAAAGTATATGGCTGATGTGTAACTATATAATATGCCATACATTTAATATGGACGTATGTTAATTCTAAAACATCAATTATGTATAGATGCAGGAAGTATCGGTAGATTCACAGAGCGACAACATCACATAAGGCATCATGATTGTGTGATATGATTATGTATCTATCATATCCCAAGAGATGGTAATCCGTGGATAACACACAAAGGTCATATAGCTGTCCTCAATAAGATGGTCTAGATTGGAAAGAGTTAGAAAAATCCAAATTTAAAAATGAATTACATACTACATAAAAGTTAAAAACAAATTACGGGGAACCCGCAGTAGTGGCATCAGTGATTAGAGAAACGAGGAGAAGCCAAGATTCTCATTAAGGCCCCCTGGACGTAACGTCCCAAGGGTCCATATCCAGCGGCTTTCTTTTTGGGCCAGTTTTTTTGAGATGTTACCTGCTCTTAAATTTATTTTAATACAGTCGATACCTTTTACTTTGAGAACTCTGGGATTACATGCATGATGCTCTTTAAAATGTCTAGCTATTGGTTTCAGATCTTCATTTCTTTGGGCATTCGCGGCCACAGTGATGTCTTTTACATGCTCCCGCACGCGTACCTTCAGTTCACGGGTCGTCAAGCCTATATAGATCTTTCTACATGGACATGAGGCATAATAGATGACCCGGGAACTTGAGCATGTAAGGTTATGTCGGATCTGGAACGTGCGCTTTCCGGCCGAGTCAATGAAGTCAGTGGCCCGCTCCATGTTGGGGCAGGCGACACATCGGCCACAGGGTTTAAAACCGTTTGTTGGTTGGCCTATGCCTGGTATAAGTGGCATACTAATAGGTTCCAGATAGCTTTTGACCAAGATGTCTCGCAGGGTATTAGCTCTGCGAGCTGTGATCAAAGATCTTTGAAGGACAGGCCAATGCCTCTCTACAACCTTCCTCATTTCGTCCCATCTAGAATGGTATGTAGTTACGTACCTTGTGTTGTTATCCCCAAGTTTGTCTTGTCTGGGTTGTAGTAGATCTATTTGTTGTCGTGACCTAGCTCTCCAGTAGGCTTTTTTAATAGATCGATGACTGTATCCTCTTCTTAAAAAACGGTCTTTCAATTCCCTGGCTTGTGCCTCAAAAGATTCATTCGTCGAACAGATTCTGTGTATTCGCAAAAATTGTCCGGTCGGAATAGCATTGATGGTGCTCCTAGGGTGTAGAGAGGATGCAAGTAAGTAAGCATTTACAGCTGTTTCCTTTCGATATACATCAGTCTGAATGTGACCATCTTTCGTTCTCATTATTGATACATCCAGGAAATCAATCTTATTCTGGTGATAAGAATACGTAAGTCTTATATTAAGTGTATTGGTGTTTAAAACTGAAAAAAAATCCTGTAGTTGTTCAGGGGTACCCTGCCAGAAATAAAAAGACGTCATCTATGTACCGCACCCAAAATATGGCGCGGTCCATAATGACGTGTCCATCTGACATAAATAGGTCTCTCTCCCACAGCCCCAGGAACAAATTAGCATATGAGGGCGCACATGCCGCCCCCATTGCTGTCCCCTGGAGCTGTAGGAAGAAGGACCCATTGAAGGTAAAAAATTCCTGGTCAGTATAAACTGGAGCAACTGTAAAAGAAAGGATGCAAGGTCTTTATCAGTATTATTGGCCCGGAAAAAGAAGTCCACTGCCTGGAGTCCATCGGAATGTTTAATACTAGTATACAAGGACTCTACGTCACATGTTACAAGTAAGGTATTTTCATCCAGACATATCCCCTGTATTTTTTGTAACAGGTCAGAGGTGTCCCTATATATGATGGCAACAATTCCACCATGGGTTTTAGATGATGGTCTATAAATTTACAGATATTATCAACCAAACTTCCCTGTCCCGAGATTATTGGTCTACCTGGTGGGGTAACAGCGTTTTTGTGAAACTTGGGAAGTAGGTATAGGGTTGGAATGGTGGGTTTGCGTACAGTAAGGACATCACACAGCTCCTTGGAAATGATGTTCTTCTCCAAGGCTATCTCCAGAATCTTCATAAGCTCACCTCTGAAGGACAGTAAGGGATTGTACGTTAGTTTTTGGTAAAAAACTTTGTTATTGAGCTGTTTATATGCCTCGGTTAAATACATCTTGCGAGGCCATACCACTAAATTTCCGCCTTTATCGGCCGGTTTATATATTATGTCGGGTATGTTTTTCAGTTTTTCCAGGCTCTTTCCAGGCGTTTTCGTCAAATTATCACTGTGCACTGTCCTAGATATTTTTTCAAAGTCACCACTGACCAACTTAACGAATAGGTCAATCGCTGGACATAGGGATAGAGGAGGAAATTTTTGGGATCTCGGTTTTAATCCCATCGGCACATCACTAATCTTTTCCCCATCCTGTTCGGACAACAGGTCCTCCAAAATTTGGAGGGCCTGCTGTTCGGGCACAGTGGTAAATATTTCAGGGTTTTGTTCCCTATAATGCCATCTTTTCATCATCAATGAACGTCCGAAGATATGTAAGTCCTTGATGGCTGTAAAATGATCAAACTGGGGACTTGGTGCAAATGTCAGGCCCTTTTCTAATAGCGCAATATCGGTCTTAGAAAATACATAGTTAGACAGGTTAATTACCTTCAACTCCTGTCGCTTGTTTGCTGATGTTAGCACGGTCCTGTGATCTCTTGTTGCCAGGGCCCTGTCCATGGTCCATCTTTCACTTATTTCTGGAGAAACGGGTGGATTGTGCAACATGTGTCTGTGTTTCATCCATAGATGCCAAGGAGGACATTGATGATGATCTGCTGGGATGTCTACCCATTTCCTTCCTTCTCCATCTGTATACCCTCTTTTGTTGGACATCATTATTATCTCATGCAAATTTCTTGATCTTAAACTCTTGGATTTCTTTTTCCCAGACATTGTATTTGTGATCTATTTGCTCCTGGAAACTCTTCAGACTTTCTGGGCTGCATATCCTCGATAAACTGGTCTGCAGAAGATCAATTTCTGCATCCATCTGTACCAGACTCTTTCTATTATGATCAATCAGTAGCTCAATGAATTAGAGAGAGCTACTGGTGCATATTCCTTCCCAGTTGGAGGTAAAGTGTTCATCTTCCACGGGAAAGGAGGGGAACACTTGTATTCTTAGGCCACTTGGGATCAAACCTCTCTGGAGATACTTCTCCAGGAAGGCCTTGTTCCACCATATGCGTGTTCTCCTCAGGGCCGGTGCAAGGATTTTTGCCGCCCTAGGCAAAGAAAAGTTTGCCGCCCCCCCCCCCCCATGTGACATCACAATGCCCCACCCATATGATCTGCCATAATAACTAATGCGAGGGCCGCCGTGTTTACATTAAAAAGCCTGCAGGGAAAGGCTATAGAGACCAGAGCCACTACATTTAGCTGCAGAGGTTCTGGGGACTATAGTGTCCCTTTAATGTGAGGTAAATTAGAGACTAGTCCCATGAATAATGTACTAGATTGCCTACTTACACCCAGATGAGGATGATGATGGGCTCTGGCTCCACTGGTCTGGTGTGGGACAGGCTCTCTGGAGGCAAAAATCAATGTTCTGGGAGAACGGGAAGCGGCTCCATTTTTTGGGGCCCTTTACACAGTTCAAGGTCTGAGCCCCAGGAGAGTATGCCCATAAGTCCACCTACATGTTCCACCCATGAGTTTGTTCACAGTGGGTGAAGTGTGTAGGGGATGTGTTATGTGTTGCTGTAGAGAATCTAATGTGTGTGCTTATGGGATGTAGTGTATAGGGATAGCAGTGTGTGTGTAGTGGATGCAGTGTGTGTGTGTAGTCGATGCAGGGTGCAGTGTGTGTGTAGTTGATGCAGTGTGCAGTGGATGCAGTGTGTGTAGTGGATGCAGTGTGCAGTGGATGCAGTGTGTGTGTAGTGGATGCAGTGTGCAGTGGATGCAGTGTGTGTGTGGAGTGTATAGGGAGACCAGTGTGGAGGTGATGCAGTGTGGGTGTGTGTAAGCGATAGAAAGAAGTTCGTGTTTGTGTATAAGGTTTGTGTTGTGTGTTTCTGAATGTGTGTACAGAGTGCGTTCTGTGAATCTGTGTTTGCATGTGTAAGGCTCCATTCACACATCCACAAATCTGTTCCGCATTTTGCGGAACGGAATTGCGTACCAATTTATTTCTATCCACACTCCCGGGTCCACACTACCATCCCGCAAAAAAATAGAACATGTCCTATTTTTGTCTGCAATTGCGGACAAGAAAAGGCATTTTCTATGAGAATGCGGGCGATGTGCGGTCCGCAAAATGCGGAACGCACATTGCCGGTGTCCGTGTTTTGCGGATCCGCAAAACACACTTTGATGTGTGAATGGAGCCTAAGAGATGCATTGTGTTTCAGTGTGTGTAAGGGATGCAGTGTGTGTGTGTGATGGATGTCAAACTCTCCCCCCCCCCCAGTCACTCTCTTTCTTTCCCCCCTCCCTTGTGTCACTCTTTTCCCCTTCTTGTCACTCTCATTACCCCATCATTACTCTTATTCCCCCCCATCACTCTCATTCCCCGCTCCCCCCTTGTGTCACTCTGTCCCTCCTGTCAGTCCCTGTGGAGTAGGGCGCAGTATTAAGGCAGACAGTGTGAGCACTTCCCTGGTGTCAGTCCCTGTGGAGTAGCGTGGCCGAGCTCTGTCCGGTCCTGCGGGTACAGAAGCATTTGTTCCCTGTACCCGGCGGGACTGAGAGGAAGTGCACACTAAGTGAGCACTTCCTGTCAGTCCGGACAGGTACAGGAAACAAAAGCTCCTGTACCTACGGACTGTACAGAGCTACGCTACTCCAGTCCACAGGGACTGACACTAGGGAAGCGCTCACACTATCTGCCTTAAATACTGCGCCCAGGCGGTGCGCACACAGGGACGCGTCAGCCCAGGCGGGAGCCGGCGCCCCCAGCAAGAGTGCGCTCTACGCGGTGGCGTACTCTGCTTATGGGTGGCGCCGGCCCTGGTTCTCCTATGTAAAAGCCGCTGTAATGAGTTCTGGGTCTCCCCCACCGTCTCACCATCACCGGTGCCACCAACTGCCCCCTCGACCTTAAAAACAGCATCTAGTTGTGACAGCCAGGCTTGTTCCCTGGCTTTGTAGTCCATGGTCGAAGAAATCTGTGAAAGAACCACATTAAACTGTGTAAAGTAATTACCACTGAAGAGGACAGTTTTCTGCTACAGAGGGATCTGGATAGATTGGAGGCTTGGGCAGAAAAATGGCAGATGAGGTTTAACACTGACAAATGTAAAGTTATGCACATGGGAAGGAATAATGCAAGTCACCCGTACATATTAAATGGTAAAACACTCGGTAACACTGACATGGAAAAGGATCTAGGAATTTTAATAAACAGCAAATTAAGCTGCAAAAACCAGTGTCAGGCAGCTACTGCCAAGGCCAATAAGATAATGGGTTGCATCAAAAGGGGCATAGACGCCCGTGATGAGAACATAGTCCTACCACTTTACAAATCACTAGTCAGACCACACATGGAGTACAGTGTACAGTTCTGGGCTCCTGTGAACAAGACAGACATTGCAGAGCTGGAGAGGGTTCAGAGGAGGGCAACTAAAGTAATAACTGGAATGAGGGATCTACAGTACCCTGAAAGGTTATCAAAATTAGGGTTATTCATAACATAGTAACATAGTAACATAGTATATAAGGCCGAAAAAAGACATTTGTCCATCCAGTTCGACCTGTTTCCTGCAAGTTGATCCAGAGGAAGGCTAAAAAACCCTGTGAGGTAGAGCCAATTTTCCCCACTTAAGGGAAAAAATTCCTTCCCGACTCCAATCAGGCAGTCAGAATAACTCCCTGGATCAACGACCCATCTTTAGTAGCTATAGCCTGAAATATTATTACGGCTCCAGAAATACATCCAGGCCCCTCTTGAATTCCTTTATTGTACTCACCATCACCACCTCCTCAGGCAGAGAGTTCCATAGTCTTACTGCTCTTACCGTGAAGAACCCTTTTCTATGTTTGTGTACAAACCTTCTTTCCTCCAGACGCAGAGGATGTCCCCTCGTCACAGTCACAGTCCTGGGGATAAATAGATGATGGGAGAGATCTTTGTACTGACCCCTGATATATTTATACATAGTTATTAGATCTCCCCTCAGTCGTCTTTTTTTCTAGAGTGAATAACCTAATTTTGATACCCTTTCGGGGTACTGTAGTTGCCCCATTCCAGTTATTACTTTAGTTGCCCTCCTCTGAACCCTCTCTAGCTCTGCTATGTCTGCCTTGTTCACGGGAGCCCAGAACTGTACACAGTACTCCATGTGTGGTCTGACTAGTGATTTATAAAGTGGTAAGACTATATTTTCATCACGGGCATCTATGCCCCTTTTGATGCAACCCATTATCTTATTGGCCTTAGCAGCAGCTGCCTGACACTGGTTTTTACAGCTTAGTTTGTTATTTATTAAAATTCCTAGATCCTTTTCCATGTCAGTGTTACTGAGTGTTTTACCATTTAGTATGTGCGGGTGACTTGCATTATTCCTTCCCATGTGCATAACTTTACATTTGTCAGTGTTAAACCTCATCTGCCATTTCTCTGCCCAAGCCCCCAATCTATCCAGATCCCTCTGTAGCAGAAAACTGTCCTCTTTAGTGTTAATTACTTTACACAGTTTAGTGTCATCTGCAAAAATTGATATATTACTGTGCAAGCCTTCTACAAGATCATTAATAAATATATTGAAGAGAATAGGGCCCAATACTGAACCCTGAGGTACCCCACTAGTGACCGTGACCCAATCTGAGTGTGTACCGTTAATAACCACCCTCTGTTTTCTATTACTGAGCCAGTTACTTACCCACATACAGATATTTTCTCCTAGTCCAAGTGTTCTCATTTTATATACTAACCTTTTATGTGGTACAGCGTCAAATGCTTTGGAGAAGTCCAGATATACGACATCCATTGATTCGCCGCTGTCAAGTCTAGAACTTACCTCCTCATAGAAACTGATTAAATTAGTTTGACATGACCGATCCCTCATGAAGCCATGCTGATATGGTGTAATTTGCTTATTTTCATTGAGATACTCCAAGATAGCATCTCTTACAAAACCTTCAAACAGTTTACCCACAACAGATGTTAAACTTACCGGCCTATAATTTCCAGGCTCTGTTTTTGGACCCTTTTTGAATATTGGCACCACATTTGCTATACGCCAGTCTGGTGGAACATTCCCTGTCAGTATGGAGTCCGTGAATATCAAAAATAAGGGTCTGGCTAGGACATCACTTAATTCCCTTAGGATACGGGGTGTATGCCATCCGGTCCTGGCGATTTGTCTATTTTAATCTTTTTAAGTCGCTGCTGTACTTCTTCCTGGGTCAGACAGGGCACTTTTAAAGGGGAATTTACTTTTACATTTTGCATTTCATCTGACAGTTTATTTTCCTCAGTGAAAACAGTGGTGAAGAAAATATTTAATAGCTTGGCTTTATCCTCATCGCTTTCTGCAACTCCCCCTCATTGCTATGTAGAGGGCCGACTCCTTCAGGTTTATATTTTTACCATTTATATAATTGAAAAACATTTTAGGGTTAGTTTTGCTCTCTTTGGCAATTAATCTCTCGGTCTCTAGTTTGGCAGTTTTTATTAGTTTTTACATATTCTATTTTTTTCCTTATAGTTTATCAGTGCTTCCTGGCTCCCCTCCTGTTTTAGTGATTTATATGCTTTCTTTTTGTCATTTATTGCTTTTTTACGGTTCTATTTATCCACATTGGTTTCTTCTTATTTCTTAGCCTTTTATTTCTATAAGGTATGCATCGATCACAATTTGATGTTACAATGCTTTTAAAAATCTCCCATTTTGTGGTTGTATTTTTATTTTTGAGGACTATGTCCCAGTTAATTGGGCCTATGGCCTCTCTTAGTTGGCTAAATTTTGCTTTTTGAAGTCCGGTATTCTTGTTCCTCCCTGTAGAAACTCTCGTTTGAAGGATAATTGGAAGGTTATTACTTTATGGTCACTATTTCCCAGGTGTCCCCCGACCTGCACGTCTGTTGTTCTATCAGGTCTATTGGTTAATACTAAGTCCAGTATGGCCGTCCCTCTAGTTGGGTCCTGAACCATTTGGGAAAGGTAATTGTCTTTGGCTATTGCCAAGAACCTGTTTCCTTTATGGGATGTACAGGTTTCAGTTTCCCAGTCTATATCTGGGTAGTTGAAGTCCCCCATAATAACCACCTGATTATGGTTTGCCGCCTTGTTTATCTCGTTTAGTAATAGATTTTCTGCGGACTCTGGTATATTAGGTGGTTTATAGTAAACTCCTATTAGCAGGGCCGGACTGGGTATGAAAACCAGCCCTGGAAAAAATTCCATACCAGCCCCATAGCATTGCGTAATTATACCAGCACAACGTCATTTAAAATTTTTAAGAACAGGTTCCCTACTCAACGGCGGAAGCTCGGCATCACAACACATATATATCCAACACACATACACATAAATACACTATACATACAGTCCCAAGGAATATGGCCCAGTTCTCTAAGACACCTCCTGCCCCCATGCATTTTGCTGTACTTGCTATACAGCAGCACATACCTCTCACATCCAGGGCCTCCAGGTGACGTCTCCTCCGATGTAGATCTTCTCATCATCTTCTCCATTTGGTCCGGTCACTTCTTTCAGCCGCTCCTCATCTCTGTACAGTTTGACACACGGACATCTTAGGTTCTTCACTTTTCTATCATCATCCCCCAACCTGGAGCCCCCACAGTGTTATCATGCTGCCCGCTGTGCTCCCCAATACCCCCAAATACTACCCTGAAGAAATAATAGTGCCCCCCATAGTAATAGTGCTCCTCATAGTCCCACCAATAGTAATGTCCTTCTAGAATGCCCACATTAGTAATACTGCCCCACATTAAGTATTTTGCCCCCTCACTGCCTCACATTATGTAATTTGCCCCCACACTACCCCACATTATGTAATTTGCCCCCACACTACCCCACATTATGTAATTTGCCCCACATTATGTAATTTGCCCCACACTGCCCCACATTATGTAATTTGCCCCACATTATGTATCTTGCCCCCACACACTGCCCCACATTATGTAATTTGCCCCACTGCCCCACATTATGTAATTTGCCCCACACTGCCCCACATTATGTAATTTGCCCCACATTATGTATCTTGCCCCCCACACACACACTGCCCCACATTATGTAATTTGCCCCCACACTGCCCCACATTATGTAATTTGCCCCCACACTGCCCCACATTATGTAATTTGCCCCACATTATGTATCTTGCCCCACACACACACACTGCCCCACATTATGTAATTTGCCCCCACACTGCCCCACATTATGTTGTTTGCCCCCCACACTTCCCTCCATTACATAATTTTCCCACCACACTGCCCCCCCCCACTAAGTAATTTCCCCCCCCACAAGTTAATTTTGTCCCCACACAAGTTAATTTTGCCGCCAGACAGCCCTCCATTATGTAGTTTGCCCCCACACTAAGTAATTTTGGCCGCCACACTGCCCCCCACTGAGTAATTTGCCCCCACAAGTTAATTTTCCACCTAGACAGCCCTCCATTATGTAATTTGCCCCCACTAAGTAATTTTGCCCTCCATGTTGTTTGACCGCTAAGCTGCCCCCCAAGATAATTTTGCCCCCAGACAGAGACAGCCCTCCATTATTGTGAAGCCCCCAACCCCCAAGTTAATTTTGCCCCCAGACAGAGACAGTCCTCCATTATTGTCCCCACCCCCCAAGTTAATTTTGCCCCCAGACAGCAGACAGCCCTCCATTATTGTCCCCACCCCCAAGTTAATTTTGCCCCCAGACAGAGACAGCCCTCCATTATTGTCCCTCCCAAGTTAATTTTGCCCCCAGACAGAGACAGCCCTCCATTATTGTCCCCCCACCCCCAAGTTAATTTTGCCCCAGACAGAGACAGCCCTCCATTATTGTCCCCCCACCCCCACAAGTTAATTTTGCCCCCAGACAGACAGCCCTCCATTATTGTCCCCCAAGTTAATTTTGCCCCCAGACAGAGACAGCCCTCCATTATTGTCCCCCACCCCCCAGTTAATTTTGCCCCCAGACAGAGACAGCCCTCCATTATTGTCACCCCCGAGTTAATTTTGCCCCCAGACAGAGACAGCCCTCCATTATTGTCCCAACCCCCCGTACTTGTGTCGCTGATACTGTACACCGTCACCAGCCACTCAGCTCGCTCCCGGGCCGGCACCATCAGGCTTTCCACTGCACGTCCTGTGCAGCCTCAGCCTGCGCTCGGCAATCTCCCTTGTTCACTGCAGCAGTGACGGAGGGAGATCGCCGAGAGCAGGCTGAGAGGTTGCGCTGCACAGGACGTGCAGTGGATAGCCTTCTTCCTGAATCCTCACCCACAGACCAGCTGAGTGGCTGGGCGGCCGGTAGCCTGTCTCCATGAAGAGCTCCCTCTGTCTGCCTCTGACAGAGGAGACACAGACGGCCACCTACTCAAATCTGCAGCCCGCAGGGCACATGTTAAAGCGGCCCCACCCGCCCCAGGGCCGGCGGCCTACCGGGAAATTTCCCGGGATCCCGGTGGGCCAGTCCGGCCCTGCCTATTAGTAATTTATTATTGTTTTTGGCTCCATTTATCTCCACCCACAATGACTCCACATTTTCGTGTCCCTCACAGATGTCTTCCCGGAGTGTGGGCTTTAGAGAGGACTTTATGTAAAGGCAGACCCCTCCCCCTCTCCGGTTTTGACGATCCTTTCTGAACAGATTGTAACCTTGTACATTAACTGCCCAGTCATATCTATCATCCAGCCATGTCTCAGTTATTCCCACTATGTCATAATCCTCCTCACACATCACTAATTCCAGTTCCCCAGTTTTATTAGTCAGGCTTCTGGCATTAGTATACATACATTTGAGAGGTTTATGCATATTTTTGCCCTACACCTTTCCTTCTGAACTTTTCTAGTCCCTCCTTCCATTTCTCCCCCAGTCCCACTACCTTGCCCCCGGTCTCTATCTGCACTATCTTCCCCTCCTATAATGTAATTTCTCTCCCCCAGTCCCTAGTTTAAACACTCCTCCAACCTTCTAGCCATCTTTCTCCCCAACACGGCTGCCCCTTCCCCATTGAGGTGCAGCCCGTCCCTACGATAGAGCCTGTAGCCGATAGCAAAGTCGGCCCAGTTCTCCATGAACCCAAAACCCTGCTTCCTACACCAGTTCTTGAGCCACTTGTTAACCTCTCTAATCTCCCGCTGCCTCTCTTGTGTGGCCCGTGGTACAGGCAGTATTTCGGAAAATACTACCTTTGAGGTCCTTGCCCTAAGCTTTTGACCTAAATCCCTGAAATCATTCTTAAGGACGCTCCACCTTCCTCTAACTTTGTCATTGGTTCCGATATGGACCATGACCGCTGGATCTTCTCCAGCCCCTCCCAGTAATCTGTCAACCCGATCTGCGATGTGTCGAACTCTAGCGCCAGGAAGACAGCACACTGTTCGGCGATCACGATCTTTGTGACAGATCGCCCTATCTGTTCCCCTAATAATTGAGTCTCCCACTACCAGGACCTGTCTGGCCTGCCCTGCTCTCCTGGTCCCCTGCTTACTGGAGCTGACATTCCCCTGACCGGCAGAGGAAGTGTCTGGCTGCAGTGGTGCTGTCCCTGAGCTGCCATCCCCTCATCTGCCAAGCGTGCAAACTTGTTGGCGTGTGTCAGATCAGGGCTAGCCTCCCTGGCACTCTTCCCTCTACCCAGCTTTCTTACTGTCACCCAGCTAGCTACCTCACTCTCCTCAGCCTCCTCGCTACCACCCTCCCCACATCTACCCCAAAGACTGCTTGCTCGGTGAGCAGCAAACTCTTTACCAAATTGTCAGTGGCTCTCAGTGTTGCAATATGCCCGTTTAGAGACTCGATGTGCGATTCCAAGCGGGTAATTTACTCACATTTTGAACAAAGATATGCACCCTCAAACGGCTGTTCCAGGACTGCATACATCATGCAAGATGTGCACTGGACGGCATTGTCAATTGTGCAAGACATACTAATGGGGATTACACCACAAAAACAAAAAAAAAAAATACAATATAATCTAGTTACAAAAACTGGCGAATTTCAGTTCCCCTCTGAAGTCCCTGAATCTGAAGTCACTTAATCTTAAGTCACACTTACACAACCACACACTTAATCAACCACGCGTCGCGACCAACCTCGTCTTTAGAAAAAAGACGACTGAGGGGAGATCTAATAACTATGTATAAATATATCAGGGGTCAGTACAGAGATCTGTCCCATCATCTATTTATCCCCAGGACTGTGACTGTGACAAGGGGACATCCTCTGCGTCTGGAGGAAAGAAGGTTTGTACACAAACATAGAAAAGGATTCTTCACTGTAAGAGCAGTGAGACTATGGAACTCTCTGCCTGAGGAGGTGGTGATGGTAAGTACAATAAAGGAATTCAAGAGGGGACTGGATTTATTTCTGGAGTGTAATAATATTACAGGCTACAGCTACTAGAGAGGGGTCGTTGATCCAGGGAGTTATTCTGATTGCCTGATTGGAGTCGGGAAGGAATTTTTTCCCCCTTAAGTGATTAAAATTGGCTTCTGCCTCACAGGGGTTTTTTGCCTTCCTCTGGATCAACTTGTAGGAAACAGGCCGAACTGGATGGACAAATGTCTTTTTTCGGTCTTATATACTATGTTACTATAAATTATCAAAGCAAAACAACAAAAAACGACCTTAAGTGTCTTCACCTGAATAATAATCACTATAATAGTGCGGTATATAACTAGACAGCTCAATCATTCACATAACAGGAAAAGCTTGCGAATCAAGCGAAAAAACTGAAGAAAAAATAGAGCTCACAACTTCCATGTACGAAAAGTATTTATATCCTTTATTGTCACATAATAATAAATATCAAATGTTAACCACTTGAAGACCACAGGTTTATACCCCCCTAGTGACCAGGCCCTTTTTTACAAATCCGCACTACACTACTTTCACCGTTTATTGCTCGGTCATACAACTTACCACCCAAATGAATTTTACCTCCTTTTCTTCTCACTAATAGAGCTTTTATTTGGTGGTATTTCATTGTTGCTGACATTTTTACTTTATTTGCTATTAATAAAAATGCAACGACATTTTTGCAAAAAAATGACATTTTTCACTTTCTGTTGTAAAATTTGTAAAAAAACTACATTTTTATATAAATTTTTCACAAAATTTATTGTTCTACATGTCTTTGATATAAAAAAAATCCAATAAGTGTATATTTATTGGTTTGGGTAAAAGTTATAGCGTTTACAAACTATGGTGCAAAAAAGTGAATTTCGGCATTTTGAAGCAGCTCTGACTTTCTGAGCACCTGTCATGTTTCTTCAGGTGCTAGAATGTCAGGATAGTATAAATACCCCCCAAATGACACCATTTTAGAAAGAAGACACCCCAAAGTATTCGCAGAGGGGCATGGTGAGTTCATGTATCATTTCATTTTTTTTCACAAGTTAGCGGAAGATGACACTTTCGGAGGAAAAAAAAATAATAATAAAGTTTCCATTTCTGCTAACTTCTGGCAAAAAAAAATAAAATCTCAGACGGACTCACTATGCCCCTCAGTGAATACCTTGGGGTGTCTACTTTCCGAAATGGGGTCATTTGTGGGGTGTGTTTATTGTTCTGGGATTTTGGGCGGGGCTAAATTGTGAGCAGCCATGTAAAACCTAAAGGTACTCGTTGGAATTTGGGCACCTTTGCGCACCCAGGCTGCAAAAAAGTGTCACACACGTGGTATCGCCGTACTCACGAGAAGAAGGGCAATGTGTTTTGGGGTGTATTTTCACATGTACACATGCTGAGTAAGAGAAATATCTCTGTAAATTGTCAACTTTGTATAAATTTTTTTAAAAGTTGTCGTTTACAGAGATATTTCTCACACAAAGTATGGGTATATATAAAAATACACCCCAAAACACATTGCCCTACTTCTCCTGAGTACGGCGATACCACATGAGTGACACTTTTTGCAGCCTGGATGCGCAAGCGCCCTAATTCCAATGAGTACCTTTAGGATTTCACAGGGCATTTTTACGCATTTGGATTCCAGACTACTTCTCATGCTTTAGGGGCCCCTAAAATGCCAGGACAGTATAAATACCTCACAAGTGACCCCATTTTAGAAAGAAGACACCCCAAGGTATTCCGTGAGGGGTATGGTGAGTTCATGTATCATTTCATTTTTTTTCACAAGTTAGCGGAAGATGACACTTTCGGAGTAAAAAAAAATAATAATAAAGTTTCCATTTCTGCTAACTTCTGGCAAAAAAAAAAAAAAATCTCAGACGGACTCACTATGCCCCTCAGTAAATACCTTGGGGTGTCTACTTTCCGAAATGGGGTCATTTGTGGGGTGTGCTTATTGTTCTGGGATTTTGGGCGGGGCTAAATTGTGAGCAGCCATGTAAAACCTAAAGGTACTCGTTGGAATTTGGGCACCTTTGCGCACCCAGGCTGCAAAAAAGTGTCACACACGTGGTATCGCCGTACTCACGAGAAGAAGGGCAATGTGTTTTGGGGTGTATTTTCACATGTACACATGCTGAGTAAGAGAAATATCTCTGTAAATTGTCAACTTTGTATAAATTTTTTTTAAAGTTGTCGTTTACAGAGATATTTCTCACACAAAGTATGGGTATATATAAAAATACACCCCAAAACACATTGCCCTACTTCTCCTGAGTACGGCGATACCACATGAGTGACACTTTTTTGCAGCCTGGGTGCGCAAAGCGGCCCTAATTCCAATGAGTACCTTTAGGATTTCACAGGGCATTTTTACGCATTTGGATTCCAGACTACTTCTCATGCTTTAGGGGCCCCTAAAATGCCAGGACAGTATAAATACCTCACAAGTGACCCCATTTTAGAAAGAAGACACCCCAAGGTATTCCGTGAGGGGTATGGTGAGTTCATGTAAAATTTTATTTTTCCCCGGCGCCTCCACAACGGCATTCACCGGAGGATGTCCCCGCCTCCTTAGGACAGGAAACAACGCAGAAGCTTGACATAAGAGGCCCTCCCCCCTTACCTGCTTCAGTTGTTTCCTGTCCTCGGGATCGCGTGGAAGCAGCTCCGGTGTGGAGCAGATTTTAGCGCACGGCCTTGGATGCACCCCTGGAGGGAGGGCCAGTGCAGAGGGCGCTTATCCAGTGTCTCCTAGCCCTGGAGCGTCCTTCGGCATAAGCCCGTCAGTGACGGCGGCCCCGGGCAAGGTTCCCCGTCTCAGTTCTCGCGAGAGACGGGATTTCAGTAAGGCTGTGGAAGGCCAGGCTGACGTCATCTCGGCGCGCCGGAAGCGTCACCGCGGGAGCACAGCGTCCAGCAGCATGTCTACGGGAACGCCAGCTACCTCCCTCACGCCTGCGGACCCTTCCACCGCCCAGAGCCCGGTAAGCCCTCCTCCCTACACCCTACTACACACAGACCCACCTTGGGGGCTCAGGTTGTAGTTTGGCGAGTTTTTCCACCCACGGGTGAGGTGTGGGCCCCTTTTTTCTTTCCTATTAGGTTGCCCTGGGTTCCTAAAAATTCTCCACTCATTTTCCTTATAGGACAGGGATTCCGGTACTAAAAACCCGGTGGAGATCCGAAGAAAAGGAAATGCTCCATATGTAGAAAGACCCTATCCTTA
The DNA here is from genome assembly GCA_033119425.1 of Bufotes viridis. Taxonomy (NCBI): domain Eukaryota; kingdom Metazoa; phylum Chordata; class Amphibia; order Anura; family Bufonidae; genus Bufotes; species Bufotes viridis. Next base: position 434,033,116 of record CM065590.1, read on the forward strand.
AAATCCAGCAAGCCACTTTGCCCAAAGTGCATTGATAAAGTGGTCTCGGAAGAATCCCCTTCGTTCATAGATTCTATGAAAACCCAAATTAAAGAGGAAATTAAAAACGCCTTACAGGGACTAGGAACCTCCCAGCCGTCCACTTCCCGAAATTCCCCTGCAAAGTCATTACCGCAGGAAATAGGGGATTCGGATGAAGGCGAGTTACTTTCTGAGCATAGTGCAGGTTCGTCCGATGATGACTCGGGGAAACCCTATTGTACGCCTGAAGACACGGAAAAACTTTTAAAGGCCATTAAAAGCATTATGAATATTGAGGACCCAAAGGAACCTCAGTCTGTTCAAGATAAAAATTTTCACAGATTGGGTGAACGAAAAAAGAGGGTGTTTCCAATGCATAATACTATAGAGACCCTGATAGCCAAAGAGTGGAAAAACCCGGAAAAACGGAACCCTATTCCTAATGCGTTTAAAAGGAAATACCCGTTCGATGAATCTGTCTCAGCAAATTGGGACAAGACCCCAAAGGTTGACGCACCAATAGCGAAAATCTCCAAAAAGACCGCGCTGCCGTTTGAGGACATGGCCCTTTTAAAGGATCCCATGGATAAAAAATGTGAAGGCTATCTTAAGCAGTCTTGGGAAACAAACACGGCCATGTTGAGACCGAGTATTGCGGGGGCATGCACAGCAGGATCCTTAGCCGTGTGGTTGTCTGAATTAGAGGAAAACATTGCAGCGGGTACACCTAGGGAGGAGTTATTGGGAGCTATTCCCCTCCTCAAACAGGCCTGCAATTTTCTCTCGGACGCCTCTACGAACCTAATTAAACTATCGGCCAGATCTGCGGTCCTGACAAATGCCTCGCGAAAAAATCCCAGAGACGCCAGACAACCAGTAGGGGGAAGACTAAGCGCCTTTTTTCCTGCTTGGGAATAGATCACATCTTCCCAGTGGGTGAAGAATACAATACAGCAGGGATACAAAATAGAATTCAGCACCCGTCCTACAGAAGTATGCACTTTCAACAAACCCTTTTGTCACCCAGGAAAGCAACAGACCCTGGAGTCAGAAATTCAGTCTCTAATCCAAAAGCAGGTCCTAATCCAGGTACCCCATCATCAGGAAAAAGGGGATTCTATTCTCCAGTCTTCCTAATCCAAAAACCCAATGGTTCCTTCAGGTTTATAATAAATCTAAAACATCTAAATTTAAATTTCCAGTACAAAAGATTCAAAATGGTGTCTATCAGGTCAACGACAAACCTTCTGTCTCGAAACTGTTACATGGCAAGTATAGACTTGTCAGACGCGTACTACCACGTTCCCATACACCTCAATTCCCAAAAATATTTAAGAATTGCGGTAACCTTAAAAGGCAAACTAAGCCACTTCCAATTCCAAGCCCTCCCGTTCGGGATCTCGTCAGCTCCAAGAGTGTTCTCAAAGGTCATGGCCGAAGTCACAGCCTTTTTTCATCTGCAGGGAATTATTATCATCCCCTACCTAGACGACCTGTTAGTAGTGAGCTCCTCAGAACAGACACTCCAGTCACACCTATGTTTTGTTCAAAACAAACTGGCGGAACTAGGGTGGCTACTAAACACAAAAAATCGGATTTAGTTCCAGGGCGTCAAAAGATATTCTTGGGTGTCTTACTAGATTAAGAAAAATGCATGTCCTTTCTACCCCAAAACAAACAGATTGCAAAATAGAGTAACTTTCTGGGAGATTGCTGTCAGAAGTCGACCTCAATACGGGATATCATGACCCTCTTAGGACATCTGACCTCCACAATCCCGGCAGTAAGGTGGGCCCAACATCATTCCAGACCCTTACAACATTTTCTTTTACAGGTTTGGGACAAAAGACAGTCCAGTATAGACAAGATAGTAAAAATACCCCACGGTGTAAAACGGTCCCTTTACTGGTGGAAAATAAAGAAGAATCTCCAGCAAGGGTTTTTTTGGCGTCCCGTAAACCATATAGTCATTACCACAGACGCGAGAGCTCGGGGATGGGGGGGCCATACAGATGGTCATTTAGTCCAGGGGTGTGGGGTCAAAATATGGTAAAGGCATCCTCAAATCTAAAAGAACTAATGGCGGTTTTCAATGTTCTTCAAGCCTGCCTTCCTATCGTATCCTCCCGTCACGTACAAATCCTCTCAGACAATGCAACAGCGGTCGCCTATTTAAATCGTCAGGGTGGCACAAAGAGCAGAAACTTAATGTCACTCTCAAGAGAAATCTTCTGTTGGGCGGAAATAAACATAGAATCCTTAACAGCTATCCATTTAAGGGGAGTGGAAAATGGACTCGCAGACTTTCTAAGCAGGGAAAAGTTAAGGGAAGGGGAGTGGTCCCTAGACCCGGAAATATTCAAAAGGATTGTGGCAAAATGGGGGTCTCCCATCATAGACCTGTTCGCAGATCGGAAAAACAAGCAGGTGGAAAACTTCTGTTCCCTCTCGGCACGAGATCACCCCGCATGGGTAGACGCCCTGTCAGCCCCCTGGCCAAGGGGGCTGCTATATGCATTTCCCCCGTTCAATCTCATCCCTCGGGTCCTAATGAAGGCTCTAGAGGACAAGTCTCACGTAATACTAATCGCTCCCTTCTGGCCCAAAAGGTCATGGTTTCCTCTTTTATTCCAGCTAGCAGGAAACTAATTCTGGATTCTCCCATCATATCCAGGACTTCTTCATCAGGGCCCAGTCATACACCCACAAGTAAACCAGTTGAAACTGACGGCGTGGAGACTGAACGCTCCTTCCTAAAACAAAAAGGTTTATCCGACTCCGTAATCTCTACGATTCTGGCGAGTAAAAAGGCAACTACGTCAAACATTTATTCCAGAGCATGGAAGGCATTCCAAAGGTTTGCAGGAGATAAGTGGTTCCAAACGGAACAACCTGATCTACCCCTTATTCTGAGTTTTCTCCAATCAGACCTAGACAAAGGTCTGAAACCAAATACCTTAAAGGTTCAAGTAACCGCCTTAAGTAATTTTCTTGACATCAAGCTGGCTGAGTTCCCACTAATTAAACGATTTTTAAGGGGGGCGATTAGAAAGATTCCTTTTGTGCATTCCTCCATTCCCCCTTGGGACCTTAACCTTGTTCTTCAAGTATTAATGGACCCCCTTTGAGCCCCTTCAGGAGATCCCTTTAAAGCTGCTGACGTGGAAGACCACGTTTCTGATTGCCATCACTTCAGCGAGAAGAGTGGGGGAGATTCAAGCTTTCTCCTGTAAACCTCTGTACCTTAAAATTCTTGAAGACAGCATCATCCTCAGACACACCCCTTCTTTCCTTCCAAAAGTTGTCTCAAAGTTTCACCGTCAACAGGAGGTTTACTTGCCCTCCTTCTGTCCAAACCCGTCCTCAGAGGTCGATGTTAGACGTTGCATCCTTTCCTATTTGGATAGCTCAGAATCCTTTAGGAAATCAGATCATCTCCTTGTGCAGTATCAGGGCCAGAATAAGGGTGCCACGGCCAGCAAAGCTACCATTTCTAGATGGATTAGGAGCACTATTGAGTTCTGCTATCTCCAGAAAGAATTATCTCCTCCGACCGGATTAAAAGCCCATTCCACCAGAGCCATTTCAACATCCTGGGCAGAATATGCCTCAGCTTCGGTGGAACAGATATGCAAGGCAGCAACATGGACGACTCCAAACACCTTCTTTAGGCATTATAAACTGGACGTCAGGGACAATTCTGACTTACTGTTTGGTAGAAAAGTACTCTCCGCAGTACTCCCACCCTAATATAATTTAAAATTACTCTGTTATTCCTCCTGTGAATGCAGTTGTGGAGGCGCCGGGGAAAAGGGTCTATTACTCTTACCGGTAATTGGATTTTCCAATAGCCTCCACAACGGCACTGGAGTTCCCTACCCTTTTCTTTGCGGTTTTCTGTATTCTTTCTTGGAAGTTATTGATGTATGTTGTTGATAATATTTCAATACACTTCTTGCAGCACTATCGAGTCCTATGTTATTACTGAAGCAGGTAAGGGGGGAGGGCCTCTTATGTCAAGCTTCTGCGTTGTTTCCTGTCCTAAGGAGGCGGGGACATCCTCCGGTGAATGCCGTGGTGGAGGCTATTGGAAAATCCAATTACCGGTATAAGAGTAATAGACCATTTTTGTCACAAGTTAGTGGAATATGAGAGTCAGGAGAAAAAATACACCCCAAAACACATTGCCCTACTTTTCCTGAGTACGGTGATACCACATGAGTGACACTTTTTTGCAGCCAAGATGCGCAAAGGGGCCCAAATTCCAATAAGTACCTTTAGGATTTCACAGGGCATTTTTACGCATTTAGATTCTCACGCTTTAGGACCCCTAAAATGCCAGGGCAGTATAAATACCCCACAAGTGACCCCATTGTGGAAAGCAAACAAGAAAGGATCGCGGCACTCTTTCGTCTGTAGAAAATGTTCTTTATTCTACCTTAAAGTGCGACGTTTCGACTTTAATCAAGTCTTTATCAAGCAGACTTGATTAAAGTCGAAACGTCGCACTTTAAGGTAGAATAAAGAACATTTTTTACAGACGAAGGAGTGCCGCGATCCTTTCTTGTTTGGTATCGTATTGGGGACCAATGGTCAGGTCCTAACATCGCAGGCACCGCCACTATATGGACTTTGGGTATTTACCTACAATGGTGCTGTCACCCCATGTATTTTTGTCCCATTGTGGAAAGAAGACACCCCAATGTATTCTGTGAGGGGCATGGCGAGTTCACAGAAAAAATATTTTTTGGCACAAGTTAGCGGAAATTGATATATATATTTTTTTTTACAAAGTCTCATATTCCACTAACTTGTGACAAAAAATTAAATTTTACATAAACTCACCATACCCCTCAGCGAATACCTTGGCGTGTCTTCTTTCTAAAATGGGGTCACATGTGGGGTGTTTGTACTGCCCTGGCATTAAACGTATGGCCAGCATTAGGAGTTTCTGCGATTCTCCTTATATTGAGCATACGGGTAATGAGATTTTTTTTTCCGTTCAGCCTCTGGGCTAAAAAAAAAAAAAAATGAACGGCACAGATTTCTTTATTCGCATCGATCAATGTGGATGAAAAAATCTCTGCCAAAATCAGTGACTGCGGTGCAGTGGGCTGGGCTCTAACTACCTAACAATTAGCTAGCTAACTGGCGGTGATAAGGGATCCTTATGCCCCATTCACACGTCCGCAATTCTGTTTGCGGAACGGAATTGCGGACCCATTCATTTCTATGGGGACTGACTTTGTCCCGCTCGGATCCGGAATTACAGATCCGCGCTTCCGGGTCTGCACTTCCGTTCCGCAAAAATATAGAACATGTCCTATTCTTGTCCGCAATTGCGGACAAGAAAAAGCATTTTCTATATAGTTCTGGCAATGTGCGGATCTGCAAAATGCGGAAAGCACATTGCCGATGTCCATATTTTGCGGATCCGCAAAACACATATGGACGTCTGAATGAGCCTTACAGGGGCGTGACTAGTGACGGGTGACAGGGCGTGATCAGGGGGGGTGACATGGGTGATCAGGGGTTAATCAGTGATGGGGGGGGGGGGTGTAGTGATTGGTGCACTTTACCTATGTTTCCTCTGTTGGTCCCAGACAAAGGGACCACCAGACGAGCAGACAGCAGGCATATCAGACGCTGTTTACAAAACAGCGTCTGATATGCGTTTTAAATGCGTTTTTTTCCGCATCTACAGCCTGCCAGCGCATGATCAGCGCTGGCAGTCTGTAGTTTCAGTTGTCCCGGCTCCTATTGCATTAACGCGCGCGCACGTTCATGCGAAATCTCGGGTCTCACGAGATTACGCCGATAGGCGTGATTGAGACCTGAGAGAGCCGCCGCGCTGATGCCCATCGGCGTTAGCGTGGCGGCAAGTGGATAAAAAGGGAGTAGGGGACAAGAAACACCATCCCAGTACACCAGGTCACAATACCGTTTCATGTAATTAAAAAATACATCATTATACCATATGAAATATATGTGCAAAATCGCAAACCATATAACGTCAATAAGTTATATATGGAGTGAATATCCAAGGAGAGCATGTACAAGGAGAAAGACCGTAAATGCTGATAGTAACAGAAAGTATAACAGTATTATAGCAGAGTCATATATGTTAGGTCATGACTATGCCAAACCCATGTGACTAATTATGCATATAACAGAAGGTCTAACTGCAAGGATGGAAAAGTACACTGTGCTATATTTTGCATCATGTTCTCATAACACTCATTCCCTCTTACCTGTCGTCCTCCTTCCACTCATTCCCTCTTACCTGTCGTCCACCTCCCACCCACCTTCTGAGCCTTCCCCCCCTCCTAACCCTCTTCCCTTCCTTTCCCTTCCTTTCCCCCTTCCCACTCATTCACCACTCCCTCATTCCTAATTGTCTCTTTTTTGTCTCCAATTGACACCCACACGTTTTTTGTCTACTGTTGTTCAATCATGGCTCTTGTATTCATAGCACTTATACCTTTTCACATAATTTAGTGTTTTTCTGATGTTCATAAGATGAATCTGTGATCCTTTTTAGATTTTAATATTTTTTAGAAAATATTGTCTGTACATTTATATACAATTTTAGTATTGGAGAATATATTTGTATCTCATGCGACATGGGGGCGACTAGTACAATTGCTATGTGATATGGGGGCTATTAGTACAATTGCCAATATAGCACATTGATAAATATGGCATCTACAACATATAAGTACTTTAGTTGTTATAGCGATATCTACACACGCATGGTATTATTTTCTGTAATGCGGCTTGCATCTTCAGCATTATGATTTCCCTGCCTGACATGGTACGCGCGGTGACGCGCGGCCGCACTCTGTGTCCCTCCTCCAGGCGTCTCCTTGCCGACCGGACGTCTCACGTGATTTTGTGAGTGGGTCTACGGAGTTCCGGCCGTCGCGCTCGGTGCGGCCACAGGTGTTCGGGCGGGAGAAATCATACGCTATTTGTTTTTTGATTGGCTAGAGGCTTTTTAAATGAGACTTTCCGCAGTAATGGCGTTACCCCCAGACGAAGGCACGCCGAAACGCGCTTCGGGGTAGCGCCATCCCAGTCTCACAGGTCTTGATATAACGAGGTGAGTCCCCTGCTTCTAACTAACGGGGCACAGTGTACTTTTCCATCCTTGTAGTTAGACCTTCTGTTATATGCATAATTAGTCACATGGGTTTAGCATAGTCATGACCTAACATATATGACTCTGCTATAATACTGTTATACTTTCTGTTACTATCAGCATTTATGGTCTTTCTCCTTGTACATGCTCTCCTTGGATATTCACTCCATATATAACTTATTGACGTTATATGGTTTGCGATTTTGCACATATATTTCATATGGTATAATGATGTATTTTTTAATTACATGAAACGTTATTGTGACCTGGTGTCCTGGGATGGTGTTTCTTCTCCCCTACTCCCCTTTTTTAACATTTGATATTTATTATTATGTGACAATAAAGGATATAAATACTTTTCGTACATGGAAGTTGTGAGCTCTATTTTTTCTTCTGTTTTTTCGCTTGATTCGCGAGCTTTTCCTGTTATGTGAATGATTGAGCTGTCTAGTTATATACCGCACTATTATAGTGATTATTATTTAGGTGAAGACACTCAAGGTCGTTTTTTGTTGTTTTGCTATCTCTATATGTGACAAAGTGCTGCGATAATTATTGCAAGACAACTAAAGGTCCTGTTTGGTTCAACTACTGCCTCTCTCATCATTCAACTCTGGCTCCTAATTGCACCTTACGGTGCTGGCGTCACGAACAACAGGGGCCCAGCCACCAAAGCACCCTAAAACCTTTACACCATCAAGGGCACCTCAGCCAACATCTGGCTGGTGTTCCCTGCAACAGAGAGTGCCCCGGAGGATTTTGTGCTGTCTTCCCTTCCACTGCACGCCGACCCAGGGAGCTGCAAAACTGTGAGTACGACTACTACACCCATCCGGCACACCACTACACTCACAAATTGCCCCTGCGTTCTGGGACGCTGCAGTTCTTAATATTTAAAATTATCGATTTGTATTGTACCCAGTATAGCTTTTGTATGGATCAGTCGGAGTTAACGATCCTGGCTCTGAGCCTGCAGGAAGTTGGAGGGTAGATTTAGGTCTGCTCCTAACTCAGTTAGTCTGTTTTTCAGCAGAGGATGTGAGAAGGAGCTACAAGTGGTCATTCCTCACAGGACTAGGCCAAAAGTTCCAGAGATTCGCCTTCTCTGAGGATTATCTTCTGAGAGAAAAAACTCACCATTTTTCAGAACTCCAGAAAGAAAGAACCTAGAAGGTACAGAATCTGCATGGCCGTTCACTGGAGTCAGTCAGTAATGTGTTTTGATGTTTAAGGGCTCATGCACACGACCGTATGTATTTTGCGGTCCGCAAAACATGGAGCCATTGTAACAATGCCTTTCCTTGTCCACCACTGCCCTGGCCCAAGGGAGCATTAATGTGAGGTTTGCATTTATGTGTGATAGACTGTTACAGACAGAACCACTACCACTCCTATCCTCCACTCCTCAGAGGCTTGCGGCAAGTATTATCAACATACCTTTCTTCCAACACAATAGTCCTTTCTTTGTGAGTCTACTATACTGAGGAGATTTACTGGTAACTCACCCAATCGCTGACGTGTGCTGTCCGCATTTTCCATGGACAGCATAAGTAACCATTGATTTAAATGTGTATGTTCACAATTCAGTATTTTTTTTACTGATCTTGGTCAGTAAAAAAAATCATGGAGACGTGCACCGTGATGCGAACCAAACACGCCCATTGAAGTCCACGGGTCAGTGAAAATCACGGACACAACACAGATGGCATCTGTGGTGCGTCCGTTTTTACCGAAGCCTAATAGGAGATACTTTGGAAATTAAATTTCATCTGAGCAACGTCAGTGAATTACAGATGACACACGGATGGTAAAAATGGACACACAGACAAACCACGGATCTTTCACAGACACCTTCGCAGATAAAACACTTATGCTTTTTTTCACGGACGTATCACTGACACGGAAATGTGAACGAGGTCTTATCCTTAAGGCTATGGCTACACGGTGACATGTGTCGAGCGACTTCTTGTCACGCTGCAATTTTTATAATGATGGTCTATAGCAGTGATTTACAGACTGAGTGCCTAAACTGATAACCCACTTATTTATCGCAAAGTGCCAACACGGCAACGTACCCTGAATACTACAGTCCAATATAGTATATCTTTTATGTACTTTATCATTTATAAATCTATAATAGCCTCCCTACATTCAGTGCACTGCCTGTGCTGGTCATAGTGCACCCGGCGCTGATGAATGGCAGGAAAAGTCCAAGGCATATTGGTACACCATAGACTTTTTCCAGGTTGCGGGTGCCCACAGAAAGGGCTCTGAGTGCCGCCTCTGGCACCCGTGCCATAGGTTCGCCACCACTGGTCTATGGCATTGCACTGCGACATGCTGCGATGCCATCCAAGTTGGATTTTAGTGTGACTGTTACATAGCAGTCACAGCATGTCGCAGTGCGAAGCCATTGACTATCATTGCAAAAAATGTCATGCGATAGGACAGTGGTGCGACACATGTCGCAAAGTAGTTGCATTCTTTTTGTCTCGAGACACGTGTCGCCGTGTGGCCCCAGCAAAAGGAGGGTGGAGTAGGAAAACTGGAGGAACATTTCTAGACAAAAGTGTTAAGTTCAACCGCCTGCCGACCGCTATACGCACGGATGCGTCCAGACGGCGGCAGGTTTGTTCCTCCTGGGTATATCAGATGCTGCAGGTTTGTTCTAACTAACTAACTTTTTAAATTTTTGTATACAAAGTTGTCAGTTTACAGAGATATTTCTCTCACCCAACATGGGTATATGTAAAAATACACCCCAAAACACATTGCCCTACTTCTCCTGAGTACGGCGATACCACATGTGTGACACTTTTTTGCAGCCTGGGTGCGCAAAGGGGCCCAAATTCCAACGAGTACCTTTAGGTTTTACATGGCTGCTCACAATTTAGCCCCGCCCAAAATGCCAGAACAGTAAACACACCCCACAAATGACCCCTTTTCGGAAAGTAGACACCCCAAGGTATTCACTGAGGGGCATAGTGAGTCCGTCTGAGATTTTTTATTTTTTTTGCCAGAAGTTAGCAGAAATGGAAACTTCATTATTATTTTTTTTTCTTCCTCAGAAAGTGTCATTTTCTGCTAACTGGTGAAAAAAAATGAAATGATACATGAACTCACCATGCCCCTCTGCGAATACTTTGGGGTGTCTTCTTTCTAAAATGGTGTCATTTGGGGGGTATTTATACTATCCTGGCATTCTAGCACCTGAAGAAACATGACAGGTGCTCAGAAAGTCAGAGCTGCTTCAAAATGCGGAAATTCACTTTTTTGCACCATAGTTTGTAAACACTATAACTTTTACCCAAACCAATAAACATACACTTATTGGATTTTTTTTTTATCTAAGACATGTAGAACAATAAATTTAGAGAAAAATTTATATAGAAATGTAGTTTTAAAAAAAAAAATTACAACAGAAAGTGAAAAATGTCATTTTTTTTTGCAAAAATGTCGTTAAATTTTTATTAATAGCAAAAAGTAAAAATGTCTGCAACAATGAAATACCACCAAATGAAAGCTCTATTAGTGAGAAGAAAAGGAGGTAAAATTCATTTGGGTGGTAAATTGTATGGCCGAGCAATAAACGGTGAAAGTAGTGTAGTGCAGAATTGTAAAAAGTGGCCTGGTCATTAAGGGTGTTTAACCTAACAAACAACGTGAGACATTTGAGAAATGTGGCATCAAGTAAAACTGACTTTAGATATTCCCCTCATCATGATAAATTAACCCCCCCCTCCCCATGGAGTATGTGTGCAGTCCATGTAGACCACAGACGGCACAGGTCTGTGATTGACTGACGTTGGAAACAGGCCTTAGGCCTCATGCACACGAACGTTGAGTGTCCGTTCCCTGCATTGGGGACCACAATTTGAGGTCCCCAATGCAAGGGCAACATCTGTGCAGCGACCGGGACGGATCGAGACCCATTCAACCTGAATGTGTCCGTGATTGGTCCGCACCGCAAAAAAATAGAACAAGTTCTATTTTTTTGTGGTGCGGAGGCACAGACAAAAACACCACATAAGCAATCCGTAGTGCTTCTGTGGGGTTCCGATTCGTCTTCGTTTCGCATCTCCGTGATTGCGGACCCATTCAAGTATGCGGGCCGCAATACGGCCACGGGCACACAACGGCCGTGTGCATGAGACCATACAGTGGGTCCGCAATACACAGGCACCGGCCGTGTGCATCACGGATCCATTCACTTGAATGGGTCCGCGATCCGGGAGATGCGGTGCGGAAGGATGGAGCAGAACCCCATGGAAGCACTACAGAGTTCTTCCGTGGTGTTCTGGCCTTGCCTCCGCACCACAAAAAAAGAAGTGCATGCACTACTTTTTTGCGGAACGGACGGATCACGAACCCATTCAAGTTGAATGGGTCTAGATCCGTCTGCAGCAGCCTCATGGATGTTGCCCGTGCATTACGGTCCCCAATGCACAGAACGGCCGGCACATGTTCATGTGCATGAGCCCTTAGGCTGAATTGATCAGTTATTTTCATCAGTTATTGTAAGCCAAAACCAGGTGCAGGTCAAAAACACAGAATGGTCCGTGGTAACAAAAACCATAACACAATTCACCTTTTACCAGTTAACAAAGCGTGAACGAATTTCAAAATATGAAATTCGCTCATCTCTGTGTAGGCTTCACTACTAGTTTTGGATCACAATAAGGCCTCATGCACATGCCCGTTCCATGCATTGGGGACCAAAATTTTCTGTCCCCAATGCATGGGCACTATCTGTGGACCATGATCTGTCCGCACCACAAAAAAATAGAACATGCTCTATTTTTTGCGGTGCAGAAGCGCGGAGAGGAACCCCATGGAAGCACTCTGTAGTGCTTCCATTTCTCCGTTTTACACCACACCTTCCGGATTGCGGACCCATTCAACTGACGTCTGCATGAGGCCTAACTGAGGGAAATAACTGATCAAATAACTGAAGTGTGAATCTTTACTGCAAGTAACAAGTCGTGGCCACAACGTAGACCCTAAATGTACAGCACATAGAATATATCATGACGGAGGTATTGGTTACCTTTCGTTCGACCCCCGCATGCATACCTGTCTCATACCTGCCGCTAAGACCCACCGATTCATTCCCAGCCTCAATTATACCGAATGACCTGTACCTGCAATAAAGACTCAGACACCAAGCTGGAATGAATCGGCCACAGCAGCCGTTTATTAACATACAACAAGTATAAATATAACATAACCATTGAATGATAACTCCCCCCAGGAGGAGGTCCTTGAAGCCCCAAATAATTGCCAATTACCCCACTGGGGTAAGCCATTTTGCCTCCAGCCGTTGCCCACCAGCTCAGAAGCACCACAGAATCGCCCCATTTAATTTTGCCACTACTGGGAGTCCAGCCCGACCAAGGAGCCCTCCCATCATCCTCACCAGTGAATATAACCAACTTCAAGGACCTCTCCCCGCCACAGCCGCCGTGACAAAAATTTTACCACCTCCCTACACCATCAGCCTCTCCTTTCTGATCCGGAACCCAGATAACCGACAACCCTTTCCCGCTGCCAATAAACAGGGTCGGGTGGGTGGGAGCTTTCTCTGGTTTCCTAAAATGGCCCCTTGCCTTCCTTTGCTTCCACCTTTTAACCCCTTGGTCCCTCCCCTCATTACTAACTTGGCCAATCCCTACCCTCCAGGGATTCTTCAGACCCACCCCTTTAATTAGTCTAACCTATCCCAACCCCCCGGGGTCTCTCTGAACCAAACCCCCGTCATGCTGGCCTTCCCTAAAGGCCCTGCCCCCCAGTCCGGCCATGACTTGACGGAGGTATTGGTTACCTTTCGTTCGACCCCCGCATGCATACCTGTCTCATACCTGCCGCTAAGACCCACCGATCCATTCCCAGCCTCAATTATACCAAATGACCTGTACCTGCAATAAAGACTCAGACACCAAGCTGGAATGAATCGGCCACAGCAGCCGTTTATTAACATACAACAAGTATAAATATAACATAACCATTGAATGATAACTCCCCCCAGGAGGAGGTCCTTGAAGCCCCAAATAATTGCCAATTACCCCCTGGGGTAAGCCATTTTGCCTCCAGCCGTTGCCCACCAGCTCAGAAGCACCACAGAATGGCCCCATTTAATTTTGCCACTACTGGGAGTCCAGCCCTGACCAAGGAGCCCTCCCATCATCCTCACCAGTGAATATAACCAACTTCAAGGACCTCTCCCGCCACAAGCGCACAGACTTGAACCCTTAAGCCTGTGCGCCCCTCCACAAACCAGAGCCGTCTCACTCCCATCTTGCCACACCAAAACCCCCCAAACCAAACCAACTACATACAAATGCCCACCGTCGGCCCTCCAAAAAACCCATCACACCCTTCTCATGCACAACATGCCCTGCCACTTCTGCCCCATTCATGTCCACACAAAACGCCCCATTGCCCTGTTCACCTTAAACCTCAACCTATTCACGCCCGCTATGAGTCTGGCATTCCTCAAACACCTTCTGCAGGACCATATTGGACCAAACTTGTCATCAACCCTGGAAACAACGCCCCTAGCCGCCACAGGTCCAACATCATATCCCAAAGCAACACCCGCCACGATCGTGCTGCAAGATCACTACCTTCCACCTGAAGCACCAACACGTCAGGTTACCTACCCTGCCTAATGAAACAGTACTTCGGGTAACCACACTGCCCCAACCCTACCCCGCGCCCTAACCACCGTGCCACCACCGCCGACCGAGGGAAACCCAATTCCCGGCCGTCCGGCCTAACCGCTGCGCAGCCGGCCCCCTAGAAACAAAAAAAGGAATGGCCAAGCATCCTCACCAAGGCCGGAGCTGAACCTAAAACGAAAATCGGAGCAACGAGCCATCCCGCCAAACCCACGACCCCCCCAGATGTACAGTCGAGGCAACCGGATATAAAACCGGAAACAAATCCCCATGCCCTATGCGCTTGATGACTTCATCACTCAACCCCCCAATCACTGCCCCAATCCGGAACAAATGACTTTAATACCCCCTCTAAATCCCTCCCCCCACTTCCTTAAACACTTTGAGAAAAACCGCATCAAATTGATAACGAGATAATGAACTATCACTATACCCTAACAATGGTAAACCCTCATCTTCTTATAATCCCGTATTCCCTCATACATCTTACAGGGCCCATAGCCAAAACCTGGAATGCCAAATAGCACCACTCCACGCTCTCTACCCTCTACAACCATCTTTGAGCAACGTATAATGAATCCCACCCTAATGTGGGACAGATCCAATGTCCCTCCGATGAAACTCCCCCACCACCCGACTAACCGTCGGACAAATCAATTCCCAACTACGCCAACTCTTCAGAGCCCTCGTAACCAAAGGCCTTCGTGAAATCTGTCACTTTCCACAACTGAAAGCTAACCCAGCCATCCAGCTCTGCACCGTACCCACCAACCATCCCTCTTCTCTACTAAGACTGAAAAACAATCACGGAATCATCAGATCACCATCCCAATCACCCAGGCTATCACACCCATCCTCCCAGTACTGCCATGTCTCCAAAACAAGTCGCCCATGAACCAAGCAACAATGGTGCCAAACGGAGCCCTGGTATGGGCCACCGACAACTCAGGCACTCCCTCCCAAACTCTTCAGCCCCCGGAGCAAGCTGACAAAAACGGTCCTACCGCGACCTAGAGAGAGCGTCAGCCATACAGTTATCAACCCCTGGCCTGTGCACCGCCAACACCCAGACACTCCCATACCATCCTCGGTGACATTCACACCACCAATGGCGATGAGGCCGGCAGCCTGTTTGTCGCCTGAATCACCCCAAAGTAATCACCATGGAAACAAACCTTTATCCTAAAAAACCGCTCCCCCACAGCAGAACCGCCACCATTATGGGGAATCGCTCTTAACAGCGCTAAATTTTGAACCCATCCTTGCTAAATTTCTATTTATATATATATATATATATATATATATATATATAAATATATATACATAAATATATATATATATATATATATATTTTTTTGTTTGTTTGTTTGTTTTTGACCCATCCTTTTTTCGACCCATCCGTTCACCACAACTATGTGGCCAGCCCCCTATTGACCCCCCAGGGAATACGCCCCACAAAAACCCCCACTCCCCTCCGTGTCCGAAAATAACTCAACATCAAAAGAATTCACCACCACACCCATGAATAGCGAGCAACCGTCATAATTCCCCCAGAAGGAACTCCAGACTGTAACGTCCACTCTTAATCCATTGCCCCACCAAATGTTGCGATGCGACTACGCTCGCAGTGACCCCCACTAAACGCCTGCCAAAAACACCCCCTATCGGAATCATCCGACACTCCAAATTGAATTTTTAAGAAATAACTGAAGCTCACGCAACTGTATCCATTTTAAGCGATTAAACCTCGATACTGCCCCTCTCAAATCCCCCAATTTACCTAAATGCAATCTACCTTCCATTTTCAACGTGTCAATCACTATACCCAGAAAAATTAAACCCTGTGACTGGCCCCGTAGTCTGTTCTTCCGCCCATGGAACACCGAACGCCTTGCACAACGTACCTAACGTATACACACACACGCAAGTCCGGTGGGCCAATACACCAGAGTCGTCCAAGTAGCAAATGATGGAGTCGCAACCCGAAACATCTGCCACCGTCCACTCCAAACAAGCTAATGCTTGCAAGTCAGCACATAATAAGCAACCGCCCATCAGAACACAACGATCAACAGAAACCCCCTTGTTTCAAAAACACCCCCCCAGATGCAAACACTCCGAATGCATCGGCAGAAACCTAAAAAATGGCTCTTTGATGTAAATCTTTGAGAGCAATGCCCCTTACCCAAACTTCCTAACCCCCTGTACCGTTGCGTCAATTAGAGTATAGACCACGGAACACAATCCCAGATCGATACCGTCACTGACCGCCATCCCTTTGGGGAAAGGCCAAATGAACACCAAGCCGAAACGTATGCCCCCCCCCCCTAGGAACCACTCCAGAGGGGGTGGGGGGCCCGCCCATGCACCAGTGTTGGAACCTAGAACAGACCCACCATCCCACCCAGTAAGACTTCCTTCCTCAGCGCACCCCAACCTCGCTCCAAGTTTCTCTTCTTAACCAACCACTTTTTTTTTTTTTTTTTATTTAAACCCCATGAGACTCCTCGAGCAACAAAATCGCCGCCTCTTTCTCCGAAAACCCAGCGAGGAATGGCTCCATCTTTTGTAGACCGGCCGGCGTCTCTCCCCCAGGTAATATTACTGTTGCCTATTCCCATTACACAATTGCAAAGCACCCATGTGAGCCCCCGCAACAGGAGCTCCCGCCGGTAAACGAGAAGCATGACCCCATTCGCGGATGTTGTCTCGGTACTATTCTAACCCCCACCTCCTGAGTCCCCCCACGAAGAGCTGCCCTGGCCTAATTGGCGCCGTTAACCACAAAGCTATAGCTTGGCGATCCCACCTCCTCTCTGGACGCACTGCCGTCTACCACCTGCACTGCTCGGCATACCGCAACCCCGCTACTCCCCCATACAACCGATATCCCTTTGCTAATTGCGTCACAACAGAAGAACCAAGCCGAACAGCAACCTGGCGCATTCTCCCCTATCATGCTCACCTATATTGCAAATGCCCGCAGTAATAAACAATATCTCCACGTTTCCTTATCCCATTGATTAAAAGTCGTCCTTCCGCACACTATCCCACTTAAAGTTTCAAACGGGAGCAGAGAAAAGACCAGCAACACATTCCCCTCCCCCAAATACGCTGTGTGACCTCTAGCTTTAAACAAAACCTACATAAACCTGTCCTCCAAGTCAACCGTTTCTTCCACTACCGCCCCACCTACCAAAATCCGTACAGACACCACATTAGTCCCCCAAACCTGACCTGCCTACGAACCCAAACCTGGCAGGAGCAACCGCCATGCCCCAAGCCAGCAACGGGGACACCCCCCCTGCCCCCACCTGCAAACAAGCCTGCTAATCCCCCCCAACAAATGATGTAAACCACCCCTAAGTCACCTGGGGCCCCCCACCGCCCCCCAGACCCTACGCTAACTGCGCTAAAGGTGCCCATGACGTCTTACCTGGCTGCCTGGGTGCTGTGACCCCATCAGCCGAAGATCCTGTATCCAGCCGACCGGACCTCTGCGTCGCTCCTCCATCTTCATTGTTAGGCCCCACTCTATCTTGTCCCCTGCCCGAGCACGTGTCAGGGACGATGGTGCTGCACCCTACAGCAGGCGAAACTGAGAGGGCGGAGCTTCGTCTGCGCTGCATCTCCTGTGCTGGGGGCCTGCTGCATGCTGCCACTGGCTTGACAGCAGCCCCGTGCCTCCCGACATCCTGATCACGCAGGGGGGCACACTCCCCTCCTTGACCCGAGGGTGTGCCCGCCGATCCTGGTCCTGGTCCCACGTCGCATCGCAGCTTAAGATGGAGGTGGCCGGGCCTGGCCACCCCGTGGGCTCCGCCTACTTTTTGGATTCCTTCCACGCTAGGGAGTACAGGAGGAGGCTTTCCCCACTGCTCCTCAGCGTGAAGGGTCCGCGGAAGGGCTCCGCATGCGGCGCTGAGCCCGGAAAGAGGAAGGAGGGAGCCATGTACTACAGCTCGCCGGCGGCCTGTCCCGCCGCGGCCGTGTAGCCAGGGCCTAATGCAAAACTAGGACCTCAGCCGCCCCCCTGCAGCAAAGCCTGCTCTGGCTTCTGGACACAGTCGGATCCCTGTGCCTCTGCAGCCGCCATCAGCTGCCTAACGATCTCCTCAAGCTGCTCCATTGCAAGGTAGGAACAGCACCTGACGTGTCCTAAGCTTTCTCTGGTTTCCTAAAATGGCCCCTTGCCTTCCTTTGCTTCCACCTTTTAACCCCTTGGTCCCTCCCCTCATTACTAACTTGGCCAATCCCTACCCTCCAGGGATTCTTCAGACCCACCCCTTTAATTAGTCTAACCTATCCCAACCCCCCGGGGTCTCTCTGAACCAAACCCCCGTCATGCTGGCCTTCCCTAAAGGCCCTGCCCCCCAGTCCGGCCATGACTTTATACGTGGCCATTAACAGGTTAATAGTGACTGATCTTGTGCTGTTCAGCCGTATCCTGAGGACACAAGTATAAACCCGCCCTCTGGATTCTGAACCTCAGAGAACTGCAGTTTCTTTTCTCTCTTCCTCTGTCAGCCATGGCGTCTGCTGATCTGAGGGCTGAGCTGGACTGCTCCATCTGTCTGCACACCTATACAGATCCAGTAATGCTGAGATGTGGACACAACTTCTGCCGGGTCTGTATTGATCGTGCACTGGATACACAGGACGAGTCTGGGGTTTATACCTGTCCTGGATGTAGAGAAGAGTTTCAGGAGCGGCCTACACTGATGAGGAACTTAGCTCTGCGCAACATTATGGAGAATTTATTGGTTACTCCACATAAAGAGACGGAAACTGGGATCTGCTGCACTTACTGTGTGGACTCTCCTGTACCTGCTGTTAAATCCTGTCTACACTGTGAGGCTTCTCTGTGTGAGAAACACCTGAGAGTTCACAGCAAATCATCAGAACACGTCTTATCTGACCCCAGCACTTCCCTGGAGAAAAGGAAATGTTCTGTCCATAAGGAGGTCTTGAAATATTACTGCACCGAGGACGCTGCTTGTATCTGTGTGTCCTGCAGTTTGGCTGGAGAACATCGTGGACACCGGGTGGAGATGGTGGATGAGGCCTCTGAGAAGAAGAAAGGGAAACTGAGAAACATTCTCCAGAAACTGTCCACAAAGCGAGAGGAGACTGAGGAAAGAGTCCAGAACCTGGAGGAACGCTGGAGAAAAGCTCAAGAAAAAGCATCTGGGGAAGCAGAGAGAGTCACTGCCCTGTTTACAGACATCAGGAAAAGACTGGACGACCTGGAGAAGAGGGTCCTGAGCGAGATCTCCAGGCAGGAAAAGGAAGAGTCACTCTCATTCTCTACTCTGATCCAGAAGCTGGAAATAAAGAAGGACGAGCTGTTCAGGAGGATGAGACACATTCAGGAGATATGTACCATGACTGATCCACTGACTGTCTTACAGGAACCGGATACAGGTGACTTGTGTGATCCTGAAGAGGGAGGAGGTGATGAGGACATAAATAGATGTCTCCATGATGTAGGTGATCTGGATGTAGCTGTGATCTCAGACAAATTACATACATTATGTGACATAATAACAGATATAAGGAGAGGGATCTATGTGGAGGGTCCTGCAGACATATTACTGGATGTAAACACAGCTGGTAATAATGTCCTTATATCAGACGACCTGAAAACTGCAACCTGGACACAAAATAAGCTGAATCGTCCAGAAACAGCAGAGAGATTCCAGGATTATAGTCAGGTGATGAGCAACAGGAGATTTACCTCAGGACGTCATTACTGGGATGTGGAGAGCAGTGGATCAGTGATATGGATGGTGGGGATGTGTTATCCCAGTATAGACAGGAGGGGGCGTCAGTCATACATTGGATATAATAATAAGTCCTGGAGTTTGAGGAGGTATAATAATCAGTATTCAGTGATACATGACTGTAAATGTACCCAGTTACCTGACAAGGTCTCCAGTGATAGAGTCAGGATATGTCTGGATTATGAGGCCGGGCAGCTGTCCTTTTATGAGCTGTGTGACCCCATCAGACACTTACACACCTTCACTGCCACCTTCACCGAGCCCCTTCATGCTGCATTATGTGTATGGAGAGGATCTGTAAAGATATCAGGGGGAAGCAGAAACTGGGAGAAACCTTCATAAGCTATGAAAATCAGTAGTGGCTAAACTCCAGACACGAAACGGACCTCCTACGTCACTGGGTCACGTGACATTCTCTTGTCACGTGACTCGGAATCGGCAGCGTGAATAGAGAGGTCGGACTCGGAAGCCGGAGAGCTCAGGCTGTGTGCAGAGCAGGTCACAGATGGCTGCTCTTAAAGGGAACCTGTCACCTAAAAAACGATTATAAAGCTGTTCATATTACCTTATAGTGCCCCATAGTAGTTTTCTAAAGCGCTTTTTCTTACTTTTTCAGCATTTAGGCTCAGAGAAATCGATGTTTTATTCAGCCGCAGCCCCGTGCTTCAAGTCAGGCTTGAAGTCAAGGGGCAGCAGCCTAGGCGTCTTCAGTCCTGCTCTCCCTGCCTCCGGCTGCCTTGATTGACATCCAGCATCTCAGTGCCGGGACCGCTCTCTCAGCCCGCATGCGCAGTAAAGGGCGGCAGATTTGTATGGGGGGGGGGGGGGTCGGCGGTGTAGTTTTGTATGCTGGGGGGTGCCGTGTAGTTTTGTATGCAGGGGGGGTGCCGTGTAGTTTTGTATGCTGGGGGGGGTGCCATGTAGTTTTGTATGAGGGGGGCGGGGTGGGGGTAATTGCCATGTAGTTTTGTATGCGGGGGCGGGGGGTGGGAAGTGTGATGTGCCGTGTAGTTTTGTATTGGGGGGGGGGGGGTGCCGTGTAGTTTTGTATGCAGGAGGGGTGCCGTGAAGTTTTGTATGCGGGCTACTATCATCTGGGGAGGCCATATTGTATGTTGGTTTACTGAACAGGTTTCCAGTATGTTCTTCGTTCCTGATATTTATTCATATATATTTTCCACTGTGAAAGCTAATAAAAACTTGTTGAACCAAAAAGAAAAGTTTTATATATATTTTTGTTCATTTATTTTTTTGTTAATTTTTTTCCATTTTATTAACTTTTGGCATTCTTCTGTATTCTAGGCGCTTGTAGCTGTGCATAGAGATAGGCGCAGACGTCTATGATGGCTGGTGGTTAGGGAAGCGA
This sequence comes from Bufotes viridis, assembly GCA_033119425.1. Taxonomy (NCBI): domain Eukaryota; kingdom Metazoa; phylum Chordata; class Amphibia; order Anura; family Bufonidae; genus Bufotes; species Bufotes viridis. The sequence goes on from CM065590.1 coordinate 434,054,104, forward strand.
GCTTCAGATTCTTCCTCCAAAGTCGCTTCATTCAAAACTTCAGAATAATACTGTATGGCGATCCGCCTCAGTACAGTATTAGAATGTATGGGCTCTAAGGAGACGAAGTTAGTTATGTTATTCACAAAGTCGGGCGCGACTTCATTGAATAACTCAGGTAGTTAATTCTTAGGCCTCATGCACACAAACGTATTTTCTTTCTGTGTCCGTTCCGTTTTTTTTGCGGACCATATGTGGAACCATTAATTTCAATGGGTCCGCAAAAAAAAGGTACTCCTTGGGCATTCCGTATGTCCATTTTTCAGTTCCACAAAAAAATAAAGCATGTCCTATTTTTTTCTAGTTTGCGGACAAGGATAGGCATTATTACAATGGATCCGCAAAAATAACAGATCCACAAAAAAACGGATGCCATACAGAACGTCATCTGTTTTTTTTTGCGGATCCACAATTTGCGGACCGCAAAACACATACGGTCGTGTGCATGAGGCCTTAAAGTGGAAAAACACTTTAAAACTTGAAGCTGAACATGGCTTCGGTTCAGAGGTTCCGTACTAGACGGAGCCGAAGCCAAGTTCGGCTTTAAGTATTAAAGTGTTTTTCCACTTTAAGAATCAACTACCTGAATTATTCAATGAAGTCACGCCCGAATTTGTGAATAACATAACTGACTTTAACTCCTCGGAGCCCATACATTCTAACACTGTATGGAGGCGGATCCCCATACAGTATTATTCCGAAGTTTTGAACAAAGCGACTTCGGATGTAGCTTCTGAAACTCGCTTCCCTCAACACCAACAATGGCCTAACAGACATGCACATTACAAGGCCCTGCTGATCCGTGAGGAGCGGCATTTACTGCTACAAGAGGACTCCCTGCATCGTACAATGCTTTAACTCCTTCCTGACCACCCAACGTAAATATACCTCAGTGGGTGGATATTTAACCACTTCAGCCCCCCTAGCTTAAACACCCTTAAAGACCAGGCCACTTTTACAAATCCGCACTACACTACTTTCACCGTTTATTGCTCCGTCATGCAACTTACCACCCAAATGAATTTTACCTCCTTTTCTTCTCACTAATAGAGCTTTCATTTGGTGGTATTTCATTCTTGCTGACATTTTTACTTTTTTTGCTATTAATACAAATTTAACGACATTTTTGCAAAAAAATGACATTTTTCACTTTCTGTTGTAAAATTTAAAAAAAAAAACTACATTTCTATATAAATTTTTCTCTAAATTTATTGTTCTACATGTCTTTGATAAAAAAAAATCCAATAAGTGTATATTTATTGGTTTGGGTAAACGTTATAGCGTTTACAAACTATGGTGCAAAAAAGTGAATTTCCGCATTTTGAAGCAGCTCTGACTTTCTGAGCCCCTGTCATGTTTCTTCAGGTGCTAGAATGTCAGGATAGTATAAATAACCCCCAAATGACACCATTTTAGAAAGAAGACACCCCAAAGTATTCGCGGAGTGGCATCGTGAGTTCATGTATCATTTCATTTTTTTTCACAAGTTAGCGGAAAATGACACTTTCTGAGGAAAAATAATAATAATAAAGTTTCCATTTCTGCTAACTTCTGGCAAAAAAAAAAAATCTCAGACGGACTCACTATGCCCCTCAGTGAATACCTTGGGGTGTCTACTTTCCGAAATAGGGTCATTTGTGGGGTGTGTTTACTGTTCTGGCATTTTGGGCGGGGCTAAATTGTGAGCAGCCATGTAAAAGCTAAAGGTACTCGTTGGAATTTGGGCCTCTTTGCGCACCCAGGCTGCAAAAAGTGTCACTTATGTGGTATCGCCGTACTCAGGAGAAGTAGGGCAATGTGTTTTGGGGTGTATTTTTACATATACCCATGTTGGTTGAGAGAAATATCTCTGTAAACTGACAACTTTGTATAAAAAAATTTAAAAATTGTCGTTTACAGAGATATTTCTCACACAAAGTATGGGTATATATAAAAATACACCCCAAAACACATTGCCCTACTTCTCCTGAGTACAGCGATACCACATGAGTGACACTTTTTTGCAGCCAAGATGTGCAAAGGGGCCCAAATTCCAATGGGTACCTTTAGGATTTCACAGGGCATTTTTACGCATTTGGATTCCAGACTTCTTCTCACGCTTTAGGGCCCCTAAAATGCCAGGGCAGTATAAATACCCCACATGTGACCCCATTTTGGAAAGAAGACACCCCAAGGTATTCCATGAGGGGCATGGCGAGTTCATAGAAAAAAATGTTTGGCACAAGTTAGTGGAAATTGATTTTTTATTGTTTTTCTCACAAAGTCTCCCTTTCCGCTAACTTTTGACAAAAAGTTTAATTTTTCATGGACTCACTATGCCCCTCAGCGAATACCTTGGGGTGTCTTCTTCCAAAATGGGGTCACATGTGGGGTATTTATACTGCCCTGGCATTTTAGGGGCCCTAAAGCGTGAGAAGAAAATGCGTAAAATGCCCTCCTAAAGTTACTCATGGAATTTAGGCCCTTTGCGCATCTTGGCTGCAAAGTGTCACTCATGTGGTATCGCCGTACTCAGGAGAAGTAGGGCAGTTTGGGGTGTATTTTTACATATACCCATGCTGGGTGAGAGAAATATCTCTGTAAATTGACAACTTTGAATAAAAAATTTAAAAAGTTGTCATTTACAGAGATATTTCTCACACAAAGTATGGGTATATATAAAAATACACCCCAAAACACATTGCCCTACTTCTCCTGAGTACGGCGATACCACATGTGTGACACTTTTTGCAGCCAAGATGCGCAAAGGCCCAAATTCCCATGAGTACCTTTAGGATTTCACAGGGCATTTTTACGCATTTGGATTCTTACGCTTTAGGACCCCTAAAATGCCAGGGCAGTATAAATACCCCACAAGTGACCCCATTGTGGAAAGAAGATACCCCAAGGTATTTCGTGAGGGGCATGGCAAGTTCACAGAATTTTTTTTTTTTTGGCAGAAGTTAGCGGAAATTGATTTTTATTTTTATTTTTTACAAAGTCTCATATTCCACTAACTTGTGACAAAAAATAAAATTTTACATGAACTCGCCGTACCCCTCACGGAATACCTTGGGGTGTCTTCTTTCTAAAATGGGGTCACTTGTGAGGTTTTTGTACTGCCCTGGCATTTTAGGGGTCTCCGCAATCATTACACGTATGGCCAGCATTAGGAGTTTCTGCGATTCTCCTTATATTAAGCATACGGGTAATGAGATTTTTTTTTTTCCGTTCAGCCTCTGGGGTGAAAAAAAAAAAAAATGAACGGCACAGATTTTTTCATTCGCATCAATCAATGTGGATGAAAAAATCTCTGCCAAAATCAGTGACTGCGGTGCGGTGGGCTGGGCGCCAGCTACCTAACAAGTAGCTAACTAACTGGCGGGATAAGGGACCCTTAGGCCCCATTCACACGTCCGCAATTCTGTTTATGGAACGGAATTGCGGACCCATTCATTTCTATGGGGACAGACTTTGTCCCGCTCGGATCCGGAATTATGGATCCGCGCTTCCGGGTCTGCACTTCCGTTCCGCAAAAATATAGAACATGTCCTATTCTTGTCCGCAATTGCGGACAAGAAAAGCATTTTCTATATAGTTCTGGCAATGTGCGGATCTGCAAAATGCGGAAAGCACATTGCCGGTGTCCGTGTTTTGAGGATCTGCGGATCCGCGGATCCGTGGATCAGTTCCGCGGATCCGTGAATCCACGGATCCGCAAAACACATATGGACGTCTGAATGGAGCCTTACAAGGGGTGTGATCAATGACAGGGGGTGATCAGGGGTCTAGATGGGGTGATCAAGGGGTTAACAAGGGGTTAATAGGTGAGGGGGTGGGGGGTTAGTGTAGTGTTTGGTGCAACTTTACTATAGTTACCTGGTCCTCTGGTGGTCGATCCCAGCAAATGGGACCACCAGAGGACCAGGTAGCAGGTATACCAGACGCTGTTCACAAAACAGCGTCTGGTATACATGTTTGATGCGATGTTATATCGCATCTACAGCCTGCCAGCGATTGATAATCGCTGGCAGGCTGTAGTACAACTCCTGAGACGCGCGCCACTGTGAACGCGCGCACGTTCACAGGAAATCGCGTCTCGCGAGATGACGCGCCGATGCGTCCACTCAGAAGAACAGGACCGCCCGCAGGACGCATCCCTGCGTTAGGCGGTCCTGGAGTGGTTAAATATGGCAGCCGCTCGCTAGCACCATAGCTGCAGACACCTGGGGCCAATGTATGTGATTGACGATAACTGCACACATTTAACCCCTCAGGCGCCTTGGTGAAATGTGACTATGCATCGGCTCCTCCCACTGACCCTTGGTGCTCCTGAATGATGCAAGGCTGCAACAGCCGTCTTCCTATGAAGACCCCACCTGTGCATGGGAGACTATTGGGGATCTATAAAAAAAAAGTGTACCAAAAAAAAAAAAATCACACTATTTTCCCAAAATTAAAATACATAATAGAAAAATAAACATCATCGCTATCACTGCAGAAAGACCTATACTATTAAAATATAAAAATATTTATCCCATTTGGCAAATGGCATAATGAGAAAAAAAACATCAAAACCACCTTTTGTCATCTCACCTTCCCCCAAAAAATGACCTGTTCATCTCATAGGGAACGCTGTAAAAACAAACCCCATAAAACTATATAAATGTGGTATCGCTGTAATCGTACTGACCCAGAGAAGGAAGAGAACAGGTCAGTTTTATCTCATAGGGAACGCTGTAAAACCAAACCCCATAAAACTATATAAGGGTACTTTTACACTTGTGGCAGGACGGATCCGTCCTGTCGCAACTGCCCGTGCACTGCCGTGCTGCCGCTCCGTCCCCATTGACTATATTGGGGCGGGGGGCGGAGCTACGGCGCAGCACATCTGTGCACGGCAAAAATCGCCGGACTAAAAAGTCGAACATGCAGGACTTTTAGTCCGGCCGTGCAGTGCCGTAGCTCCGCCCCCTGCCCCATTATAGTCAATGGGGACGGAGCAGCAGCACGGCAGTGCACGGGCACTTGCGGCAGGACAGATCCAGGAGGCTAAATAGCCTGCCGGATCCGTCCTGCCGCAAGTGTAAAAGTACCCTAAATGTGGTATCGCTATAATCGTACTGACCCACAGAATGAAGGGAACAGGTCAGTTTTATCTCATAGGGAACGCTGTAAAACCAAATCCCATAAAACTATATAAGGGCTCGTGCACACAAACCTCCACATAAAGAGACGGAAACCGGGATCTGCTGCACTTACTGTGTGGACTCTCCGGTACCTGCTGTTAAATCCTGTCTGATGTGTGAGGCTTCTCTGTGTGAGAAACACCTGAGAGTTCACAGCAAGTCATCAGAACACGTCTTATCTGACCCCAGCACTTCCCTGGAGAACAGGAAATGTTCTGTCCATAAGAAGATCCTGGAGTATTACTGCACCGAGGACGCTGCTTGTATCTGTGTGTCCTGCAGTTTGGTTGGAGAACATCAGGGACATCGGGTGGAGATGCTGGATGAGGCCTCTGAGAAGAAGAAAGGGAAACTGAGAAACATTCTCCAGAAACTGACCACAAAGCGAGCGGAGACTGAGGAAAGAGTCCAGAACCTGGAGGAACGCTGGAGAAAAGCTCAAGAAAAAGCATCTGGGGAAGCAGATAAAGTCACTGCCCTGTTTACAGACATCAGGAGAAGACTGGATGACCTGGAGAAGAGGGTCCTGAGTGAGATCTCCAGGCAGGAAAAGGAAGAGTCACTCTCATTCTCTACTCTGATCCACAAGCTGGAAATAACGAAGGACGAGCTGTTCAGGAGGATGAGACACATTCAGGAGATATGTACCATGACTGATCCACTGACTGTCTTACAGGAACCGGATACAGGTGACTTGTGTGATCCTGAGGAGCGGGGAGGTGATGAGGACATAAATAGAGGTCTCCATGATGTAGGTGATCTGGATGTAGCTGTGATCTCAGACAAATTACACACATTATGTGACATAATAACAGATATAAGGAGAGGGATCTATGTGGAGGGTCCTGCAGACATATTACTGGATGTAAACACAGCTGGTAATAATGTCCTTATATCAGACCACCTGAAAACTGCAACCTGGACGCAAAATAAGCTGAATCGTCCAGAAACAGCAGAGAGATTCCAGGATTATAGTCAGGTGATGAGCAACAGGAGATTTACCTCAGGACGTCATTACTGGGATGTGGAGATCAGTGGATCAGGGAGATGGAGGGTGGGAATGTGTTATCCCAGTATAGACAGGAGGGGAGATCAGTCATACATTGGATATAATAACAAGTCCTGGAGTTTGAGGAGGAGGTATAATCAGTATTCAGTGATACATGATGGTAAATGTACCCGGTTACCTGACAAGATCTCCAGTAATACAGTCAGGATATGTCTGGATTATGAGGCCGGGCAGTTGTCCTTTTATGAGCTGTGTGACCCCATCAGACACTTACACACCTTCACTGCCACCTTCACCGAGCCCCTTCATGCTGCTTTATATGTATGGAGAGGATCTGTAAAGATATCAGGCGGAAGCAGAAACTGGGAGAAACCTTCATAAGCTATGAAAATCAGTAGTGGCTAAACTCCAGACACGAAACGGACCTCCTGACGTCACTGGGTCACGTGACATTCTCTTGTCACGTGACTCTGAATCGGCAGCGTGAATAGAAGGGTCGGACTCGAAAGCTGGAGAGCTCAGGCTGTGTGCAGAGCAGGTCACAGATGGCTGCTCTTAAAGGGAACCTGTCACCTAAAAAACGCTTATAAAGCTGTTCATATTACCTTATAATGCCCCATAGTAGTTTTCTAAAGCGCTTTTTCTTACTTTTTCAGCATTTAGGCTCATAGAGAAATCAATGTTTTATTCAGCCGCAGCCCTGTGCTTCAAGTCAGGCTTGAAGTCAAGGGGGCAGCAGCCTAGGCGTCTTCAGTCCTGCTCTCCCTGCCTCCGGCTGCCTTGATTGACATCCAGCATCTCAGTGCCGGGACCGCTCTCTCAGCCCGCATGCGCAGTAAAGGCGGCAGATTTGTATGGGGGAGGGGGTCGGCGGTGTAGTTTTGTATGCTGGGGGGTGCCGTGTAGTTTTGTATGCTGGGGGGTGCCGTGTAGTTTTGTATGCAGGGGGGGTGCCGTGTAGTTTTGTATGAGGGGGACGGGGTGGGGGTAATTGCCATGTAGTTTTGTATGCGGGGGCGGGGGGTGGGAAGTGTGATGTGCTGTGTAGTTTTGTATTGGGGGGGGGGGTGCCGTGTAGTTTTGTATGCAGGAGGGGTGCCTTGAAGTTTTGTATGCGGGCCACTATCATCTGGGGAGGCCATATTGTATGTTGGTTTACTGAACAGGTTTCCAGTATGTTCTTCGTTCCTGATATTTATTCATATATATTTTCCACTGTGAAAGCTAATAAAAACTTGTTGAACCAAAAAGAAAAGTTTTATATATATTTTTGTTCATATATTTTTTGTTAATTTTTTTTTCATTTTATTAACTTTTGGCATTCTTCTGTATTCTAGGCGCTTGTAGCTGTGCATAGAGATAGGCGCAGACGTCTATGATGGATGGTGGTTAGGGAAGCGAGCTTCAGATTCTTCCTCCAAAGTCGCTTCATTCAAAACTTCAGAATAATACTGTATGGCGATCCGCCTCAGTACAGTATTAGAATGTATGGGCTCTAAGGAGACGAAGTTAGTTATGTTATTCACAAAGTCGGGCGCGACTTCATTGAATAACTCAGGTAGTTAATTCTTAGGCCTCATGCACACAAACGTATTTTCTTTCTGTGTCCGTTCCGTTTTTTTTGCGGACCATATGTGGAACCATTAATTTCAATGGGTCCGCAAAAAAAAGGTACTCCTTGGGCATTCCGTTTCCGTATGTCCGTTTTTCCATTCCACAAAAAAATAGCATGTCCTATTTTTTTCTAGTTTGCGGACAAGGATAGGCATTATTACAATGGATCCGCAAAAATAACAGATCCACAAAAAAACGGATGCCATACAGAACGTCATCTGTTTGGTTTTTTTTGCGGATCCAGAATTTGCGGACCGCAAAACACATACGGTCGTGTGCATGAGGCCTTAAAGTGGAAAAACACTTTAAAACTTGAAGCTGAACACGGCTTCGGTTCAGAGGTTCCGTACTAGACGGAGCCGAAGCCAAGTTCGGCTTCAAGTATTAAAGTGTTTTTCCACTTTAAGAATCAACTACCTGAATTATTCAATGAAGTCACGCCCGAATTTGTGAATAACATAACTGACTTTAACTCCTCGGAGCCCATACATTCTAACACTGTATGGAGGCGGATCCCCATACAGTATTATTCCGAAGTTTTGAACAAAGCGACTTCGGATGTAGCTTGTGAAACTCGCTTCCCTCAACACCAACAATGGCCTAACAGACATGCACATTACAAGGCCCTGCTGATCCGTGAGGAGCGGCATTTACTGCTACAAGAGGACTCCCTGCATCGTACAATGCTTTAACTCCTTCCTGACCACCCAACGTAAATATACCTCAGTGGGTGGATATTTAACCACTTCAGCCCCCCTAGCTTAAACACCCTTAAAGACCAGGCCACTTTTTACAAATCCGCACTACACTACTTTACCCGTTTATTGCTCCGTCATGCAACTTACCACCCAAATGAATTTTACCTCCTTTTCTTCTCACTAATAGAGCTTTCATTTGGTGGTATTTCATTCTTGCTGACATTTTTATTTGCTATTAATCCAAATTTAACGACATTTTTGCAAAAAAATGACATTTTTCACTTTCTGTTGTAAATTTTTTTTAAAAAAACTACATTTCTATATAAATTTTTCTCTAAATTTATTGTTCTACATGCCTTTGATAAAAAAAAATCCAATAAGTGTATATTTATTGGTTTGGGTAAACGTTATAGCGTTTACAAACTATGGTGCAAAAAAGTGAATTTCCGCATTTTGAAGCAGCTCTGACTTTCTGAGCACCTGTCATGTTTCTTCAGGTGCTAGAATGTCAGGATAGTATAAATAACCCCCAAATGACACCATTTTAGAAAGAAGACACCCCAAAGTATTCGCGGAGTGGCATCGTGAGTTCATGTATCATTTCATTTTTTTTCACAAGTTAGCGGAAAATGACACTTTCTGAGGAAAAAATAATAATAATAAAGTTTCCATTTCTGCTAACTTCTGGCAAAAAAAAAAAATCTCAGACGGACTCACTATGCCCCTCAGTGAATACCTTGGGGTGTCTACTTTCGAAATAGGGTCATTTGTGGGGTGTGTTTACTGTTCTGGCATTTTGGGCGGGGCTAAATTGTGAGCAGCCATGTAAAAGCTAAAGGTACTCGTTGGAATTTGGGCCTCTTTGCGCACCCAGGCTGCAAAAAAGTGTCACTTATGTGGTATCGCCGTACTCAGGAGAAGTAGGGCAATGTGTTTTAGGGTGTATTTTTACATATACCCATGTTGGGTGAGAGAAATATCTCTGTAAACTGACAACTTTGTATAAAAAAATTAAAAATTGTCGTTTACAGAGATATTTCTCACACAAAGTATGGGTATATATAAAATACACCCCAAAACACATTGCCCTACTTCTCCTGAGTACGGCGATACCACATGAGTGACACTTTTGCAGCCAAGATGTGCAAGGGGCCCAAATTCCAATGGGTACCTTTAGGATTTCACAGGGCATTTTTACGCATTTGGATTCCAGACTTCTTCTCACGCTTTAGGGCCCCTAAAATGCCAGGGCAGTATAAATACCTCACATGTGACCCCATTTTGGAAAGAAGACACCCTAAGGTATTCCATGAGGGGCATGGCGAGTTCATAGAAAAAAATGTTTGGCACAAGTTAGTGGAAATTGATTTTTATTGTTTTTCTCACAAAGTCTCCCTTTCCGCTAACTTTTGACAAAAGTTTAATTTTCATGGACTCACTATGCCCCTCAGCGAATACCTTAGGGTGTCTTCTTTCCAAAATGGGGTCACATGTGGGGTATTTATACTGCCCTGGCATTTTAGGGGCCCCTAAAGCGTGAGAAGAAAATGCGTAAAAATGCCCTCTAAAGTTACTCATGGGAATTTGGGCCCTTTGCGCATCTTGGCTGCAAAAAGTGTCACTCATGTGGTATCGCCGTACTCAGGAGAAGTAGGGCAATGTGTTTTGGGGTGTATTTTTACATATACCCATGCTGGGTGAGAGAAATATCTCTGTAAATTGACAACTTTGAATAAAAAAATTTAAAAAGTTGTCATTTACAGAGATATTTCTCACACAAAGTATGGGTATATATAAAAATACACCCCAGAACACATTGCCCTACTTCTCCTGAGTACGGCGATACCACATGTGTGACACTTTTTTGCAGCCAAGATGCGCAAAGGGGCCCAAATTCCCATGAGTACCTTTAGGATTTCACAGGGCATTTTTACGCATTTGGATTCTTACGCTTTAGGACCCCTAAAATGCCAGGGCAGTATAAATACCCCACAAGTGACCCCATTGTGGAAAGAAGATACCCCAAGGTATTTCGTGAGGGGCATGGCAAGTTCACAGAATTTTTTTTTTTTTGGCAGAAGTTAGCGGAAATTGATTTTTATTTTTATTTTTTACAAAGTCTCATATTCCACTAACTTGTGACAAAAATAAAATTTTACATGAACTCGCCGTACCCCTCACGGAATACCTTGGGGTGTCTTCTTTCTAAAATGGGGTCACTTGTGAGGTTTTGTACTGCCCTGGCATTTTAGGGGTCTCCGCAATCATTACACGTATGGCCAGCATTAGGAGTTTCTGCGATTCTCCTTATATTGAGCATACGGGTAATGAGATTTTTTTCCGTTCAGCCTCTGGGGTGAAAAAAAAAAAATGAACGGCACAGATTTTTCATTCGCATCAATCAATGTGGATGAAAAAATCTCTGCCAAATCAGTGACTGCGGTGCGGTGGGCTGGGCGCTAGCTACCTAACAAGTAGCTAACTAACTGGCGAGGATAAGGGACCCTTAGGCCCCATTCACACGTCCGCAATTCTGTTTGCGGAACGGAATTGCGGACCCATTCATTTCTATGGGGACAGACTTTGTCCCGCTCGGATCCGGAATTATGGATCCGCGCTTCGGGTCTGCACTTCCGTTCGCAAAAATATAGAACATGTCCTATTCTTGTCCGCAGTTGCGGACAAGAAAAGCATTTTCTATATAGTTCTGGCAATGTGCGGATCTGCAAAATGCGGAAAGCACATTGCCGGTGTCCGTGTTTTGAGGATCTGCGGATCCGCGGATCCGTGGATCAGTTCCGCGGATCCGTGAATCCACGGATCCGCAAAACACATATGGACGTCTGAATGGAGCCTTACAAGGGGTGTGATCAATGACAGGGGGTGATCAGGGGTCTAGATGGGGTGATCAAGGGGTTAACAAGGGGTTAATAGGTGAGGGGGTGGGGGGGTTAGTGTAGTGTTTGGTGCAACTTTACATAGTTACCTGGTCCTCTGGTGGTCGATCCCAGCAAATGGGACCACCAGAGGACCAGGTAGCAGGTATACCAGACGCTGTTCACAAAACAGCGTCTGGTATACATGTTTGATGCGATTTATATCGCATCTACAGCCTGCCAGCGATTGATAATCGCTGGCAGGCTGTAGTACAACTCCTGAGACGCGCGCGCGCGCGTTCACAGGTAATCGCGCGTCTCGCAAGATGACGCGCCGATGCGTCCACTCAGAAGAACAGGACCGCCCGCAGGACGCATCCCTGCGTTAGGCGGTCCTGGAGTGGTTAAATATGGCAGCCGCTCGCTAGCACCATAGCTGCAGACACCTGGGGCCAATGTATGTGATTGACGATAACTGCACACATTTAACCCTTCAGGTGCCTTGGTGAAATGTGACTATGCATCAGCTCCCCCCCCACTGACCTTTGGTGCTCCTGAATGATTCAAGGCTGCAACAGCCGTCCTCCTATGAAGACCCTACCTGTGCATGGGAGACTATTGGGGGATCTATAAAAAAAAGTGTACCAAAAAAAAAAAAATCAGACTATTTTCCCAAAATTAAAATACATAATAGAAAAATAAACATCATCGCTATTACTGCACGCAGAAACACCTATACTATTAATATATAAAAATATTTATCCCATTTGGCAAATGGCATAATGGGGAAAAAAAACATCAAAACCACCTTTTGTCATCTCACCTTCCCCCAAAAAATGACCTGTTCATCTCATAGGGAACGCTGTAAAAACAAACCCCATAAAACTATATAAATGTGGTATCGCTGTAATCGTACTGACCCAGAGAAGGAAGAGAACAGGTCAGTTTTATCTCAGGGAACGCTGTAAAACCAAACCCCATAAAACTATATAAGGGTACTTTTACACTTGTGGCAGGACGGATCCGTCCTGTCGCAAGTGCCCGTGCACTGCCGTGCTGCCGCTCCGTCCCCATTGACTATAATGGGGCGGGGGACGGAGCTACGGCGCAGCACATCTGTGCACGGCAAAAATCGCCGGACTAAAAAGTCGAACATGCAGGACTTTTAGTCCGGCCGTGCAGTGCCGTAGCTCCGCCCCCTGCCCCATTATAGTCAATGGGGACGGAGCGGCAGCACACTGGCACTTGCAGCAGGATGGATCCAGAAGGCTAAATAGCCTGCCGGATCCGTCCTGCCGCAAGTGTAAAAATACCCTAAATGGGGTATCGCTGTAATCGTACTGACCCACAGAATGAAGGGAACAGGTCAGTTTTATCTCATAGGGAACGCTGTAAAACCAAATCCCATAAAACTATATAAGGGCTCGTGCACACAAACATGATAACCCCTTTAATCATGTTTGGTTGCAGCAATGAATGCGTTCTCCTGGCGGCATCAGCAATACCCAGAAGGCGCCGTCCTGTGCGGAAGGAAAGGGAAAAAAGAGACCATGCGGCATCATATATGTGAAAGTATTAAAAATACTAATAATCAATAAAAAAAACTTCCACAGAGCAGACAGAGATAATGAGAAGTAATAGTTATTAATAACTAGAGAGATTTAGAGAGTAAAAATAGTTGGGGTCATTTATCAAACTAGCGTAAAGTAGAACTGGCTTAGTTGCCCCTAGCGACCAATTAGATTAATCTTTTCATTTTCCAAAGCTGCTGTGTAAAATGAAAGGAGGAATCTGATTGGTTGCTATGGACAACTAGCCCAGTTCTACTTTACACCAGTTTGATAAATAACCCCAGGCGTGCTTAGGGAGGGGAGTCTCAGCTATTTACACTGTCACCCCTGCAGTTTCTGCACAGTGTGCCAGGCAGGGTCATAGCAGCCATTTACACAGGCCGTGTGTCTCACTGACTGCTCAGCATCACATTCACAAATCCCTGCACAATCTATCTGTGCAAAAGAAATCGGACACTTTAGTAACTGCGTGCTCTGGATTTGGTCCAGTGCCATTCAAAATTGGCTTTTTTAATTTTGTTTTAGAATTTTGCATTTTATACAGCAGGTAATCATTACATGCTATTTTGGTGAGTATTTGAAAAAAACTTACATTTCAAAATTGTATTTTCAGTGGTAATTTAATTTCTTGATATAAGAAATTTAATTTCTTGCCTCAGGCTGTGTACAAACACCATTTATGTGCGTCTTTCAAAAAGTTTACACTTCCTGCACAGACGGAAATTCGGTGTGTGGTAGACAGAGGTATATTGGGTTAGGAAATGTTTGGCAAAAGAAAATAACCGTCATTTTTAGGTCCGTCCACTAGTAACATAGTATATAAGACCGAAAAAAAGACATCTGTCCATCCAGTTCGGCCTGTTTCCTACAAGTTGATCCAGAGGAAGGCAAAAAAAAAACTGTGAGGCAGAAGCCAATTTTCCCCACTTAAGGGAAAAATATTCCTTCCCGACTCCAATTAGGCAATTAGAATATCTCAGTGGAACGTGTCCGCTTCTGCCGCCACAGCCAGACATCATCTCCTGTACCTTGTCCGTCATGTTCTATACTGAACTGCCACCACACAGCCAGACACCTACTGCACCTTGTCCATCATGTTCCATACTGTACTGCCATCAACTACTGCCACCACACAGCCAGACACCTACTGCACCTTGTCCATCATGTTCCATACTGTACTGCCACCAACTACTGCCACCACACAGCCAGACATCATCTCCTGTACCTGGTCCGTCATGTTCCATACTGTACTACCACCAACTACGGCCACCACACAGCCAGACATCTCCTGTACCTTGTCAGTCATGTTCCATACTGTACTGCCACCACACAGCCAGACATCTACTGCACCTTGTCCATCATGTTCCATACTGTACTGCCACCACACAGCCAGACATCTACTGCACCTTGTCCATCATGTTCCATACTGTACTGCCAACTACTGCCACCACACAGCCAGACATCATCTCCTGTACCTTGTCCGTCATGTTCCATAATGTACTGCCACCAACTACTGCCACCACACAGCCAGACATCATCTACTGTACCTTGTCCGTCATGTTCCATACTGTACTGCCACCAACTACTGCCACCACACAGCCAGACATCTACTGTACCTTGTCCATCATGTTCCATACTGTACTGCCACCACACAGCCAGACATCTCCTGTACCTTGTCCGTCATGTTCCATACTGTACTACCATCAACTACCACCATACAGCCAGACATCATCTCCTGTACCTTGTCCGTCATGTTCCATAATGTACTGCCACCAACTACTGCCACCACACAGCCAGACATCTACTGCACCTTGTCCATCATGTTCCATACTGTACTGCCACCACACAGCCAGACATCTACTGCACCTTGTCCATCATGTTCCATACTGTACTGCCACCAACTACTGCCACCACACAGCCAGACATCTCCTGTACCTTGTCCGTCATGTTCCATACTGTACTTCCATCAACTACTGCCACCACACAGCCAGTCACCTACTGCACCTTGTCCTTCATGTTCCATACTGTACTGCCATCAACTACTGCCACCACACAGCCAGACACCTACTGCACCTTGTCCATCATGTTCCATACTGTACTGCCACCAACTACTGCCACCACACAGCCAGACACCTACTGCACCTTGTCCATCATGTTCCATACTGTACTGCCATCAACTACTACCACCACACAGCCAGACATCATCTCCTGTACCTGGTCCGTCATGTTCCATACTGTACTACCACCAACTACGGCCACCACACAGCCAGACATCTCCTGTACCTTGTCTGTCATGTTCCATACTGTACTGCCACCAACTATCTACTGCACCTTTTCCATCATGTTCCATACTGTACTGCCACCACACAGCCAGACATCTCCTGTACCTTGGCAGTACAGTATGGAACATGACGGACAAGGTACAGGAGATGTCTGGCTGTGTGGTGGCAGTAGTTTATGGCAGTACAGTATGGAACATGACGGACATCAACTACTACCACCACACAGCCAGACATCTACTGCACCTTGTCCATCATGTTCCATACTGTACTGCCACCAACTACTACCACCACACAGCCAGACAGCTACTGCACCTTGTCCATCATGTTCCATACTGTACTTCCATCAACTACTGCCACCACACAGCCAGTCACCTACTGCACCTTGTCCTTCATGTTCCATACTGTACTGCCATCAACTACTGCCACCACACAGCCAGACACCTACTGCACCTTGTCCATCATGTTCCATACTGTACTGCCACCAACTACTGCCACCACACAGCCAGACACCTACTGCACCTTGTCCATCATGTTCCATACTGTACTGCCATCAACTACTACCACCACACAGCCAGACATCATCTCCTGTACCTGGTCCGTCATGTTCCATACTGTACTACCACCAACTACGGCCACCACACAGCCAGACATCTCCTGTACCTTGTTAGTCATGTTCCATACTGTACTGCCACCACACAGCCAGACATCTACTGCACCTTGTCCATCATGTTCCATACTGTACTGCCACCACACAGCCAGACATCTACTGCACCTTGTCCATCATGTTCCATACTGTACTGCACAACTACTGCCACCACACAGCCAGACATCATCTCCTGTACCTTGTCCGTCATGTTCCATAATGTACTGCCACCAACTACTGCCACCACACAGCCAGACATCATCTACTGCACCTTGTCCGTCATGTTCCATACTGTACTGCCACCAACTACTGCCACCACACAGCCAGACATCTACTGTACCTTGTCCATCATGTTCCATACTGTACTGCCACCACACAGCCAGACATCTCCTGCACTCTTGTCCGTCATGTTCCATACTGTACTACCATCAACTACCACCATACAGCCAGACATCATCTCCTGTACCTTGTCCGTCATGTTCCATAATGTACTGCCACCAACTACTGCCACCACACAGCCAGACATCTACTGCACCTTGTCCATCATGTTCCATACTGTACTGCACAACTCACACAAGCCAGACATCTACTGCACCTTGTCCATCATGTTCCATACTGTACTGCCACCAACTACTGCCACCACACAGCCAGACATCTCCTGTACCTTGTCCGTCATGTTCCATACTGTACTGCCATCAACTACTGCCACCACACAGCCAGTCACCTACTGCACCTTGTCCTTCATGTTCCATACTGTACTGCCATCAACTACTGCCACCACACAGCCAGACACCTACAGCACCTTGCCCATCATGTTCCATACTGTACTGCCATCAACTACTACCACCACACAGCCAGACACCTACTGCACCTTGTCCATCATGTTCCATACTGTACTGCCATCAACTACTACCACCACACAGCCAGACATCATCTCCTGTACCTGGTCCGTCATGTTCCATACTGTACTACCACCAACTACGGCCACCACACAGCCAGACATCTCCTGTACCTTGTCTGTCATGTTCCATACTGTACTGCCACCAACTACTGCCACCACACAGCCAGATACCTGCACCTTGTCCATCATGTTCCATACTGTACTGCCACCACACAGCCAGACATCTCCTGTACCTTGGCAGTACAGTATGGTATAACATGGTACAGGAGATGTCTGGCGTGTGGTGGCAGTGGTTCTAGCAGTACAGTATGGAACATGACGGACATCAACTACTACCACCACACAGCCAGACACATCCTGCACCTTGTCCGTCATGGTCCATACTGTACTGCCACCAACTACTGCCACCACACAGCCAGACACCTACTGCACCTTGTCCATCATGTTCCATACTATACTGCCATCAACTACTGCCACCACACAGCCAGACACCTACTGCACCTTGTCCATCATGTTCCATACTGTACTACCACCACACAGCCAGACACCTACAGCACCTTGTCCATCATGTTCCATACTGTACTGCCATCAACTACTACCACCACACAGCCAGACACCTACTGAACCTTGTCCATCATGTTCAATACTATACTGCCATCAACTTCTACCACCACACAGCCAGACATCATCTCCTGTACCTTGTCCATCATGTTCCATACTGTACTGCCATCAACTACTACCACCACACAGCCAGACATCTACTGTACCTTGTCTATCATGTTCCATACTGTACTGCCACCAACTACTACCACCACACAGCCAGACATCATCTCCTGTACCTTGTCCTTCATGTTCCATACTGTACTGCCACCAACTACTACCACCACACAGCCAGACACCTACTGCACCTTGTCCATCATGTTCCATACTGTACTGCCACCACACAGCCAGACACCTACTGCACCTTGTCCATCATGTTCCATACTGTACTGCCATCAACTACTACCACCACACAGCCAGACATCATCTCCTGTACCTTGTCCATCATGTTCCATACTGTACTGCCATCAACTACTACCACCACACAGCCAGACACCTACAGCACCTTGTCCATCATGTTCCATACTGTACTGCCACCAACTACTACCACCACACAGCCAGACACCTACTGCACCTTGTCCATCATGTTCCATTCTGTACTGCCATCAACTACTACCACCACACAGCCAGACATCATCTCCTGTACCTTGTCCATCATGTTCCATACTGTACTGCCACCACACAGCCAGACATCTCCTGCACCTTGTCCGTCATGGTCCATACTGTACTGCCACCATACAGCCAGACATCTCCTGCACCTTGTCCGTCATGGTCCATACTGTACTGCCACCAACTACTGCCACCACACAGCCAGACATCATCTCCTGTACCTTGTCTGTCATGTTCCATACTGTACTGCCACCAACTACTGCCACCACACAGCCAGACACCTACTGCACCTTGTCCATCATGTTTCATACTGTACTGCCATCAACTACTGCCACCACACAGCCTGACACCTACTGCACCTTGTCCGTCATGTTCCATACTGTACTGCCACCAACTACTGCCACCACACAGCCAGACATCTACTGTACCTTGTCCATCATGTTCCATACTGTACTGCCACCACACAGCCAGACATCTACTGCACCTTGTCCATCATGTTCCATTCTGTACTGCCACCACACAGCCAGACATCTCCTGTACCTTGTCCATCATGTTCCATACTGTACTGCCATCAACTACTACCACCACACAGCCAGACACCTACTGCACCTTGTCCATCATGTTCCATACTGTACTGCCATCAACTACTACCACCACACAGCCAGACACCTACTGCACCTTGTCCATCATGTTCCATACTGTACTGCCACCACACAGCCAGACATCTCCTGTACCTTGTCAGTCATGTTCCATACTGTACTGCCACCACACAGCCAGACATCTCCTGTACCTTGTCAGTCATGTTCCATACTGTACTGCCACCACACAGCCAGACATCTCCTGTACCTTGTCCGTCATGTTCCATACTGTACTGCCACCAACTACTGCCACCACACAGCCAGACATCATCTCCTGTACCTTGTCTGTCATGTCCCATACTGTAGTGCCACCAACTACTGCCACCACACAGCCAGACACCTACTGCACCTTGTCCATCATGTTTCATACTGTACTGCCATCAACTACTGCCACCACACAGCCAGACACCTACTGCACCTTGTCCATCATGTTCCATACTGTACTGCCACCAACTACTGCCACCACACAGCCAGACATCATCTGTTGCACCTTGTCCGTCATGTTCCATACTGTGCTGCCACCAGTTACAAATACCACTAGTGCCTCTACCATTCTCACTACACAGCCAGACATTATTTGATATTCAAATCCAGCCTTGTTCATGATGTTCCATACTGTGCAGCCATTTATGTTGATGCGCCACTGCTGCTTCCACCACTACACAGCGAGACATCTGCTGCTTTGCCCACGTCATGTTCCAAACTGTATTGCCGCTTGTGACAACTCGTCACTGCCGCTATCACCATCACACGCCAGTTTTATCAAATTTGTGTAACAACTTCCTAGTTTGTAATCGAAAGGACTTTTTCCATCTGAGTATGTATAATAGCCATTGTCAGAGACAGATAAACCACATCCCTCAAACAGACTTCAGCAGTAAAAACATCCCTAGTACATAATAGATGGAAAAGGCCTGTGTAGGGTATAGGAAATAGACAGTTCACTGTGAGCAGCCTAAACTCCATGCCTGAGGAGGACCTCACCAGCAGGAAAACTCTCTGTATATAACACACAGAAAATGTCTGTCTGGGGTATGGGAAATAGACAGTTCACTGTGAGCAGGCTAAACCCCATACCTGAAGAGGACCTCACAGGCAGGAAAACTGATGGGGAAACATGCTGAGCTTTCCTTTGACAATGATGACGGTGAAATCACAGGTTACCGCAATCTGAATGTATATGGTGGGAACAATTCACGGATAACTCTTGATAAATAGAAAATCTGAGCGGATACGTTATTTTTCTCGTACACTGCAAGGCAGAAATTTCTCAGTGATTGGAGGCTCATCTCCAGTATCATCTGAGTTCAAACCCTGTTCTCACATGACTCGGGGTGAAGTGCGTCCATGATATGGATTCATGTCTTATGGTGATATTAAACAGTTATAAGGATTAAAAATAAAATACAGATTAAAAACCTGATTTTCTACCACTCATCTGTTCCACTTTATTGGGCAAAAATAATTGTAATTGATCCCATACCACAAAGGTTTAAGAAGGTCCTTACGGAGTATGGAGTTTAGCCAATTCACTTTGAATTAGCTAAATCCCATCATAGTTCCGGACCTGACCACCAGGAGGCTGAGAGGTCCGTACCAGGTATGGGAAATAGACAGCTCCTATAGAGTTGGCTATTCCCCATACTTAGTAAGGACCAGGTCCTTACCGTGTATGGAGTTTAGCCAAATCAATGTGAGTTGGCTAAACACTAGCTCTGTACCGGACCTGTCCACTAGGGGGCCGAGAGGTCCATACCGTATATGGAGTTTAGACAGCTCATATAGAGCTGGCTATTTCCCATACTTGAAAAGGACCAGGCCCGTTTCGTGTCTGGAGTTTAGACACAACCAAATAGACACAACCCTATGAAATCTGCCCAGAGACTGATGACAGAAACTGCTATCTGATTGGTGGATCATCTAGCTAATGGGATGAATGAGAAGGTGGGGCTACAGGTGATTGGTCCTATATTACAGCTGATTCTATGACTATATCACATGGGCTTCACCATGCAAAGCCGGACCTCACCGGCCACGCCCACGTCACGACCACCACACCCCAAGCCACGCCCGCCGCATGACAAACCATGCAAAGCCATGCCCCTGACACAGCAAAGCCACGCCCCCACTGACCGACTGAAATCGACAGTGGGAGGAGAGGGAAGATTTTTTTTAGTTGTGTGTTTCAATGTTTTTTTTTTTTTTGGGAGGTAGGGTTCTTGTGCTCAAAGCAATACTTTTTAAAGCAAAGTTACACAACTTCCCAGGGATCAGCAACCTCTGGCACTCCAGCTGTTCTGAAACTACAATTCCCAGAATCCTTCTTTCACTTCTATGGGAACATCAGTCGAGTAAGTGTGCATGCTGGGAGTTGTGGTTTCACAGCAGCTGGAGTGCCGGAGGTTGCTGATCCCTGGTAACCTATTGCTAAACTGGTGCGAATACACATCATGATACATGCACTGCAGTGCTGCACTGGGACCTGGCATGTGCTATACAAGCGCTTCTATGACCTACAGGGCGCTAAACTGACCCTGTGCTATAAACCCTGGTGCTGAAAGGGGTTTTCCATAAATCCACCTTAACTCCACATAAAACACCTGGAGGAGAAAGTTTGTAATGTACTTACTGCTCTGCAGTCGTGTGAATTTGCTGCTGTGGATCCCAGTGACATGACACTTGTCACCGTCACGTCCTTTACCAAATTTCCAGCCTGGGCTATGAACGGGATGTCATGTCCTCTGTGGATAGGGACACAGAGCAAGGCCTTTCCGTGGCGCATGAGCAGATGCTTTGGATTCTGAAAGACGGCAGCCTCTCATCCCACCATTAAATGTTACCATATTTTCGCTTTATAAGACGCACCGGACTATAAGACACATCGGACTATAAGACGCACCGGACTATAAGACGCACCGGACTATAAGACGCACCGGACTATAAGACGCACCGGACTATAAGACGCACCGGACTATAAAACGCACCGGACTATAAAACGCACCGGACTATAAAACGCACCGGACTATAAGGCCTCTTTCACACGGGCGTCATGTTTGACGCCCGGATAAGAGGCGAGTGCGTTGCAGGAATATGCACAATTTTTCCGCGCGTGTGAAAACGTTTATAATGCGTTTTGCAAGCGCGTGTGAAAAATCGCCATGTTTGGTACCCAGACCCGAAGCCAGACTTCACTGGAGTCCGGTTTCGGGTGGAGTATTCTGTAGATTTTATTATTTTCCCTTATAACATAGTTATAAAGGAAAATAATAGCATTCTTAATAGAGAATGCAAAGTAAAAAGGGAACTAGAGGGTTAAATACAGAGCAGGAGACCGTTAACCGGCTGCTACGCCATCAAATGGAGGGGGTACGTTTATCTTTTTATTATTTTTAACCCTCTAGTGCCCTTTTTACTTTGCATTCTCTATTGAGAAGGCTATTATTTTCCTTTATAACTATGTTATAAGGGAAAATAATAAAGATCGAGTACGCATCCGATCGTCTCCTAGCAACCAAGCGGGAAAATGGCTACTGCATCCGCACGCTGCGGATGCTTGTGATTTTCCCGCAGCCCCATTTACTTCTATGGGGTCTGCGTTGCGTGAAAAACGCAGAATATAGAGCATGCTGCAATTTTCACGCATCACATCACCGCTCATGTGCACAGCCCCATAGAAATGAATGGGTCCGGATTCAGTGCGGGTGCAAAGCGTCCACCTCACGCATTGCACCCTCGCAGAAAACTCGCCCGTGTGAAAGAGGCCTAAGACGCACCCCAGGTTTAGACAACAAAAAATTAGAAAAAATAGACCTCTTTGAAGGAAATCTGATTTACTGGTGTTTTAGTGACATAGAGGGGATAAGGTCAGTAACTTGACTGTGTATTGAGTCCGCATCCGAGCAGCATTTTTTGCTGGTTGGATGCGGACCCATTCACTTCAATAGGGCCGCAAAAGATGAGACAGCACACCGTGTACTGTCCCCATCTGTATGTCTGATCCGCGGCCCCGCAAAAATATAGAACATGTCCTATTCTTGTCCGCAAAACAGGCAAGGATTAAGCCACATGCATAAGGGCTCATGCACGGGCACTGACTGTAGGGCTGCCGCATGTGGATCGTGGACCCATTCACTTGAAGTGAATTGACCCATTGAACTTGAAGTGAATGGGTCCGGAGCCATGATGCAGGGTGCACACGGCCGGTGCCCGTGTATTGCGGACCCGCTGTTCGTGTGCATGACCCTAATGCACACAGACGGCTTCCATTTTTTTTGTGGATCCGCAATTTGCGGCCGACAAAAACGGCAATGTGCATGAGCCCTTAGGGTGTCATCTGCTGACCATTGTAAGTACCAGTAGTGGTGCATAGGCCCCTCATTAAATGTACCTATCCAAATAAACATGTCTCCTGTCATTGGTTTGTTGTGTCCTGCCATTCTTCTTGTCCTTCAAGATTATTTTTAAAGGGGTTCTCTGGCCCCTAAAATTGTCCACGTCAATAACCTGTGGAGGGAAGGTTATTATACCAATACTTACCCTCCGCAGCGCAGGTGTTCCTACGATCCTCTTCATGCTCACGTGACCGCGCCAAAAGCGATTTTCAGGCTTCTCGTTCAGTGCCGTCTTCTTCTTTTCCTCCCTGAGGCAGGAGATGGCACGTCATCACTGACGTCATCGCCTCCTGCCGGCCTTCCTTGGTCTGTGACTTGCACACTACTGCGCATGCGCTGGGACCGCCAGCCGTCTTCTGAGTGTACAGACTTGTATGTGAAGCCTGCACTGACTCATGTACAGTGCAATGTAAGTGCTGCACATGTAGCATCCGCAAGTCAGGGGAGAATGAGGGACTGACCTGGGGAATGCCAGTGATGGAGAGGCTGGCACGTGGATCCTCTGGGGCACTCTCTGGGTTCTTGAGGGACATAGCCAGGTGTAGTGTGAGGTGCCCTTGGTGTTTGTAGATTTACGTGCCTGTGGCTGGGTGTCCCTGATGTCCGTGACGCCAGTGCCGGTAACGGTGGCACACCGATTTGATAGGAGGAATAATTGAGGTGAAGGCTTGGATAGCAAACCAGAACTTCACTTTACTGAACAGTAATAAACAGCATACACTCTCTTGACAGTTCCTCAGAAGACGATTGGTTTCAGCAGGCTTTAAGTTACAATACATTAATGGCAGGCTTATATTTAGCAAGGTGATTCACAGAGGGATAAAGCAGGACTTCTGTAGTACAGGCGGCTTTACTCTCTTCCTGACTGATCCTGGCTGGCAAAATATACTCCAAGGCCCCAATGCCCTATCTCTGGCTTTTATCCTTGGGATTACAATTACTGAGTACCTCCTCTGGTATTTGTAGTACCTCTTGCGTTCTGTAATGGTACTGCCTAGGCCTGAGACATGTGGCCTTCACAGACACCTGGGTCTGCATTGAACTCTAGCCTGCTCTGGCCTAGCTATTTATATCTTGGCTCTTTAGCTCCCCCTGGAGGGCCTATAACTAAATAACACCCTTGTACATGGAAGCACCTTAAAGGTAAATGACATTACAATATATATACAACCAATCTCCCCACAGATGAAGGGAACGACAGCACCCAAGTGACCCTTCTGTAGTGTCCGGCATCACAACTCCCGTACACTACACACATGAGTGACAGCCTCAGAGGCTGGTCACTGGGGGCACTTTGTATGGCACATGGAGGCACTGTGGATGTCATTAGGGGCACTGTGAATGGCACATGAGGGCACTTTGGAAGCACTGTGGATGGCACAGGGGGCACTGTGAATGTCATTAGGGCACTGGATGGCACGTGGGGTCACTTTGGAGGAACTGTGGATGACACATGGGGGCAATTTGGATGTCACTGTTAAGGGGCACTCTAGAAGTCACTGTTATGAGACACTGTGGCTGTCACTGTTATGGGAGCACTATATATGTCACTGTTATGGGGGAACTGTGGTTGTCACTGTTATGGGGGGCACTGTGGTTGTCACTGTTATGGGGGGCACTGTGGATGTCACTGCTATGAGGGAACTGTGGTTGTCACTGTTATGGGGGAACTGTGGATGACACTGTTATAAGGGCACTGTGGATGTCACTGTTATGGGGGCACTGTGGTTGTCACTGTTATAGGGACACTGTGGATAACACTGTTATGGCGGCACTGTGGTTGTCACTGTTATGGGGGCACTGTGGATGTCACTGTTATGGGGGCACTGTGGTTGTCACTGTTATGGAGGCACTGTGAATGTCACTGTTATAGGGGAACTGTGGATGTCACTGTTATGGGGGCACTGTGGATGTCACTTTTATGGGGGCACTGTGGTTGTCACTGTTATGGGGGAACTGTGGTTGTCACTGTTATGGGGGGCACTGTGGTTGTCACTGTTATGGGGGGCACTGTGGATGTCACTGCTATGAGGGAACTGTGGTTGTCACTGTTATGGGGGGCACTGTGGATGTCACTGTTATGGGGGAACTGTGGATGACACTGTTATAAGGGCACTGTGAATGTCACTGTTATGGGGGCACTGTGGTTGTCACTGTTATAGGGACACTGTGGATAACACTGTTATGGCGGCACTGTGGTTGTCACTCTTATGGGGGCACTGTGGATGACACTGTTATGGGCGCACTGTGGATGTCACTGTTATGGGGGCACTGTGAATGTCACTGTTATGGGGGCACTGTGGTTGTCACTGTTATGGGGGCACTGTGGATGACACTGTTATGGGGGCACTGTGGATGACACTGTTATGGGGGCACTGTGGTTGTCATCATTATGGGGGCACTGTGGTTGTCACCGTTATGGGGGCACTATGGATCTCACTGGTTTGGGGGCACTGTGGATGTCACTGTTATGGGGGCACTGTGGATGTCACTGTTATGGGGGCACTGCGGTTTTCACTGTTATGGGGGCACTGTGGATGTCACTGTTATGGGGGCACTGTGGATGTCACTGTTATGGGGGCACTGTGGTTGTCACTGTTATGGGGGCACTGTGAATGTCACTGTTATGGGGGAACTGTGGATGTCACTGTTATGGGGGCAACTGTGGATGTCACTGTTTATGGGGGCACTGTGGATGTCACTGTTATGGGGGCACTGTGGATGTCACTGTTATGGGGGCACTGTGGATGACACTGTTATGGCGGCACCGTGGATGTCACCTGTTATGGGGGCACTGTGGATGTCACTGTTATGGGGGCACTGTGGTTGTCACTGTTATGGGGGCACTGTGGATGTCACTGTTATGGGGGAACTGTGGATGTCACTGTTATGGGGGCACTGTGGATGTCACTGTTATGGGGGCACTGTGGTTGTCACTGTTATGGGGGCACTGTGGATGTCACTGTTATGGGGGCACTGTGGATGACACTGTTATGGGGGCACTGTGGATGACACTGTTATGGCGAGCACTGTGGATGTCACTGTTATGGGGCACTGTGGATGACACTGTTATGGCGGCACTGTGGATGTCACTGTTATGGGGCACTGTGGATGTCACTGTTATGGGGGCACTGTGGATGTCACTGTTATGGGAGCACTGTGGATGTCACTGTTATGGCGGCACTGCTGGATGTCACTGTTATGGCGGCACTGCTGGATGTCACTGTTATAGGCGGCACTGCGGATGTCACTGTTATGGGGGCACTGTGGATGTCACTGTTATGGGGGCACTGTGGATGTCACTGTTATGGGGGCACTGTGGATGACACTGTTATGGGGCACTGTGGTTGTCATCGTTATGGGGGCACTGTGGTTGTCACCGTTATGGGGGCACTGTGGATGCTCACTGGTTATGGGGGCACTGTGGATGTCACTGTTATGGGGGCACTGTGGATGTCACTGTTATGGGGGCACTGTGGTTGTCACTGTTATGGGGGCACTGTGGATGTGCACTGTTATGGGGGCACTGTGGATGTCACTGTTATGGGGGCACTGTGGATGTCACTGTTATTGGGGCACTGTGGATGTCACTGTTATGGGGGCACTGTGGATGTCACTGTTATGGGAACTGTGGATGTCACTGTTATGGGGAACTGTGGATGACACTGTTATGGGGCACTGTGGATGTCACTGTTATGGGGCTGTGGGGAACTGTGGATGACACTGTTATGAGGGGCACCGTGGATGTCACTGTTATGGGGGCACTGTGGATGTCACTGTTATGGGGCACTGTGGATAACACTGTTATGGCGGCACTGTGGTTGTCACTGTTATGGGGGCACTGTGGTTGTCACTGTTATGGGGCACTGTGGTTGTCACTGTTATGGGGGCACTGTGGATGTCACTGTTATGGGGCCACTGCGGATGACACTGTTATGGGGGCACTCGCGGATGTCACTGTTATAGGGGCACTGTGGATGGCACTGTTATGGGGGCACTGTGGATGTCACTGTTATGGGGGCACTGTGGTTGTCACTGTTATGGGGGCACTGTGGATGTCACTGTTATGGGGGCACTGTGGATGTCACTGTTATGGGGGCACTGTGGATGTCACTGTTATGGGGCACTGTGGATGGCACTGTTATGGGGGCACTGGGTGGATGTCACTGTTATGGGGGCACTGTGGATGTCACTGTTATGGGGGCACTGTGGATGTCACTGTTATGGGAGCACCGTGGATGTCACTGTTATGTGGGGCACCGTGGTTGTCACTGTTATGGGGGCACTGTGGATGTCACTGTTATGGGGGCACCGTGGATGTCACTGGTGTATAGGCACTGTGGATATCACCGTTATGGGGCTACGGATGTCACTGTTATGGGGGCACTGCGGATGTCACTGTTATGGGGCACTGTGGATGACACTGTTATGGGGGCACTGTGGATGTCACCGTTATGGGGGCACTGTAGGTTGTCACTGTTATGGGGGCACTGTGGATGTCACTGTTATGGGGCACCGTGGATGTCACTGTTATGGGGGCACTGTGGATGTCACCGTTATGGGGCACTGCGGATGTCACTGTTAGGGGGCACCAGCTGGATCGGCACTGTTATGGGGGCACTGTGGATGACACTGTTATGGGGCACTGTGGATGTCACTGTTATGGCGGCACTGCGGATTGTCACTGTTATGGGGGCACTGTGGATGTCACTGTTATGGGGACGCTGTGGTTGGCACTGTTATCGGAGCACTGTGGATGTCACTGTTATGGAGACTGTGGATGGGGGAGCTGTGGATGACACTGTTGTGGCGGCACCGTGGATGTCACTGTTATGGGGGCACTGGATTGTCACTGTTATGGGGGCACCGTGGATTGTCACGCTATGGGGGCACACTGTGGTTGTCACTGTTATGGGGGCACTGTGGTTGTCACTGTTATGGGGGCACCGTGATTTGTCACTGTTACTGGTGGGCACTGTGGATGACACTGTTATGGGGGCACTGTGGATGTCACTGCTATGGGGGCACTGCGGATGTCACTGTTATGGGGCACCGTGGATGGCACTGTTATGGGGGCACTGTGGATGACACTGTTATGGGGGCACTGTGGTTGTCACTGTTATGGGGGCACTGTGGATGTACACTGTTATGGGAGCACTGTATGGATGACACCGTTATGGGGGCACCGTGGTTGTCACTGTTATGGGAGCAACTGCATGGTTGTCACGTCTTAATGGCACTGTGATGTCACTGTTATGGGGGCACCGTGGATGTCACCGTGTGGGGGCACTGTGGATGTCACTGTTATGGGGGCACTGTGGTTGTCACTGTTATGGGGCACTGTGGTTGTCACTGTTATGGGGGCACTGTGGTTGTCACTGTTATGGGGGCACTGTGGATGTCACTGTTATGGGGGCACTGCTGGATGACACCTGTTATTGGGGCACTATGGAGATGTCACTGTTATGCGGGGCACTCGCGGATGTCACTGTTATTGGGGGACTACGTGGATGTCACTGTTATGGGGGAACCGTGGATGACACTATGGGGGCACCTGTGGAGCGATGGGAGCACTGTGGATGACCGTTATGTGGGCAACTGTGTATTGACACTGTTAGCGGCGAGCTGTCGTGATGACACTCCTCATGGGGGCACTGCGGACTATCACTCGTTATGGGCGGCATCTGTGATTACTGTCACCGGTATGGTGCAGGAGGTGCTGTCAGTTATGGGGGCACTGGTGGCACATGGATCGTCTTACTGGGGCTGATGGCACTGTATGCATGCTCATCGCACATGGTGGCACTGGGATGGCACTGCTATGGGGGCACTGTGGATTTCACTGTTATGGGGCACTGTGCATCACCACGCGTCATGGTGGATGCACCACTGTTTTGATGTCACGTGTGAGGATCAGAATGGGGCATGCTGTGCTGATGACACCGGGATGTGGATGGCACTGTTATGTGCACTGTATGGGACACTGTGGATCCAGAACTAGTGGATGGCACGTTATGGGAGAACTGTGGATGATCACTGGTTATGGGGCACAACCTAGGATACCACTGTTATGGCAGCACTTGTAGATTGTCACTCCAGTCATGGGGCACCGTGGATGTGCCCTGGCTCTGTGTTGTCATAAACTCAGTGGATGGCACTGTCATGTGGTAATGGTGGCACTGTGGATGTCACTGGTTATGGGGTGCCTGTGAATGTCACTGTTATGGGGGCACTGTGGCATGCACCAACTGTTATGGGGCACGCTGTGGTTGTCATCACAGTTATGGTGGCACTGCTGATGGAACACCGTGGATCCCACTGTTAGGGGCACTAGTGGATGTCACTGTTATGGGGGCACATGACGGTTATCACTGTTCAGTGGCGCTCCAGGTTGTCACCTGCTGATGGGGGGCACTGTGGATGTCACTGTTATCGGGGGCACTGTCTGTTATGGGGGCACTGTGAATAACTGGCACTGTTATGGGGGCACTGTGGATGTCACTGCTATGGGGGCACTGTGGCAATGTCACTGTCCCATGGGTGCACCGAACTGTCACTGCCGTATTGGGGCACCGTGGATGACATCACAATGTATATGGAGCAACTGCGGATGCCCCACTGATGATGGGGAACGGCACCGCGGTGACCCTTCTGTAGTGTCCGGCACCGTGGACTGCACACATGTGTGACGGCACTCAGTGGCTGGTCACTGGGGGGCACTGTGGATGGCACTGTTATGGAGGCACTGTGGATGTCACTGTTATGGGGGCACTGTGGATGTCACTGTTATGGGGGCACTGTGGATGTCACTGTTGGACTGGGGGCACTGTGGATGTCATTAGGTCATGGATGGCACTGTGGGTGTCACTGTTATGAGGGCACTGTGGATGTCACCGTTATGGGGGCACTGTGGATGTCACTGTTATGGGGCACCGTGGATGTCACTGTTATGGGGGCACTGTGGATGTCACTGTTATGGGAGCACCGTGGATGTCACTGTTATGGGGGCACTGTGGTTGTCACCGTTATGGGGGCACTGTGGTTGTCACTGTTATGGGGGCACTGTGGATGGCACTGTTATGGGGGCACTGTGGATGTCACCGTTATGGGGGCACTGTGGATGTCACTGTTATGGGGGCACTGTGGATGTCACTGTTATGGGGGCACCGTGGATGTCACTGTTATGGGGGCACTGTGGATGGCACTGTTATGGGGGCACTGTGGATGACACTGTTATGGGGGCACTGTGGATGTCACTGTTATGGGGGCACTGTGGATGTCACTGTTATGGGGGCACTGTGGATGTCACTGTTATGGGGGCACTGTGGATGTCACTGTTATGGGGGCACTGTGGATGTCACTGTTATGGGGGCACTGTGGTTGTCACTGTTATGGGGGCACTGTGGATGTCACTGTTATGGGGGCACTGTGGATGTCACTGTTATGGGGGCACTGTGGATGTCACTGTTATGGGGGCACTGTGGATGTCACTGTTATGGGGGCACTGTGGATGTCACTGTTATGGGGGCACCGTGGATGACACTGTTATGGGGCACTGTGGATGTCACTGTTATGGGGGCACTGTGGATGTCACTGTTATGGGGGCACTGTGGTTGTCACTGTTATGGGGGCACTGTGGATGTCACTGTTATGGGGGCACTGTGGATGACACTGTTATGGGGGCACTGTGGATGTCACTGTTATGGGGGCACTGTGGTTGTCACTGTTATGGGGGCACTGTGGATGTCACTGTTATGGGGGCACTGTGGATGACACTGTTATGGGGGCACTGTGGATGACACTGTTATGGGGGCACTGTGGATGTCACTGTTATGGGGGCACTGTGGATGACACTGTTATGGCGGCACTGTGGATGTCACTCGTTATGGGGGCACTGTGGATGACACTGTTATGGGGCACTGTGGATGTCACTGTTATGGGGGCACTGTGGATGTCACTGTTATGGGGGCACTGTGGATGTCACTGTTATGGCGGCACTGTGGATGTCACTGTTATGGGGGCACTGCGGATGTCACTGTTATGGCGGCACTGTGGATGTCACTGTTATGGGGGCACTGTGGATGTCACTGTTATGGGGGCACTGTGGATGACACTGTTATGGGGCACTGTGGTTGTCATCGTTATGGGGGCACTGTGGTTGTCACCGTTATGGGGGCACTGTGGATCTCACTGGTTTGGGGGCACTGTGGATGTCACTGTTATGGGGGCACTGTGGATGTCACTGTTATGGGGGCACCGCGGTTTTCACTGTTATGGGGGCACTGTGGATGGCACTGTTATGGGGGCACTGTGGATGGCACTGTTATGGGGGCACTGTGGATGGCACTGTTATGGGGGCACTGTGGATGTCACTGTTATGGGGGCACTGTGGATGGCACTGTTATGGGGGCACTGTGGATGACACTGTTATGGGGGCACTGTGGATGGCACTGTTATGGGGGAACTGTGGATGTCACTGTTATGGGGGCACTGTTATGGGGGAACTGTGGATGACACTGTTATAGCGGCACTGTGGATGTCACTGTTATGGGGGCACTGTGGATGTCACTGTTATGGGGGCACTGTGGATGACACTGTTATGGCGGCACTGTGGTTGTCACTGTTATGGGGGCACTGTGGTTGTCACTGTTATGGGGGCACTGTGGTTGTCACTGTTATGGGGGCACTGCGGATGACACTGTTATGGGGCCACTGCAGATGACACTGTTATGGGGGCACTGCGGATGTCACTGTTATGGGGGCACTGTGGATGACACTGTTATGGGGGCACTGTGGATGACACTGTTATGGGGGCACTGTGGTTGTCACTGTTATGGGGGCACTGTGGATGTCACTGTTATGGGGGCACTGTGGATGTCACTGTTATGGGGGCACTGTGGTTGTCACTGTTATGGGGGCACTGTGGATGACACTGTTATGGGGGCACTGTGGATGACACTGTTATGGGGGCACTGTGGATGACACTGTTATGGGGGCACTGTGGTTGTCACTGTTATGGGGGCACTGTGGTTGTCACTGTTATGGGGGCACTGTGGTTGTCACTGTTATGGCGGCACTGCTGATGTCACTGTTATGGCGGCACTGCTGATGTCACTGTTATGGCGGCACTGCGGATGTCACTGTTATGGCGGCACTGCGGATGTCACTGTTATGGGGGCACTGTGGATGTCACTGTTATGGGGGCACTGTGGATGACACTGTTATGGGGCACTGTGGTTGTCATCGTTATGGGGGCACTGTGGTTGTCACCGTTATGGGGGCACTGTGGATCTCACTGGTTATGGGGCACTGTGGATGTCACTGTTATGGGGGCACTGTGGATGTCACTGTTATGGGGGCACTGCGGTTTTCACTGTTATGGGGGCACTGTGGATGGCACTGTTATGGGGGCACTGTGGATGGCACTGTTATGGGGGCACTGTGGATGGCACTGTTATGGGGGCACTGTGGATGTCACTGTTATGGGGGCACTGTGGATGGCACTGTTATGGGGGAACTGTGGATGGCACTGTTATGGGGGAACTGTGGATGGCACTGTTATGGGGGAACTGTGGTGGGGGAACTGTGGATGACACTGTTATAGCGGCACTGTGGATGTCACTGTTATGGGGGCACTGTGGATGTCACTGTTATGGGGGCACTGTGGATAACACTGTTATGGCGGCACTGTGGTTGTCACTGTTATGGGGGCACTGTGGTTGTCACTGTTATGGGGGCACTGTGGTTGTCACTGTTATGGGGGCACTGCGGATGACACTGTTATGGGGCCACTGCAGATGACACTGTTATGGGGGCACTGCGGATGTCACTGTTATGGGGGCACTGTGGATGACACTGTTATGGGGGCACTGTGGATGACACTGTTATGGGGGCACTGTGGTTGTCACTGTTATGGGGGCACTGTGGTTGTCACTGTTATGGGGGCACTGTGGATGTCACTGTTATGGGGGCACTGTGGTTGTCACTGTTATGGGGGCACTGTGGTTGTCACTGTTATGGGGGCACTGTGGATGACACTGTTATGGGGGCACTGTGGATGACACTGTTATGGGGGCACTGTGGATGACACTGTTATGGGGGCACTGTGGATGACACTGTTATGGGGGCACTGTGGTTGTCACTGTTATGGGGGCACTGTGGTTGTCACTGTTATGGGGGCACTGTGGTTGTCACTGTTATGGGGCCACTGCAGATGACACTGTTATGGGGGCACTGCGGATGTCACTGTTATGGGGGCACTGCGGATGACACTGTTATTGGGGAACTGTGGATGTCACTGTTATGGGGGAACTGTGGATGACACCTGGGGGCACTGTGGAACGTCAGGGAGACTTGAGATCCCTGGTAATGTATAATACAACTAGTCTATATCTGACCACAGGGCAGTTGTCGTGTACTCACCTCCTCATGTGTACTTAGCCCACCATCAGATTAGAGACTGGTTGTATCATACATTACTGTCATATTGTCAGTTTGGTCAGGAGAGTGCAGTCGGCCTGGGAGATGGTGGCGACACATGGACCGTGTTTCCCGGGCTGATGATGGTCGTATCACACATGTATCACACATGGTGGCCTAAGATAAACCCATCAGCAGTCAGGATGAAATTAGGATTTGAGGATTAGGCCTCATGCACACCACCATATCTGGTTTGCGGTCTGCAAGTTTTAGATCTGCATTATGAGGATCAGAATAGGACATGCTGTACTGATATACAGATGTGGAAAGCACAGTTATTTTCCTGTTTTTCTGACGGATCAGAACAGAAAATGAAACGGTGATGGGAACCTTGCCTTAGATAAAGGTCTATACAAAATGTAAAACACAGGATACTCAAGTGTTTTTCTTCTCTTGCGATTTTGTTCATCACGTGGCATTTTTTGTCTTTCTGGTTTCTTTTCATAAACTCAGTGGGGAAGATATATCAAGACTGGTACATCCATTCCCCAGTCTGGATCTCCCTGCGCTGGCGTGAGAGGTGCCTCCTAACAAATCCACTGCGTTTCTACCTTGCCATGCACCAGAAACTGAAGTCTACAGTAGGGACGTTGCTAGGGTCTCAAAAGATCCAGGGCCCAAGCCACAATGAATATTGCCCAACTCTCTAAGTTGACCAACCACCACCCCATCCCCCACCCCAAACACTAGCACTGAAGACATTTTACTGTACTATACAGCAGCACATACCTATCACATCCAGTGCCTCCCAGGTGACGTCTCCTCTGATGTAGATCTTCTCTGACATCATCTTCTCCATTCGGTCCGGACAACTTCTCTCAGCCCCTCCACCATACAGTCCAATGTAAATAACATTATTTCCTTCCCTCCGCCATAGAGTCCCATGTAAATACCATCACACCATCTCTCTAGCCCCCTCCAATATACAGTCCCATGTAAAGAACATCACCCACTCCCCAGCCTCTTTCAACACAGTCCAATGTAAATAACATCACCCCCTTAATATTCAGTCCCATGTAAATAACATCACTCTCTCCCCCAGACACCTTCAACATACAGTCCCATATAAATAAAATCACCCCCTCCCCAGCCACCTCCAACATGCAGTCCCATGTAATTAACATTACCCCTCAACATTCAGTCTCATGTAAATAATCACTCCCTCCCACAGCCGCCTTCAACATATAGTACCATGTAAATAACATTACCCTGCCCCAGCCACCTCCAACATACATTCCCATGTAAATAACATCACCCCCTCAACTTACAGTCCCATGGAAAAAACATCAATCCACCCCACTGTCCCATGTAAATAACTTCTCTCCCTTCAGCCCTAACATACAGTCTCAGTTAAATAACTACAACTCCCAGCATTGCTCTGCCTCTCACACTGAGTAATCTACCCATTCACTTACCTCTCCTCATGTAGCAGACCTCACCACAGCTTCTTCCCAGGACTTCTCTTCACGCAGAGCTGTCCACGCCTGCACTGGTCACATGATGGTGACATCATCGTAGGTCCTTTTCAGCAACAGCTTTTAGAACTGATCACATGGACTGTGATGTCATTACAGGTCCTTCAGCTCTTGCAGGGCATTAGATTTAATTGTATTGCCCTCCTGAGGGCGGCAATACGGTTGTATCTAGCAGGCAGGACATTCGGGGCCTGGGACAAAACATCAGGGGCCCAGGCCCCGAATGTTTTAACCTAGCAATGCCCCTGGTCTACAGGCTGGCGTAGACCTCAGCTATAACGTCCACCACTTTCTGGGGAAAGTTATAGTAAATACTGCAGGCAGCACAAAGCTCGTCCCTTCTGCTAAGCCGCGCCTCTTTTTCTTGCAATTTTGGAAAAATGTCAGGAAGCCTAAAACGTCACAAATTATGGTGCACATATGTTGTGCACCATAATGTGTGACTTTTATGCCACACTAGTGGCACAATTAGCTTAATAAATGCCCCTCAGTGTGTTTGAGCTTTTGCTATTTTGACATCACTTTCTCTTTATGGGAAAAACACCAGTGATAAGACACAGAGGGGGAAATTTATCAAATCTGGTGTAAAGTAGAACTGGCTTAGTTGCCCATAGCAACCAATCAGATTCCACCTTTCATTTTTTTAGAGCTGCTTTGGAAAATGAAAGGTGGAATCTGATTGACTGCTATGGGCAACTAAGCCAATTCTACTTTACACCAGTTTTACCCCACAGTGTGCAAAACGCCAGAAAAAGTTTCACAAACCATGAGTAGCATGTATGCATTTATTCTGGCATTTTTTACTGACCATAGCCAAAATCATGTGTGGGGATCCTTAGGTTACCTGCACGTTTCAAACTGCACAAATTGTCATGTGGAAAAAGTCATGCGTAAGGGCTCATGTACACAACGTGTGCCTCCCTGCCGTGCATTGGGGACCGTAAGATATATTATGTGCAGTTTAGTTGTATCAATGGGCTGAAAAAAATGTGTATATATATATTTTTTTCTATTCATACAACTAAACTTCAAAATCCGCTAAATACGTCTTATAGGGCGAAAAATACAGTGTGTGTGTATATATTTATACATACCTCCCAACTTTCTAAATTAACAAAGAGGGACACATCGTGAGACTAGGCCACGCCTCTATCTCCGTCCAAAACATAACTATACACCTAATCTCACCCAGTCCTCTTAATGCCCCCACATAGTAATTATTCCCCTTTCATGCCACCGATTTTTATGACCACATTGTGCCCCCTCACAGAATTATGCCCAGTTGTTCCCCCAGTAATACTGTATGCCCAGTTATGTGCCCCCAGTAATATGTCCAGTTATGTGCCCCCAGTAGTATGTCCAGTTTTTCCCCCTCAGTAATATGCCCAGTTATGTGCCTGCAGTAATATGTCCAGTTATGTGCCCTCAGTAATACGCCCAGTTATGTGCCCTCAGTAATATGCCTAGTTATGTGCCCTCAGTAATATGCCTAGTTATGTGCCCTCAGTAATACGCCCAGTCATGTGCCACCAGTAATATGCCCCTTTAACAGTGACCTCCACAGCTGCCGCCCCTTTATAAGTGGCCTCCTCAGTACCCCGCCCCCTTAACAGTGACCTCCATAGCGGACTGTCCCTTTAATTGTGACCTCCACAGAGCTCCGTTCCCTTAAAATGTGACCTCTACAGCACCCCGCCCCTTAACACTGACCTCCATAGCGGACTGTCCCTTTAACTGTGACCTTCACAGCTCTCGCCCCTTTAAAAGTGACCTCCACAGCATCCTGTCCCCTTAATAGGGACCTCTACAGTGACCCGCTCCTTTAACAGTGACCTCCACAGCAGCTACCCCTTTATTAGTGACCTCCACAGTACCCGGTCTCCTTAACAGTGATTTCCACAATACCCCGCCCCCTTAACAGTGGCCTCTACAGCAATCTGCCCCTTAACGCTGACCTCTATAGCAGACCGTCCCCTTAATTGTGACCTCGACAGCAGCCTGCACCTAGGGTGGCCAGAGGTCCGGTTTTAGGCAGGACAGTCCGGCTTTCAGACTCCCTCTCCTCCAGAAATCCACACAGAAATTTGTGCGATTTTCGTGCCTCATCCTATACCCTTGTGCAGGGACCCTAAGGGCACCTTGCTGCTCATGCAAGGACTGCAGCCTCTTCATTGTTACATAGCAGGCTATAATCTTATGTATGCTGTGACAGGTAAGTTGAACGTTGGAAATCCTCAGCTCCTCGTTTTTGTGGTCAGTGGTGCCCAACAGGTCCACATATTAATGGCATACCCTAGCAATATGTCATCAGTTATTACATGTAGGCTGGCATTTCTCTGTATGTCCCTATGTATCATGCTGTATGTGTATGTGATACTGTCTGTATAATAGGGCAGCAATAGAGCCGCACATATAGCATCATCACTATATCTGTATCTATCAGCATCACCGCTATATCTGTAATCATATAACACCAATATAACCACAAAAGGGGGATGTAAGCATCCCAAAAAAATGCTATGTTGACCAAACCTATGGTAAAACAAAAATCATAAAGCCTACAAAAAAATACCAGACCGTTTGTAATAATATAAGGTTTATTCACTAATAAATTTGTTTGTGGTCGGGGCTAAACATGAAGGAATGACTCCTACCTACTAGATACCTAAAAGTGGTTAGAATTATGCCGGAACCAGGGGGCGTGGCCTGACCGCTGATGGCGCCGGCCGCTTAGTTGAGGAGCTCCTCTTGCAGCGCTACAAAACGGCTTAACTACGGCTATTCCTGCCAGTTTTTCTATGCAAACCCTCATCCCTAATTCTGGTCCTGACATGGGGCGAGTGAAGAAGCGCCAGGCGCCAGCCAAACTCACGGAGTTCTTCCACAAATCTCCTCAGCAAAGCGGGACTCTGAAATCAGCAGCGCCGCCATCTTCCAACAGCTCTCCTCCTTCATCCCCTGGCGGAGCCAGTACACGCTCTAGGCAGCCGTCTGGGAGCTCAGCGCTACTTACCGAGGACCTGCTGCGTACTATGCTGGACTCTCTTCGGTCTTCCTTGAAAGAGGATTTTCACACCATACTCCGTGAGGTGCAATCGGAGGTGAGCCAACTGGGGGAGCGCACGGCACACCTAGAAAACAAGATGGCGGAACTCATTGCCTCGCACAACTTGCTCATAGACGCAAACTCAGCTTTGGAGGATACAGTTCTCCGCATGGCGTCTAAGATGGCGGATATGGAAGACCGCAACCGGCGGAATAATGTTCGCCTACGTGGTGTGCCTGAGGAGGTGAGCCAGGATCAGTTACTCCCTCTTCTGCAAAAAATGCTCAAAGAAGCCTTACCTCACCTCTCGGACAGAGACCTCATAGTGGATCGTATACACAGGATCCCCAAGCCGGCCTC
Organism: Bufotes viridis; assembly: GCA_033119425.1. Classification (NCBI taxonomy): domain Eukaryota; kingdom Metazoa; phylum Chordata; class Amphibia; order Anura; family Bufonidae; genus Bufotes; species Bufotes viridis. Next base: position 434,092,503 of record CM065590.1, read on the forward strand.
CCTCGATCCTTCGCTGCCACGCGATGCCCTGGCTAGGATCCACTTTTTTACTGTGAAGAACGCCTTCCTACAAACCCTGCGCAAGGGTCCCACACCCACCGACACCTTTACTGGTATCTCCATATTTCCGGATCTATCTGCGGTGACCCTGGCCAAGAGAAAGGAATTTGCACCGGTGACAAGGATCTTGCGGGATAAGCAAATTAGGTACCGCTGGGGCTTTCCCATGAAGCTCATCGTCTCCCATGATGGCGTCCTCTACGTGTGCACGTTGCCCAAAGCCGCAGAGAAGAAGCTGATTGCCTTGGGATTGCTCTCTGCTGACTCTTCCCTTTTCACCGGCGGGCAACGCGGTCACCCCAAGGTTCCGATGGACTGGAACCCGGCTTAAGCAGGACTCATCTATTTGGGTAGCGCTGTGAGTTTTGCTGATGTGCTCCCTTGCAACCCCCACTCTTAGGGGTGAAAACCCCCTCTTTTGTTCTCTGTTATGGGGAGGCTTTATCCCCGTTGTCTTTTTTGTTTTTCTTCTCTTTTGTTATAAGTTCTCTGTTCTGGTTTTGACCCGGTTTTTTACTTTTGCATGGGCCTTCCGATTTTCCTGGGATATCCTGTCCCCTTTGTCTCATCCCTACCCCTTGAGCCTACCTAAGAAGAGTTATGAGGTGATAGAGTATTTTCTTTATTGTCCATGGGTTTTCAGATTCATTCTTTGAATGCTAGGGGCCTTAACTCCCCGTTTAAGAGAAATATGTTGTGGAAAGATGCTATGTCCGCGAGATGCAGTGTGCTGATGGTACAAGAAACCCATTAACTGTCAGTGGACTCTCACCGCTGTTCACACCGTAACTTCCCGCATGTGTTCTACTCTCCTGCGGCTAAAAAGAAAAAAGCGGGGGTTTTGATTGCCATCAAGAGTGATGTTGCGTTTACACAGTCCTCAGTGTCCACTGACAGTAAGGGCAGATACATTATTCTGACTGGGACCATTGATAATCTCCCAATTACTTTAGCCACTGTGTATGCTCCCAATAAGGTAACTTCTATTTAGAAAGCATTTCGGTAAGGGAGGTGAGTTATGTCTCTCCTCCAATATCGAAAAACAAGCATTACAAGACCTTGAAGCCCTATTAGAGGAACAGGAGGAGTCCTCTCAGATGACCTCTCCTCTGCACCTGCATCGGCGATCTGACACATTCCCCCCTAAGTCACTTTGTCCAGCAGTGGATATTTTTACTAAAATTGTCAAACAAGAATTTATGACCATGCAGTCTACTCAACATTATGATAATCTGACTAATAGACAGAGACAAGCTTTGAGAGAATTGAAATCTCTCAAAGATGTGGTAATTAAACAGGCGGACAAGGGGGGCAATGTGGTGATCTGGCCGATGCAGATGTATGAGAGAGAGGCGTTCAAGCAATTGAATGTACTATCGTGCTATAGGCGGTTAGATAGGGATCCTACAGAGGTGTTTAAGAGAGAACTTGATATACTCTTATTAATTGCCACAGAAAATAATGTAATTAATAGGAAAATGGCGGATGGTCTAAGAGTAGATTTTCCAATTTGCCCAACACTGTACCTCCTTCCCAAGGTGCACAAGAATGCCTCCAATCCCCCGGGACGCCCTATTGTCTCAGGGGTTGGAGGACTATGTGCAAATATTGGGAAATTTATTGATTTTTATTTAAAAAGATGCGTTGAAACCCTACCATCCTTTGTTCAGGATACCTCTGACATGCTGAGGAGACTTAATGGATTGCATTTGGAGGATGACATGTTCCTGGTCACGTGCGACGTGGAGTCCCTGTATACGTCGATACGTCACGACCAGGGGGTGCGCGCGTCGCGGTTCTTCCTCACTATGACTGATCTAGATAAAGAACTGGTTGAATTTATTCTTTTACTTTTGGAATTTTTGTTGACCCATAATTATTTTTTGTTTAAGGATCGCCATTTCCTGCAGCTTCAGGGAACTGCGATGGGGGCACCGTGTGCGCCCTCGTACGCCAATCTTTTCCTGGGGCTGTGGGAAAGGGAAATCCTTCAGAGTGAGGAGGACCACGGCGGCGTGCTCCTTTGGTCGAGATATATCGACGATATATTTTTCATCTGGCAGGGCTCCGCGTCGCGCCTGGACAGGATCATGTCAGACCTCAATCAAAATGACTACAACATAAAACTGACTTGGAAATACAGTCCAGTGGAAGTTGACTTTCTGGACATTACCATTAAGAAAATGAAAAATGGAGACGTTCAGACGGATGTGTTTAGAAAGCCAACCTCTGTTAATGCACTATTGCATGCGTCGTCATCCCATTACCCTAAAGTTATCCAAGCAATACCTAAGGGTCAATTTTTAAGGATGAGACGCATTTGTTCAGATGACAGGCTATTTGAACACCAGTCGGCTCAGCTCGTCCAGAGGTTTGTGGACAGAGGATATAAAAAGGACGCCATTCAAAAAGGTTACAAATGTGCAAGAGAGAGGAAGAGAGATATGCTTCTGACGAATAAAAAAGCAAGTAAAAGCTCCCAGAAGGATACAACTGTTAGGTTTATTACTCCCTTTAATAAAGAATGGCATACTATTCAGGACATCTTGAAAAAGCATTGGGCTATTCTACGAACAGACAAGGATTTGCGGTCCGCTCTCCCAGACTACCCACAAATTACATGGAAAAGATCGAAAACACTACGGGATATTTTGTGTAAAAGCCACTATGTGCCAGATATTCCAAGAGGAATTTTTGGCTACAAAGGACCAGGTTGGGGCTCTCGGGCCTGTGGGAAATGTGCAGCTTGTAGGTACATGGAACAAGCCACCACTTTTAGTGATTCCTTACATAAAAGGAATATAAGATTGTACATTATATTACATGCTCCACAGAGATGGTTGTATATTGGATGACATGCCCATGTGGATTGATCTATGTGGGCATGACAACCAGATCCCTCAAAGTTCGAGTTTTGGAGCATGCCAGTAAAATTCGTATGGCAGCCCAAGTAGCAGAACAGGCAATTGAAGAACTACAAACTGTACCGAGGCACTTTTTACAATACCACAATTGTGACCCAGGACATATGCGAATTAGAGGGATTGATAGAGTGAGATTAGGTGCCAGAGGTGGAGATAAGAAAAAGATGCTACTGCAAAGAGAGACTAAGTGGATCACGTTGTTGGATACAGTGGTTCCAACAGGGTTAAATGAATATAATAGTTTCAAATCCTTTTTGCAAAATACGTGAATTTTAGTTGAGGGTAAAAGTATCCCTGTCGATTTGGATGTGGTCCTAATTTGTTTATTTATTTACCTAGAGTTTATGATTGACATTCAGCAACACGTCAATTTATGATGGATGCTTGGAGTGCGGGAAGGAGGAAGAATTAGAAGATAAATTGATAAGAAATATGAAATAATGGATACGGAGGAAGGAAGACATAAGAGATGAGAAGAAAGAAAATCTATTTATTTAAAAAATATTTTTATTTTTTCTTTTTTTTTTCTTTACACAAGTAATCATGATTGGGTTTATTATTTTTTTCTATTATGTATTCATCACTCATTCACATATGTTATTTTTACTTATGGTGATAATTGCAATTAATTTATGTAATATATATATATAATCATGGGTATAATTGTTGGTGTTGTATATTTCCTATATGAGGGAATCATTATAATTTATTATGAATTATATATACACATATGGTTACTATGTTTGTTTTAATTATTTATTATTGTATTTATTCACGCTTGCACTTTTTATATGAGGTAATTTGATTCAGCACACTAGCAATTATATTGTATTATTATTTTTGTTTATTTCGATGAGGAAGGTTTCCGTTCCTTTATTAGCCACACTTGGTGTATTTATTTAGGAACTATTTTTAGGAATGTTGTAGGTTTTTCATAATGATGATTTATTATGAATTAGCACGGTTATCAGGGTCACTATGTGAATCACGGGTCATTGTATCAAATTATTTTTCCCTATTTTTCCCTTTTTTTCTTTTTCTTTTTCTTTTTCTCTCTCCCCCTCCCCCCTGTTTCCCATTGTACCTTGACGTATCTCTTCCTCCTGTCCCGCCCCTCTTATAGCATTTGTTGCTTGAATGCTATTTATGTTAGTATTTATGTATATAGGATTTCGATTATGAGGTAGTTATTGTAGAATCGGACACTATAATCATGTTTTAGATTCTCTAGGACCTGTGAGTCAGATGACCACTCATGTGACGAGTCACATGATCGGTGGAGCGTGCGCTCTCCCGCGCATGCGCTGTCCTGACCGCTGATCGGACGCGCTCATTGTACGTCACTACATGTCGCGCTACTATGCGTGTTGACGTTGAGCGCCGATGGAAGCGGTGGGCTAACATGCCGGGAATGCGCCGAGACACTCCCCCGATCAGGTGACTGTAATTTACTAATCAAAACCCATTAGACAGGGGTATAAATACTGCTCATTGCATTTTAAAACTACCTCCTGACGAAGCTTTTCATAGCGAAACATGTGTCGAGGTTCTGTACTGTGGGGGTTCCGGGCCCTGTGTATCATTGATATGGGTATGTACCACTCTATTAGATCTCATTTTTAGATCATTAACAACATCTACATTGTGTACTATAGCCACCTTGTTTTGGGGCTTTGTATAGTCGATACCTATGTCTATGACTAATATTGGCTATAATCATGTTTTGGACTGATTCATGCCCCGCTATAATCATGTTTTGAACCGGTTTATCCCTGACTGTGTTCTATGGGATTGATTCATGTCTTGCTTTAATCATGTTTTGAACCGGTTTATCCCTGACTGTGTTCTATGGGTGAAAGCCCTTAAGTATATGTGGTAGAACTCCACCATGCTTATGGCCAATATGGAATATACATCTGGGTCAAGTTAACTTTAAACCTATATTTAATTGACCTGTGTTTGATACCTAGGCATCTAGACCTTCCGCAGTAGTTTTTCCACTATCATATACCTCACCGTTTTTTGATTTGTAAACATTTTGATATAGAGAATTTTTATGAAATTTTGTATTATACTGAATAAAGGTGTAGCTCAATTTTACATAAGAGTCAGTGTTTTGTTTTGATGTTTTGTAGCTATATGGCTCTTGGTTTGATGTTGTGGGGCATGTAGGTTTACTATGCTCCCAATAAGGGACAGCTCTCATTTTTGAGGCGCTTTCTGGGGAAACTTAAGAAAGTCGCCTCTGGTTCTATCGTGGTAGGGGGGGACTTCAACATCACACTTGATTCAAATTTGGACTGTTCCGCTCGCTCCCCCTCCTGTAGGCCTAAGCTTGGCCCTCTTGTTGCTGAGCATCAGCTCCATGACATTTGGAGATACCTACATGGGGAGGAGCGTGACTACACTTATTTCTCTCCTGTGCATTTAACCCACTCTAGAATTGATTATTTTTTGATTTCCCATGATCTATTATGGAAAGCATTGTCCTCGTCCATTGGTCTTATTACGTGGTCGGACCACGCTCCCATATCCTTGGAGCTTGCAACTGATGTCCCGGATCCTCCCCTGCCACAGTGGAAATTGAGTGCCTACATTTTAAAGAACCCGGATAGGGTGAAATATTTGGAGACACACCTGAGCGATTTTTTCTCTGTAAATGATACCCCTGATATTTCTGCTAATACCCTTTGGGCTACGCAAAAGGCGTATATGAGGGGCATCTTGCTGCAGCTTGCTTCTAGATTGAAGAAAAATAGACTTAGGAGCCTTTCTGAAGCACTTGCATCCCTTTCTAAAGCTGACACGGCTTACAAGGCACACCCATCCCCCCTACTATGTGAGCAGTTGTCCAAAGCTCGGGCCCACTTGCGCTCTCTCTTACTTTATGATTATGAGAGATCGTTGCGCAGGATGAAAGCCTCATTCTACCACATGGGGATAAGGCTGGGTCGCTGCTAGCGAGCGTGTGAAACGAAGGTCGGCGACAAATCGGATTGCGAACCTGAAAGGTGGGGACACGGGACTAATCACCCATCCTCAACAGATCTCTGATGCCTTTGCTAGCTTTTACGAATCATTGTACAATTTGAACACTTCCCCTGACACCCCACAACCCTCCAAGGAATTGATAGCGGAGTTTTTGGAGGGTTTATCACTCCCCACTCTCACTGTAGAACAATTGGGATCCCTAAATTCCCCTATCTCTAGCGCCGAAATTGGTGCTGCAATTAAATCCACCAAATTGCACTTGGCCCCCGGGCCGGATGGCTATATAAATGAATATTATCGCACGTTCTGTGACTCCCTGATTCCATGTCTGCAAAAACTGTTTAATGGTTTTTTATCTACCGGTCACATTCCCCCTGAAATGCTCTCTGCCACAATTGTCACTTTACCTAAGCCAGGGAAGTCACCTGATGTCCCTGGCAATTTCAGACCCATATCCCTTTTAAATACGGATATCAAACTTTTTTCCAAAATTATAGCCACCAGATTACATAAAGTACTCCCCACACTGGTGCAAATTGACCAGGTGGGTTTTGTGGCCAGTGGACAATGCAGAGATGGAACCAGGCGTGTCTTAAACCTCGTTCAAGTTGCGGAGCTCTCCAGGGCCCCCACTGTATTTTTGTCACTCGATGCTGAGAAAGCATTTGATAGGGTACACTGGGGGTACCTGGAGGGGTTTTGCATAAATTTGGATTTGCGGGGGATATCCTGCGTGGGATATTGGGGTTATATTCTAACCCATCGGCGAGGGTACTCGCCTCAGGATTTCTCTCCAGACAATTTAAGATTACTAATGGCACTCGACAGGGATGCCCCCTCTCCCCTCTGATTTTCGCTCTAGTCATGGAGCCCCTAGCTGAGGCCATTAGATCTTGCCCGGGTGTTGTGGGCATCCCTGTCGGGACCCAATATCATAAGCTCACGCTTTACGCGGATGACGTGATACGTACTATCACGAAACCCGAGCAATCTCTAGATGCTGTCTGGGGACTCTTGGAGTCCTTCTCAGCTGTCTCGTATTATAAAATTAATGTCACCAAATCCAATATTATGCCACTCTTTGTTCCGGTAGATATGGAAAACGCCATCCGCCATAAACATCGCTTTGCCTGGGAACCTGACAGTATCCAATACTTGGGAATTTCCCTTACCCCCTCCTCTAGAAATTTGGTGTCATTGAACTTTAAAGATTTGCAAATATCCCTGCGTAAGGAATATGACGCCTTTGCCTCTATAGATCTCACATGGATAGCTAGAATTAATCTGGTAAAAATGCTTATACTCCCAAAAATCTTGTACAAATTTCAGTGTATCCCTATCCGAATACCTATGTCTGTACTAGATCAGCTCCAGAGAGGGATACTGCGGTTTATATGGGGGAATGTTAGGCCCAGAATTTGTAAAGACGCTTTGTACCCTGCTTTGTACAGGGGGTTGGGTGTGCCTGATATTAAAGCGTATTATTGGGCTTCTTTGTTGGCCCAGGTGAAGGAATGGTGGTGCCCAACTGGGCCTCAGCGCTGGCTCCAGTTGGAATCTGGTCTGCTCAGTGGTTCCTCTCTTCGAGGATGTTTGGCCGCTCAGATAATACGACCGTCTCTTACTCCCTTACCTACTGAGCCTATGAAAGCTGCGGTGTTGGCTTGGCGGAGACTACTGGACCGCTCAGACCTCCCGAAATTTTTGGAATGGAAGGAATTCCCCATTCGGGTTTTTGAGTTACTTATACCGGGCTTATCCTTGTCCTCTTGGGTAGCTAATGGGATCACAGACATACACCATTTATATGTTGATCAAACCTTGGCCCAATTTGAGTATTTGCACTCAACATACGCATTGCCTAACTGCCACTTCTACCAATATCTTCAGATCAGGCATTTGTTGCAATCTCATCCCCGGCCAACGGTTGCTGTGCCACCCCCTACAATCATGCCGGTTAAAAAATTCCTTAAGTCACCAACCTCTGCTAAGAAGGGCCTGTCCCTGATGTACCAACTCCAGTTACTGCCGAGATCCGATAAGAAAGTACCTTTCATGGACAGGTGGGAATCTGAGCTCCATGAGCAATTTTCCCTGGCTAAATGGCATGATGCCCTTTTGTGGGCCATCAAACCGTCTAAATGTATTAACCACGCGGAGCAAAATAGGAAGATCCAGCTGAGGTGGTATTTAACCCCGGATAGAATAGCCCATCTTTCAGTTGGGTATTCGCCATTTTGCTGGCGAGGGTGTGGATACAGAGGGACCCCGGTACATATGTGGTGGAGCTGTCCACTCGTGACACCCTTATGGTCCAAGATCCAGAGTATGCTCTCCGACATCACTGATATCCCTATTTCCCTGTCGCCACAGTTGGCCATTTTGTGCATGGGACTCTCCGACCTGTCACCTGATTGTAGGTGGGTAGTGGCACATGTCCTCACAGCATCTAGGAAGGTTATAGCCCGTTATTGGAAGCAGAGTGTTACTCCACCATTCTCAGAGGTCAAACAACTGGTCAATCAATACATGCAGCACGAAATTATTCTAGCACCTGATCTTCGTAATAGAGTGCAGACTACTAATAGATGGTTGGTCTGGCTATCTAGTGTTCACGCCACCTCCTGAGTCTATTTTGTAACTGTCTATATTGGACGTATGTATGTATGTTTATGTTTTTGTTATTCCATGCCTTGGGTAGTAGCTATTCCTCCCCCTCCCCACGTATCGGCCCTATTTAAGGTTTTTCTTTCTTCTTCCTTTCCCTGTATGTGTTTTTTTTTTTATTGTCTGTTTTTACTCCAAGGTACAATCTGGCGAGCCCACTGCACTCTTCAATGTTGGAGAAGTATTCTCTCTTCTCCACTTTATCATACACTTGCTTTCTCCAGGTTGGCAGCACCCGAGCGGGTGTCCTGGAGTCTTCCACTTTGTTCTGCCGATGGTATTATATCTGTGTATGTCTATTGTATTTTCGGATTGACAGTGGCTGCGTCCACACTTGCTTATGTGCCTTATTTATTTGTGGTTTTTTTTAAATTTCAAAAAATTTCAATAAAAATTCATTGAAACTAGAATTATGCCGGAACCACGACGCTGAAGGGACGCCTGAAGGGGGGCATCCCCTGGTGTGAGATAGTGAAAGTAAGGGTGGGTAGGGTGGGTACGCTGGAGACGACATTCACTGTGGGAGGGGACGCCCGGCCAGATATAGTCATCATCGCCCCTCCCACAAATACAGGCCAATAAATCGGCCTTAACACTTGTGGTCGGGGCTAAACATGAAGGAATGACTCCTACCTACTGGATACCTAAAAGTGGTTAGAATTATGCCGGAACCACGACGCTGAAGGGACGCCTGAAGGGGGCCAAAAAGGACCACAAACTCGATCAAAGAGCTTTATTACAACCTCCAATTGCGATTTCGCTACCAACGAGCGAGCTGCAGCCAGGGTAATGGGATGGAAGTAGTGAAGCGTACCGAGGCATTGTGGCACCGTAGAGGTCCGCTTCGGGAAACTTGTGAAAGAGAATTAGCTCGGGACAGGGCACCGGCTGCTATATTTTGGATTCGGGTACATGAATGTGTGTAATAAATTTGGTGTAGTAATGAGCGAAGCACCTGACGCCTAACAAAAGATATCAGTTGGATCAAGCCGTTAATAAAATATCCATGACCGCGACATTTACATAAACAAACACCAAGTAATCAGCCCATGCCAACCCCCTGCATGCACAACCGCCATTATAGGATAAAGTTCAACCAACCTCACTCGTCCACCCACCAGCTAGCCAGTGGGGGCCAAAAAAGGGCTGCAAAACCTGAGTTTGACGTGGCCTCAGGAAACGAGGAGAATTACTGTATACCTCTGGAATAAAAATGAAATACAATACCAATGCCTGAGAAAGTGGTTCCACATGGAAAGTCAGCAATCGCCTGAACATCAAGGAATATATAAACACTTGATCCTGGAGAGATAAACGCAAGAGACCCTTTAATCTTTACCAATGCCACTAACGTGGTATCATGGTGAACTGATGAAATAACGAGTCGAATACGTATGCGTAAAAACGTGCGTCAAGCGTAACCCTATTCGGAATCTGGCGCCGAATCCGCAGTGCGGACCAACATCCTAACAGTGCCCCTATATATATATATATATATATATATACACATATACACTATAAACTAAACACACATATATATGTTTGTTTTTTTTAAACTAACATTGGAGTCTGAACTCACACTCTGCCCCGCACTTCCAGCTGTGGCCACATAGAGGGCGCCAGAGCCACAACTATGCGTGTCTGTGGAACCCAGCCAGCAGATCAGAGCGAGGGGCAGAGGTGAGTGCATGCCTGAATAGTGCGGGAAGAGAGACTGACTAAAACAGACACCGTGCATCCTATGCACACCACCACACTAGTAGCTCTGCTTGAG